>JAYDZG010000009.1:17515594-17530719 GCA_034509265.1 Microcambeva bendego | reverse complement strand
GCAAAGAAACTTATCCAAGGCGACTTGCAGCTGTAATTGCCACAAAAGGTGGCTCTACAAAGTTCAGACTTTAGGGGGGTGAATTGTTTTGCACACTGAAGATTTCTGTTATTTTGTTCTATTTGATGTCTGCTTCACAATAAAAATCAAATGTTCAAAGTTGCAGGCATGAAATGATGCAAACCCTCAAACAATCCATTTTAATTCCAGGTTGTGAGTTAACAAAACATGAAAAATGTCAAAGGGGCTGAATACTTTTGCAAGGCACTGTAGGTTTACACCTCAGTTCTGCTCCTTTAAGCAGCTGTGTGCACACCTGTAGACGTCACATCAAAGGTTTACATCAGAGACCTGCAGCCCCTGTCCATTTTCATCTTACACCAGCACTTTAAAGCCCTGCCCTCTCAGCCCCACTACAATTGTTTTTCATCTTTTTGATCCTGATACCTGTGTAGTCTGTATTTCTAATTCATTTAGTACTTGAGCAAAGATTACTTAGGACAGCAGGTGGTTTGCCGGTGGTTATTACAGTCTTGAATCTTAAAGTGTTTTTCAAGCTCCTAAAAATACATGGCATGTGTTTTATTACATATAGTTTATCATATCTACTATAAATAAATCCTTGTTTAAATGAAAATGAATGCATGTTTTGATGAGTCCATGGCATACATCATATGAGTACGTTTAAAGTGAGGGCTAACAATTACAAATATGTGCCAATACCTAGAGCACATGTGTCACACTCCATGTCATTGAATTTGACCCGAAAGAACTTTATTGTCATGATTTCATTATAAAATCATGCATAAACTACATCTTCTATAATGCATGTTGATTTTGTGAAATGCAAAGTGACCTTATCCCGCATTCCGCCACAGTTTGTCTTTTGTGATATAAGGGTGTCTCCATGGTAAAGGAGTACAATAGAGATGTACAATATCGATAGACAATATAAATTGACATGTCTAGAATCATGTGGTGGCTGTGGCTTACCCGTCCCACGTTGCACATTTTTCAACAGAAGGTTCAATTTTGTTTTAAATTTGGAAAAAATGTGACAGAGAATTGCAAAATGCCGATGAAAGTGATGAAAGGGATCAAGGTGTTCCTTTATCCTTGAAAATTTCAAAAACAAATGGCACTTTTTACTTTTCTCCATACTCACCTTCCTTGGAGATGCATTTTCCCAAGAGAAGGGAAGGAGCAGAAAGGAGCTGGGCCGCATGCCTGGGGATTGAATGAAGGATCTTTAAATAAATAAATAAATAAATAAATGAATGAATACAATATTATTAGCTATATTAGCTAACCCTCTTTGTTTCTGTATTATGGTGGGTCACTACAAGCAAGCAGATATTTTATGTTTATGTTTATTCAATCCGCTATTTTGTATAATATAGTATTACCCAATTCAATTAAAAAAACGTGTCCATACACATACTGCTCATTTAAACAAGAAACAAGATCAGAATATCAAATAAGACACCCGTGGGTGATTGTTGATGTTAATTGGATGTAAATGTAAAGTGTGTGGGAGGTGTTGTTGTCTGGGCTGTAATTAGCTTGTTGTTATATGTGTGAGAAGAATGTGTAAATGTTTGAAGTAAGGAACCCAATTTTCATAAAAATCTTAGTGTAGAGCCTTTGTTAAAAGTCTACGAAATGGATCATGCTCTTAAGCCTGCTCATCCTGCTCCACTCTACTACCTCCAGCTCCTGTCCAGACATCATTATGTTAGATCATTGGACAGAAATACTGTACTAAGTCTGTATAAAGCTATCAGCAAAACTGAAGACAGCAGACATCCCAGATAGATTGCCAGTCTATCACAAGGCAAACACACACTCACACATAAGGTAATTGACATTAAGATGGTGGAGGAGTACAAATACCTGGGTGTTCACCTCTTAACTGAGGTCTTTTGGAGTCTGGCGACCACTGCTTAGATAATTTTGTGACACTGTGATAGCGTATACCATCTTTTATGCAGTGGTGTGTTGGGGAGGTGTCATCACGGAGAGAGACAAGAAAAGACTAAACAAGCTGATTAAGAAAGTGAGGGCTGTCTTAAAGTATTGTCTCTAAACTGCAAAAGAGGTGGGAAGGAGGATGATAGCCAAGCTGTTCCACTACACGAGTCTATAGTTGTCCTAACAAGCTCCTTCTGCACCAGACTCCTCCACCCAGTGTGTAAGAAGAGGCGTGACTGCAGGTCCTTCATTCCTGCAGCCATCAGGGTTTATAATAATGTGATATGTCTCTCATATCTCCACTTCACTTTACATGGAGCAATAAATAAACAAGTGCAATAGGTAACATTACAAGTGCAATACATGGTATATTTTGTCATACTTTTATATATGTACTGAACATGTATCTTTTAAAATAATATACAAATGTAAATTGCTTTTAAAATGCTGTGTGTGCAATTTCTTTCACTTAGTTGTACAGTTGTCTGTTCTTCTTTCCTACTATTGTAACAAGTTAATTTCCAAAAGGGGATCAAGAATTGTAGTAATTGTAGTAGCTCAAATTGATGTGTGGGACCTGTGGGAGGTAACCTGAGAACCTGGAGGAAAACCATGCACACAGAAAAAAAAAACGAAACCCAAGTCATGCTTGATGTGATGGGATAGTGCTACCTACTGCTGCACCATGCTCTACCATAGATTGAATGGGTATACTGTTATTTACAACATTTGTATTCCTAAAAGAGAAAAGGACAACATGGGTACAATTATGGGTCTTTGTTGTCTGTTCTTTGCAGAGTTTGCATGTTCTGTCAAATCTTTGTTGGTTTTCTGCAGGTACTTTGGTTTCCTCGGACAGTCCAAAGACATGCAATCAGGTTCAATAGAGATACCAAAGTCCGCATAGGTATTAGGGTGTTTGTGTTTGTTAAGTACTGGCAACCTGGTGGTAACACAAACAATGAATGAATCAAAGCTTTGGACTAATGACAAGTTAATGGTTCGAAGTGTCTTTATCTACCCTGAGGACACATTTTTCCTTTCTCAACTGCAATCTTTCCTTTTGTTTCATCACTGTATTCTCACTTTGTCTATCGCAGCATTGCTCCTCCCAGCATGCAGCTTTGTTTGTTTACCTCAGCCCAAGCGTCAAACCTCCAGCACAGCACGACCAAAATCCCTTTCTCAACCCCACACACCTAAGCATCAAATGGCAGCTTTAGCCCCCATGCTTCAGCAGAGTGTTGAAGAAGAGAGGGAGGGAAGCAGGGAGAAGCTGGGTTCAGGCTGAGTTTGGTACAGTGCCGATCAGGCAGGGAAAAGATGTCTATTCCAGAGGCCAGGGCCATGGCGCCATCTGTTGAGTAGGCTCTCTGAGGAAGTGACCCAGCAGGATGTGATGGAGCCAGATCTATGTGCCTCTACCGGCCCTCACACACAGTGAGAAAGGTGTGCAGGAGTGCTGCTGAATTCATACCCCACTTTGACCTGCTAATGAGCATAGAAGATACTCCATGCTAAACTGGATAACAAATACAAAATTGCAAGTCAAATTATTATGCATGTCATAGCTGTATTTGTTAGCTTTGTATTATTGAACCTGCTACCTGTATCTGTGTTTCCCTTGGTTTTTATTTTTAGTCTAATAATTTATTAATTTAACAGTCATTAAATAAAAACAGTACTTTGTAATATTACACCTATGCTTATTTAATTAGCTAGCCTCCGGAAGGTATGTGAGAGTGTACTTTTTTCCACGCTGTCTACAGGGTTACCAGATTTGACATTTTCCTGCCATATTTCGACAGACATATTTGGAAGGCTTTTTCAGGATTTTTCAATAATTCCTCCAGGCCAAAAGCCTGCTTGGAGACTGAAAAAGGGGGTTGAGAACCAAAAAACTTGGTAATTACTGACTAAGAGCAAAGGGAAGCTCTGACAGGAAGAAACTCACGAACACAGGGTGAGAGAACATACAAAAGATTATGATTATTAAACAATACTGAAGAATGTACACACCCTGAAGCTTCTGCAAAGCGGCTCAAAAATGCTCTGCTTCCATGAATATAACTGGTCCCTGGCTCAATTTCCCTTGTAGTCAAAGGGCTTAGACTGCTTCTAGTATCCCAAAGCATCTGTATAAATGCCTTCCCTAGGACCCCTGGGCTGACCACATAATTGCCTGCACACAAGTAATTATGGGCTGCAGTTACACAGGCTATATGTTAAACATTTTTGGCATTCCTCTAAAGACATAAAGGCTTTTATTTTTCTAACTAAATTCATCGGAACAAGTGATTCATATCATGGACCTCATTTTTCAAAATGCACATATCTCACAGCAGTTATTAAAGACATTCATCATTAAATTATGAAATAAATGGAAGCTACAATACACATCACAGTCTACATTAATGGTTAAATGTAAACCTAGAACCTCTTGTCCGTGTTCTCACCCCCCCCCCCCTCTCTGTGTCCACTGTGTGTTAAGCTGCTTCAAACTTAATTTTGGCTGACTGTCACAAAAATATAAGTCAGACTTTAAAGCTACCACAGCCATTGAAATTTGTCATAATTGACCCCCCCCCCATTTGTATCCCAGATTTATACCAGCATCAATGTGATGGAGGTGTTTACCTAAGAAATCTGAAGCTTCATTGCGACATGTAATTCTGACTATACCCTCTGTAGATTTAAATGAAACGTCAACCGTGCTGTGCTTTGTGTGTCTACCCATGCATGCACATTGGCCATTGCTGATGGCTTAGCCAGTGGAACAGCGTGACTGTTGTTGATGTTTAGGGATCCTAGTTTCTGAGTAATACCCTGCCTTCTGTCAGGACGCATTAGTGACATTTGTTAACGTCACGCCCTATTTCCGCTGTGTGTTCCACTGGAAACGAGCTCGCCTGCCTAACGATGATCGGCGGTAATGAGCAGCGCACGCCAGATCAGCTCTGACCAGCTTCAGCAGGAAAACAAAGCAAAAACTAGAGATGCATTCAGTTTCATTTGTACCACACAGACTGTCAAAGAGGCCGCAATAAAATTTTGACAAGACATTAAAAATATTGTAGTTATGGCTCAGTGTGCTAGTAAGTCATGTATTGTTATGGGCAGTTATTACATTCAAAAACATGTATAATGTACACCAGCAGCATTTCTTAACTGTATTTAGTGTTCTCCTTTTCTGTGTTCCTTATTTCCATCGTAATTTCCATAACATTTATTACTGGCTGTGCTTCTGAGGCCCTGAATAAACCCCCGGTTCCAAGGAAATGTGAGAGAGCTGTTTCTGACATGGCGCTGTTGGGCAGTTTTATCCACATTAGTCTGAGCAGAGCATTTAGCTTCTTAGAAGGAAAACCAGCTCTGCTCAAGACATCATTATGGTTTCACGAACAATTTTGTCCCAATTGTGCAGAGAATTTTATTCAGTCATTGTGAGCCTTTTTTTGCTCATGATTTGGTGGATTCGCACATGAGGCTCATCCACTTCTCCACAGGCCCCTCGGTCTGCTAACCAGGGTCCTTGCACCCCACCAACTTGATGCATCCATTTCTCACCCAGCAGACCCTTTTTTCTGCTGCAGGCACTGCCATATGTACCTAGTTGAGCGTGCCCAGCAGTCTATATTTTGGTACCAAGGATACCTAGCAATTTCATTTTTTAGGTTTTATTTTGTCCCATTCATACTGCAAACATGTCTTAAGATGTATATGAGAAAGGGGTCATGTTGAATTTGAGGCTTCTTTTTTGCACAGTAAAGTTTAAGGGTTATTTGTGCATGTAACTCTGTATTGTAGTGCTTGACAAAGGTTTGTCAAAGTAATCCCTTGTTCATGTGGTTACATCAGCTGTTGTTAAGTGGCGGTCCTGTCTTAGGAATCAAAGATCACAATTATTCAGTTTGCGCTTGAATCTTTGAGGAACTTTAATTCACCCCGATGTCATGAACTATTAAGAATATACTGCACTGTAGAGGGAGAAATATGAAAATTGGACATGCATCTAATCCAATCTTTCTTTATGCTGCAGTGGAATTATTACATTTCCAGTAATCCCTCTTCAAGTGTAATCTTGCATCCATGTTTATATTGTTTTTTTTTATATATATTCATACACCCCTAAAACATTCCCAACACAGTTTATACAGCCTAAACCCTTTATATTCTCTTAGAAAATATGTATGTAAACACAGTGTTCAAATCTTTTGCATCCTCATTTGGCGCTTGGGTGATAATGATAATTAGTGATAGTGATAATTTTGAAGTGGTCTTATTTTTTCCCATGACTGTATTTGATAGCCTACAGGGTAGATGTTTATGCAACAAATTAATCTTCCTTAATTAAGTCCCCTATATGAGTTGACTATGTAGTGAGCAATGTAGGGAATAGGTGGCCCTTTCAAACACATGGCCGTTGTCCGCAGACATCCGTGAACCAGTGAGAAACTTACGATATATATTTAGATATAAATGCACATAGCCCTAAATTGCCCTGTCTCAACTTATTTGGGATGTGTTGCAGGCAAAAAAGAAACTGAGAAATAACTACAATATATTTAAAGCATTTTTTATTGCAGCCTCTTTGACTTTCTGTGCAGGACAAATAAAATTAAATGGATCTTTAGTTTCTGTTTTGTTATACTGTTAAAGCTGGTCAAAGCCAATCTGGCGCTTAGTGCCAATCATCGTTAGCCAGTCGGGATCATCTGCAGGCTTTTACATGGTGTGCATGGCTGAAAGAAAAAAAGATGTCAAATAATAAAGGTTTCACATATTTGGTTTATGGTGCTGATCAGCACAAGGAATTTGTTAGAAAAAAAAAATTGTTTGAAATATAATGTGTCAGGGTATTGCTGACGCCATTTGACAGCCAACAGAAATACAGAGAAAGACAAGAACGTGGTGCAGTGTATATTATTGCACGTCTATCCCTGTTGGCATGTGATGTTGGAGCATATGTGTGAGAGGCGGAAGGTTTTAGCTGGAATAACAGCTTCTGTATCAAGAGAGTCCAGTCAGCACAAAAGGTTCAGTTCTGTTAGAGGTCGTAGAATGTGGACACACAAACATTTCCACAAACACACACACACCCACTAACACATGCGCGAGCAGTCAATGAAAATAAGCATCTGCTCGGTGAAGAGAGATCCTGGAACAGTCTGGGCTCCCTGCAGCTTGAATCTTTTCCAAACTGCTTTGTGAATACTGCTCAGTAAAATAAAACGCAGTCTCAGATGTACACACTCCCACGAAAAAACAAGTACTCTCATAAAAGCTTGAAGGTAAAACCATTTTTTGATTTTTTGTTTTTCAATAGCGCAGTAGAACCATGCCGACGCCTTTGGTCAGTTTAGGTCCCTTTAGAATAGCAGTATGAATGTAGATACAAGGTAGATTATCATTACATAAATGATTTATTTGATACTTCAACATTAATAGAGGCAATACTATGGACAGGAGATCCATTGTAAGCACAATATTTTAATCAAATATGCTTTGTCAGCTTGGATAGGTGTTATGCATATGAGAAATTTTAAAAGATATATGACATAGATATATGTATTTCAGACATTTTGAATTTATGATTACACATTGCAGTGAGGGCGTCATGGCTTAGTGGGTAGCAGTGTTGACTCACAGCAAGAAGGTCCCGAGTTCAATTTCCGAGTGGGGCATTCTAGGTCCTCTATGTGTAGGACTAGTAATCCAAAGGAGACTGGTTCAAACCTCACCACTGGTAGGTTGCTGCTGTTTGGCCCTTGAGCAACTGTCATCTCTCCCTTAACTATCATTGCTCAGACTGTATACAGTAACTGTACTGTATGTCGCTTTGGATAAAGGCATCTGCTAAATGCTGAAAATGTAAATGTAAATGCAAAGACATGCTGAACTGTCTGGTAGGTACCTGCGATGGACTTATCCAGGGTGTTACTGTATGCCTTGCTCCTGTTGAAGTGTTGAGATAGGCTCCAGCACCTCTACCCGATCCTGATTAATATAAGTGGTTTAAGAAAATGAGATTAGGGAAATATGTCTTTCATTCCTGCACTAAATTGCTAGTATTACAAAAACAAAATAAATCACTTTTCTACAGTCACATTATTTTGTGATGCATTTTTCCGAGCATCGTCTCATTTTTATACCTTCAGAAAAAAAATATTTTGGTTGAGCACAAAGCCACTGATGCAGTTATTAATATCATTATCACATGAAAATCTAAAAAAAGTATTAATGTTTATATACGTTTGAAAATGCTCAACAGACATTTTTTTGTAATTCAGTATATGTACAGTAATTTTACTTTACAGTTACAAAATAACAACAGCTCCGTTAAGTCTGAAGTGTTAGTATAATTATAAAAGTGATCAGTTGATTATCACACTTTTAATCACCTGGACACTTAGATTAGGATTCTGTTCATAGACTTTAGGTTGACATTCAACACCATCATTCTTCAGCATCTGTTTGAAAAGCTGAGCATGCTGAACACCTTTCTCTAAATCAAGGAGACTTCAGTCCATCAGGATTGGCAAGAACACAATGGTGCTGGGACTCATCAGCAATAACGATGAGCCAGTACTGAGCATACAGTGAGGAGGTACAACGGCTAACGGACTGGTGCATTGTCAACAACCTGTCTTTGAATGTGGACAAAACCAAATAGATGGTCATTGACCAAGGGACCACTCCACACTAAACATCAATAGCTCATCTGTGGAGATCGTCAAGAGCATCAAATTCCTTCGTGTTCACCTGGCATAGAATTTCACCTGGACCCTCAACACCAGCACCATCGCCAAGAAAGCTTTGCAGAAGATACCACAGCATTCTGATCATGGTGGACCCTGACATATACACACACATACATGATGGACTCTGGCACACAAAACACATGATGGAACACACAACCTAAATACACACAACTACTGTGCTGTTTTTTGTACCTTACTCTCCGGATATCTCTGCTGCTATATTACTGAACTGTATTACCTGCATGTTTGCACATATATTGTTTGCATTTTTGCACCTTACTCAGTTTTTATCTCTGCTGATATATAAACTCCACTCTGCTAACTGTATATCAGAACACGTTTCTACCTGATGTACCGTTTACTCAATATCATCTTTTAACCAACACTTGTGTCTAGTCTTGTATCTCTTAATTACTTGATTAGATTAGAAATTATTAGATTAGGCATGTCTTTTTATATTTATTATAGGCCGTTTTGTATTTATTGTACTTTTGTTATCTGAACTATGTATTGTATTGTTTTACATTTTTTGTTCTGTTTTTGCACCATGATCCTGGAGGAACGTTGTTTCGTTTCTTGTACTTTCGTGTACTTGTATTTATCTAAAATGACAATAGAACCTCTCTGACTCTGACTTGTTCAGAACAAATGAATGATCTTCCTGCAAAATAGCATTTATTCTCATGACTACAATGAACCTCTGGGTTGTCAGACCAGCTGTGCCAGGTTATTCAGCGACAGCGTCTTTCTGCTCCGAAGGCTTTTGATGTTGTATGGAACAAATAATGGGAGGTTGGTGTGATTGTCTGTGCACATAATTTTAAACGATTTACCTTTAAATTTAAATGCAGACTACTTATCCAGTGTAACACCTAGAAACTAAAGGAGAAAGTGATCTTTTAAAAAAAACATGTAATGTAGTTTGGTCCCGGGTGCAGACGGAGATAAAATTATTGTTAGCTGATGTTAGACTGATGACAACATTGTAAAGCTTGTGCATCACTCTGAAATGCAATGGAGGTGTAATAAATCTGAAGCAGCTTCACAAAAATAAGAACCATTGTATTACAATCTTCATCAGCACCTACACTATCAAATCCTTTTATTATGGCCACTTTGTACTTTTATGTGACGTCACATGGCTAAATATGTCCGTTATTGGATAGGAGAGTATGACCAAGACTTTTCCTGACCCTTAATGCTGTTGATTGGATTCAAAATTTGGATGCATTAGAAAAGGATGGCATCTAGCTTTATGCATTTATGGCACACGCAGCTCAGATGCAAGGCAGGATGTTGGACAGCAGTGTGTGTTTGGGGGGTGGGGTGCTGATTAAGTTTGCTCAGCGGCACTCAGGAGAGAGGAAGTAAAATATGGGAAAGGCAATATTACAGAACCCTGGGATACTTGGAAACAGGCCAACTTTTCCCACTAATGCTTTGTTTCAAACAAACAGTATGTGTGCATGTGAAGGGAAATGATGAGTGTAGATATAAAATAGATGATAAGTAACAGAATATAGATCCTAATTCTAGAATGGTTGGGGTAATAAAACGTCTGACAGAAATTGTAGTCCAGATTCAGTCCCTTAAGATTTTATGTCATGATGATGTTGTGGAAAATCTACTCTGAAAGCTCCACATGTTTATCTGTTTAAACCCATTATAAATTTGCCCAAAATACATACAGTTCCACAGAACCATGGAACACATTAACAGATTTTCCATAAATCCTTATGGGGAAAAATACTCTGTAACTCAAAATCTCTTCAACTCGACTCCCAGAGCCAACTGAAGTTAAAGTAGCATTGTACTGTGAAATTAAAAAACATCTTCTTATAACTCCACAGGTCATAAAATACTGCTTGAATAAAAAAGACCTTTGGGGGCAGATTTGATTGAGCCTCAGTTTTGACCAGCAGGATCAAGGTCACTTCATCTTTAATTTTCAATTAGTCTGAACCAAAATCTGACCCGATTCACAATAAGTATTTTTTATATCTGTGTTAAGAATTAGTATTTTTTATCTTTTAAAAATTAGTCTTGCTTTTTACTCAGTTTTCAGTCTTTGTGAGACTTTTTGTCCAGCTGTTTTTATGAGTTTTTTTTTTTTTTATTTCACCTGCTTTCGTATTCAAAGGTTAACTGATAAGTGCACCTCTCAATGCCAGGCTGTTTCATTAAAGAGACATTAGCCAAGCATGTACATGTAGATCTGAAGATTGTTGTTTCAAATTCAGGCTCTGCCATGCAGCCACTGTTGGGTGCTTGACCAATGCCCCCAACCCTCTCTGCTCTGAAGCGGCATACTAAGTCTGACCCTGCCTGCTGACCCATCCAACATTCTTGGTTACATGGAAGAAGAATTTCAATGCACAGTGCTTGTGTTTATGTATTTATGACAAATAAAGGTACTCGTAAATATTCCCTAATAGCAGATAACTTGCTAAGAAAAGCGCTTTCTCCAGCAAGCTGTTATTTTACACTTGCTGACTTCTGTCCATATTGTGTGTGTGTGTGTGTGTGTGTGTGTGTGTGCGTGTGCGTGGATAGGTGAGCCTAGATTGTATGTGTGGGAAGGTGAGAGTGTTTTGGTGGAGGTGTGTAGGAAAGAAACAAGATTGCAAGATGAAATATCGATAGACAAATACAGAAATAGGAGCACATTATACCATGAAATATGCAAACATTTATATGCATGCACACTAGTTTTCACAACGGATGCTGACTCAAAAAAATTATGTACTCTGAACCTAGTCAGGGTCACAGAGGGTACGGAAGAGAACACCCAGAACAGGTCACCAGTCAATCACAGGCTTATAAATTCGAAGAAAATGCAAGTAAATAGGATTTGCAATCATCATTATCTGTTTAACACCGCTTTATCCTACATAGGGTGTAATGAATCTGATTTGTTGGTCAATAGGCAGGAAACTGCCCAGATTGGTAGCCAGTTGATCATAAAACAAAAACAGGGAGATACGTATATCCAATTAACCTGTTTGCATGTCTTCAGACTTGTGGAAACCAGAGCCCCCGCACAAACACAGTGGGAACATGCAAAGCAAACAAACCCAAGACTGGTGAGACAACTGTATTTTTTTTGGAATTATGGTTTAAGTTGAATTAGTGGTGGTCCATGCACTGTGTTAAAACTTTTTTATTGTGTGTGTGTCTGTGTGCGTGTTAGTTAAGCGGTCACTGAGGGCCTTGTGAAGAAACTCTCGACAGGACAGTAGAGGAAATTAAATCAGCAGGGAAGCCGGGTTAGCACAAGAGCACTGAGTGTCAGGAACAGGCTAATTTAATTGTGTGGGTTGTATTGTCCCTTGATCCAGAGTCTAGAGCTACCGCATCACTTTCCCTAGCACCCTGTGGCCTGACACATGAGGACACAGCAAACTGGTTGTTGGAGAAAAGTTATAAAGACTACAGCTAAGAGTGTTAAACTTGTCCCCTCAGTGGCAAGTTGCATTTCATCAAGTCATATTATTAAAACCACCACTTAATACCCACAATAACTGCCATGTGCAGCACAGACAGCAGCTAGATGTATCTGCAGCCATACTGACTGCAGTGCATCCTACAGCTGCTGGAGAGTGTGTGGGAGTGTGTGGGAGGATCCATTTAGCAAACAAGACCAATCAAGTTGCCCCGCAGATGATCACTTGGATTGAAGTCTGAGTAATTAGGGGGTAAGGATAGTACATGGACGTCTTGATCTTCCAACCAATGTGAGGCATTTCTAGTTTAACATGTTTTACAATTTTTGGTTACATTCACGACAGAAACAAAGTACATATTTATTATCATTAGTACACAAGTTTATATCAAGGACAAGTTTGTATTACCAACCTCCCTCACTTCTTGCGATGAGGCAACAGTGCTACCCACTGAGCCACCGAGCCACCCTGAATGGGTGTAAAACCCATGTATGTGTTCATGTCTGTGTCCTTTTCTCTATGGAAATATAACTTGGTTCTACTGGTTAGCAAGCATATTATTATTTTATTTCATTTCTTCTGGAAAAGTCTCTTAAACGTGTTCAGTTGTGCTCAGCGTTCACAAATAGCTTGCCCTTTCTACCTAGCTCATAAGTCACACAAAATGAAGCTGTGACCTTTTTTTGGACAGATGTCACAGCTATCTGGACTTTTATGAAGCTTTCAAAGAAAAAATCCTGTCTTGTCTGCCACCGTGTAGGAACACTATAAAATTAGGAACATTGATTGGTGAGGCATTTTCAAATAATGTTGCAGACTGGAAATTTTGTCTGCCAGTGCTGTAGGTTAAAAAATGTTTTTGAGTGTGAAAGCTTACCAAGCTGGAATTAATATTATTAATTAAATGTTTATAGAATAATTTACTTGTATCAGCTATTAAGCATATTCATATTTTAATATACATAGCTAAAAAATATAGCTAAAAATACATTGATTTATTAAAGTATCAATACACATTAACCCGATCATATCAGCTAACAAACATTGATTTATTTAAAAAAGTTAATAAGCATCAACTAATAAACAAATTAATGTTAATATATAAATTAACATATTGTTTAAAAATCATGAAACAAAATTTCTGGCCATTGCTCAACCTGTACTGAGCATTTCTTACACTAGACTAAACAGAAGAATATGAACAAGAAGAATATGAACATATTTGGTATCAGGGGAAGAAGGACATGTGTCTTCAGGCAGGTAGAAAACAACCCAACAGTCCTGTGCAGTGATGGGATAAACTGTCAATCTCTGTCAATCTCAATAACACAGCAACGGCGCCAGTCTGTTGCATGACACAAACACACACAAACCGATGCACTCCTGGGGATAAAACCTATGACCTTCTTGCTATGAGAAGACAGTGCTACCCACCTAGCCAACATGCCAATTAGTAATTATGAAAGGTGTGTGTGTGTGGGGGGGGGGCATCTCCCACAGACTTAATGGTAGCAATGCCCATACTCATAATAGATTTGACATTGATCAAGCAACTGTTACGTAGGTCAGCATATAAAACTGCATACAAAATTCAGCAGAAAACAGATGATCCAGTTACAGCATGGGTGTTAATCCAGCAGTGCCAACACATTACATACAAACATAGTAACAGATACCAAATATGCCTGATGTTTTCTCATTATAGTGTGGGTAAGAAATTAATAAAGAACAATCCCAGGTGGTAGATCAATTACAAAGAAGTGCATATTGTGCTGTCTGGTTCTTTATTGTATATATGTCTGTGTGGGGCCCTTCTGGGAGTTCTGGTTTCCTCCCACAGTCTAAAGACATGCAGTAAGGACAAGTAGAGGAAACCATAAATAAAACTACCACATAAAACACTTTGGATAAATGTTTGAGGGACTACAAACAGAACAAAGGACTGCCAAGGAAACACTGGCCACCACAAGGTTCACTAGAAAAAGCAGGAAAAAAAAAGGCTTTTCCAACAGAAGAATAGAACTACCAAAGGTTGAGCTCAGAGAATGAACAACTATCTTAATATATATCTTTTTATTTCTTTTTTTTCTAGAGAATTGATAAGACTCTCAATCCTCTGCCTAGATTACTGGCTGCATGTATTTGCTCAGACAAGACAAAGACTCAGCAAGTTCTGACTGCTTCTTTGTCCCATTATAACCTGTGCACAGGTGTTGTGCATTAGGTCTGATTGCTGGCACATTGGTGACTCCTAGTGGTCGGAGTCTGACTAACCCTAGATCCACCCCTCACAACATGAAAATCTTTCTCCCCTTTAAGCTTCTGGGAGCATCCAAAAAGGTGAAAATCATCAGCAGTAGAAAGTAATTAATTACATACACTCATGTTACTGTAATTAAGTAGTACTTTTAGGTGGATTTAAAGGTACTTTTACAACCTGTACTTGTACTTGGATATGTTTTGCACTAAGAATTGTTATTCTCTACACTTTAAAGAACAGTTCCTGGAAAAGTGCGATGAAGAATGTTTCCAGATTACAGTGGTTTTCAACCAAAACCTCTTCAAAAATCTGCCAAAAAACATGAAAAACTTTTCTAAATTACTGTAAAATAAATTAATATGAACATTCAATTTTAGACCAAAATTAAATATTTTAAAAACGGTTTATACCATTTAAAAATTTTTTTTGGGATGGTCTGTAGCACAGGGCACAATTATGATGATAATTATCCGATTAGTTGCAGCTGACTCTCGGTCACTTGATGGATCATCGATTCATGAAGTATTTTGGCAATGATAATGGAGTAGTTTGCCATTGCTTTCTCCACCCTTCCCCATTTATTCGGGCTTGGGACCGGCGTGCAGCTGTTTTGAGTTACACAGCTGGGTAAACCTACAGGATGATTCAGTGTCTCCAATTAACCTGGTAGCATGTCTTTGGACTGTGGGA
>JAYDZG010000009.1:17504808-17515494 GCA_034509265.1 Microcambeva bendego | reverse complement strand
TTTTTTTTTAGTGTGTATATATATATATATATATATATATATATATATATATATATATATATGTGTGTGTGTGTGTAGCATATATATAGTATATATATATGTGTGTGTGCGTTTTCTTACTAGAGCAAAACAAATTTCACAAGCAGCCAAATAACAGAGCTACTATGACACAAACTGCAGGTAATTTTAATATCTATCTATCTCATATTCTAGTACTAAAGCGTGTTGAGTTAAAGTTAGTTGAACTAACCTTCTCTCCTTTGAGTCCACCGAAACCCGTCTGTCCCTAAAAGAAATAAACCAACAAACAAACAAAAAAATCTAATATAAACGATGCATTTCACATGAACAGCTCTGCAGCACTGTTACATCCAATTTTAAACTTCAGCCATAACACGACTCACCTGTTCACCCTTCTGGCCAATCCCCGGTTCTCCTTTCTCCCCTTTTGTGTTCAAAAGACCTGCAGGAGTATCACCGGGCACAGGGCATGCAGTACACGACTCACCCTGACAAGGGCAAAACAAGACAGATGGGTTTAGCAAACACAGTCTGCGCATTTCTGTACGAGTGGCTGAAAGGTGCTTCATCTTCTCTTTGTAATTCGACAAAAATCCCAACTCACCTTTTCCCCTTTGACTCCTGGACCTCCCTGCGAAACACAACAAACAGTTAGAGCTCTGAAAACACCTAGGACTAGGTAGAGATTATTACATTAGTGGACACTTCTCTATGCATACAATACAGCTAATACAACCTCAACTCTTAGTGGACACAAACGCCTTGCAACAGACGCTCCAGTTCATCCAAAACTTGGACTTGACTTTATTCACAGTAGCTCCATCAAGTTAAAACATTAAATCCATTGTCACACTGTTAATATTATATATCTGGTTGTATGTATTCAAGGCTATACACCAATGTATCTCTAACACACCTAAATCACAGAACTTATTCATAAAGACGGGTGTCCATTTACTTTTGGTCAGATAGGGAATATTCAAGAGTTTGTGATGTATGTCTTCCAGTGTCGTATCAACAAAGATGTTCTTGGTTGAGCGTGTAGTCACTGATGAACTTCAGCTTTCAATCATCACATGAAAATCTTCTTCCTCTTAAAGCTTCTTTGAGCGTCCGAAAAAGTAGAAATCAAATGTAGCTAAATCCGGACCATAAGTTCTCTCAGACACAACCGATTATTAATCTTCTCACCCCTCATCGCTCCCAAACAAAATATAATCGTGCAGAAACTTTTTGAAGATTGTTTCTGCAGATCTTAATGCAGTTTTAATCGAACATAACATTCAAGTAGTTTTGCTAATTCAGTTAGGAACTTGACAAGTATGATCAAGAACATTTTCTATAAGGTCTATCAGTATGGTAATGACTTCACTACCATGGTCAGGCTATATATGAATCTAAATGAGTACTGTAACACAAGGTCTGTCACTAAGGTCTGAATAAGGTCTGAATATTCCTATCATGGAAAATCAGGTAAAATCCTCCCAACTGGGAACTACGGTGGGGGTAGTCGCATGTCATTAGAATAATCTGATCAGGATTGATGGGAAACAAATAATGCAATGAACAGATCATTATTATAGATTATTGGATAGGACAACCCCCCTAAAGTGCACTAAAGTGTTTTAAAGGGACCTGAAAGTTACTGTACATGAGTTAAGCCAGACAGATCCAGAAGAACTACTGAGCGCAGTCGCTGAGAGGATTAAATACATTACCGACCATAACGTTTAAATGCTTGACTCTGATATTACCCTTTACTAGAATGAATTCTTCAATCTTTAATTATTTAAAGACCTGAGGCTGCACAATAAATAAATAATACAAATCCAGGCATCCAGGGTTGGAGGTCTGAAGACAGTATGCTGCACCTCTGCAGTGTTTTCTGTCCTTATTTACCCTCTGTGTGCTACCTGTCCTGCTCTTCTTTTTCTTCCTCAGTGTTAAATAGGGTCTGACAAACTAATGTTACAATGCATTATCACTATATCTGTACTGGTGTGGGGTGTAGACAGGCAGAAAGGATTAGATCCCTCAAAATAATATTACAGATTCTGTATTAGAATAAATCAGTTGTCCGAGCTCACTGTTGCAATTTCCCCCCCAATTTTATCCCTAATCTAGTCAGTTTATCCCAATTCTATCCCTAATCCCTACTGATACTACCCTCCTCAACTGACTGGTACTCGTCCTCCTGACATGTGCAGAACTGATGTCATCTTTTCACTTCCACGAGGCGAGTTCATATGCAGATCAGCTTTGATCGACATTACCCCTCAAATCTGTACAGGAGCCACCAAGAGCTCATTATGAGGATCCCTGGTCCAGCTTTACCCTGTTTGAACATTGTTCATGTAGGCGCCCAGCCAGCCTAATGGAATAAACAATGCTTACTTCATATATTATTAAAGATAATTGCTGAAACACGATAGCACACCCAAGCTGAGATTTCGAACACGTCGATTTGAGTTTTTGCTCTGCCGTCCACATAAACAATGGTTGGCTGTTGTTCATACAGGGTGGGACCCGACCTAATAACCTATTCCCAATAACTAATGCATTTATGACCTCTGCTAGCTGACTGATGGCGCTTGTAGGCTTGTAGTCAAATGGGTTTATTTATGCCTTTCAAGTTTTGACTCCCCACAGGTTAAGTGGAAGAATTTACACTTGTGGGAACTGGATACATGATTGGAGAAAGAATATTGAAATAAGAAAAAAAAAGACAAACCCTTTCTCCTCGTCTTCCATCCTTTCCTGGAGAGCCCTAGACGAACAGAAGAAAATATTCATGTAAAATTATTCTCCCCATGTTCCTCCTATTTACATACTGCACATTTCCACCCATCTCTTTATCTGTTTTTTCATTGCGTGCCCTGTCTCTCTCTCTCTCTCTCTCTCTCTCTTCCTAACCTCAGGCTCATACCTGGCCTTGAAGAATCTACTCTGGCTTCATGGCTAAAACGTTACAGAGATATGCAGAAGATGGTCTGACGCTGTTCTGAGTAGCTTCATATTTGCCGAATCCTTTTTTGCCTTTCACAAAGACACTCGAACTAAACGGCTGGAAAAGATGGAAGCGCCATGAGCCCACATCACGCCACCGAGGTTTCATCGACGCCCTCTCAAATGTGATAACGGAGCTGAAAAACCTGGAGCTCTCGACGTCAGGAGAAGGGTTCCTGATCCGAGAACAAAATCACCAGACTTCAACAGATGAGCTATAAACCCATCGCCAGTAGCTATAATTACACCAGACAGAATATGATTGCACGGCCTGGTCGGTGGCGAGCTGGATAAAGACGTCATTACTCATTCAATATAAACCGAGCGAGCCTGAAGCCGTATTTTCTCAGGTCAGAAAGCAAACTGGCAAAATAATAATATAAAAAAGACGCAGCAGGTTGTGAGATTTGAATTTTAGCATTTATCCGACAACATCCAAAGTGACTTACATTATACTTACAGTATTCACAGGCACATGTGTCCAATGAGACAGTTACAGTATTAAAGTTAAGGGCCTCACCCAACAGCAGCAAACTGATAGTGGTGGGGCTTGAACTGGTATCCTTCAGATTACTAGTCCAGTACTCTAACCACTAGGCTATAAATGAGAACTGTCAACAAGACGGTTACCTCCACCACCATATACGTAGGAGACATTGCACTCTTGCACCCGTCTGCATTATTGCTTACTTCACCTGTTCAGTTCACTGGGTCCAGGGAACCAAATTTAGCATAGGTACTTAATGGAGACTTTGATGTTTGGGGTCACAAATTCTTAGGACAGGAGAATAAGAGGCATCTGTGGCCCGGTGGTCAGATAACTGGGTTTGTGCCGGTTCGATTCCCAGAGCCGACAGCTCACAACTGAACTTGGAGAAACACATACTGCTGATGATAATGTGTGTACATCCTGTGTGTATTTTGATGATTGGTGTGTGTGTTGAGGTGGTGGTGGTGGGGCACTTACAGGTATTCCCTGTTCTCCTTTGCCAGGTTCTCCAGGTTCTCCTTTAGCTCCAGGTTTTCCCACTACGACAGAACCGCCAGAACCTTCTGGCAGTGTCGGACACACTTCGCAAGGGTCACCCTTAAAAGAATGAGATGATGTTTAGAGAGTGTATAAATAAATAAGAGATCTACACTATCATAACTTTCACATAATACAGTAATTAGCAGCTATGAACGAAAAAAACTTACTAACTAAGTAACTAAATAAATAAATAAATAAATAAGTTAATACAGAGAAAATCGAATAACGCTAGTAACTATTTAACTATTGATGCTAAACTAATCAATAAAATAATAATGCAATACATAACAAAAGTGGTTTTGAATTTGACAAGAAAGTGTCTGGATTCGGGTGACTTACCTTCTCCCCTTTAGACCCGGCTGAGCCCCTCGGACCCTAAAAAGCAAAATCCGAAAAAGCAGAAGCGTTTTATCCTCACAGTTATCAAGAGCTCAAAACAAACTTATGAAAAGCTTATTAGACTCACAGGATCACCCGTCAGGCCGTCCTTGCCAGGTATCCCAGCATCCCCCTGTGCTCAGCGAGATACAGACATTACTTTGATCATATACAGCTCTGGGAAATATCTCACAATGTAGAGGTGAGATTGTGTTCAGAAGGAACTCGTGTAGTTCGGTTTAAAACACTGCTATAATAATCGCTTATCATTTCTTTTCACTCACGTTGTCTCCCTTTGATCCGGGCAGGCCTGGGATCCCCTGAATAATCAGCCAAAACACGGGAGAAAGTCTCAGTGAGATATGAAATAAATATGAAATCAGATCACAGACACAAATCAGCTTTAATATCTGGTATAACTGATGTGAAACAGGATCAGAGTGTTCATCAAACAAACCACGATAAACGAATGAGTAATTGATATAAAATTGATAAAAAATATTAACATCAAAAATATTTAAACTAGACCGTTTTTTAATACACATTAAATCAATTATGAAGGAAATTATGAATTAGTACACTGTAGTATTTTTTTTTTCATTATTATGAGCATGTCAATAAGGTCCTGGTGGGTCGTCACAGCTATTTAGAGCCACGCTAATTGCAGTGCATCACACAGCTGCTAGAAAGAGTGTGGGGAATGATCCACAGAGAAACACGACCATCAAGGTGGTCAGGATGCTCGATTGGGTTCAAGTCTGGAGAATTAAGGGGTCAGGGTAGTACTTAGGGGTCTCAGAAAGGCTCTTTCAAACAATGTTGGATGAGATCCCACTTGGCCCAGGGAAGATTTTCGGCATGTTTGGGCGTACGTGATCTGCAAAGATGAACTCATAACCAAATCAGTCAAAAGTAGACGGTGGCTCAGTGGTTAGCAGTGTCGCCTCAAAGCAAGATGGTTCTGGGTTCAATCCACTGATGGGGCAGTCAAGGTCTTTTCTGTGTTAGTTCTTTGCTCCGGTTTCCTCTCACTGTCCAAAAACATGCAAGTGAGGTGAACTGTGCTCAAAATAACTAGTTTATTTCATGATTGTAACCAAGTGTGTAAAACATGGCATTAAAATCCTAATAACCCAAAAAACTTCTTTAAAGCATATCAAGAAATTAGTTGTTTAGTAATTTCACCCAGCCTAGCCGATGGTCTTTCTTGCATTATTTATTGCAGGGCTTGTAAAGCCATCTTCAAAAGCTGGCTGATTTACAGAGTAAGAGTCAGAGGCAAAGCTGAGAAAAATAATGTGGAGTGACGACAACACTCCATAGAATTTCCCTAACCTCTTGAAATGAAAAACACCCTGACAATGAATGAAAGAAAAACATCACAAGTTGAAGTAAATCCTTGGTTTCACTGAGGAACTTAGTCTTCAGTGAGCAGGTAAAGTCAAAAGCACCTCACAGCAAATCATACAGGGTGTATAAGGGAGGACGAGGAGATACTAGCTGGAATCTTTGTAGGATTATCAAGAATGATCGAACAATGTGATACTAAGTGCTATTAAACACAGCTGCTCGAGGAGTGCTGTGCACGGCAGGTTCCTGTAAATGCAAACCATATGTAGAGGCCATACCCAACCCTCTGAACGGCTCATTTTATAGGAACTAAACTACATGGACGAAAGTATTAGGACACCATTTCAAATTACTAAATTCATGTGTTTTAGCCTCAATTGCTAAGAGGTGTAATTTGTCAATAAAATCATTTAAATACTTCAAGATTAGCAGCAACACTTTAGCAAGACAAAGCAAGGTCTGTACAGCCATGAAGAAAAGCTTGGTTTACAGCAGTGGTTCCCAGCCGGTACGAGTCCATGGTTTAGTTTGCCGGTTGGCTGGGTGCCACCCTAGCCACTAGGATGGACAAACCCTTGTATTGTAGTACCGGTCCCAAGCCCGGATAAACAGGGAAAGTGTTACATCAGGAAGGCATAAAAACTATTCCAGATCGATAATGCGGACCACGACCCACTGTGATGATCCCTGGCGGGAGCCGCCCAAAGGAATCATTCACTGATATTTTTAAGCAATTTAACAATAATGAAATCATAAAAAAGTACTTCATAATGTTGTATTTATGCTTATTTAACCTCTTAACACATATTGTCATGAATGAACGCATCACTTTCATTCAGAATGCAGCAGAGATGTCTGCATTTACCCGATGACAGTTTATGACAGTGCTTATATAATATGTACCTATGAAAGCATTGGTTTCTCGAAGGACCGGCTGGTGTGGAAAGCAGAAATAGAAATAATTATTTTATATATAATTGTAAATAAATTCAGGCATGAAGGGGTTAATTACCGAAGTTGTTTTGGCGCCGAATAAACAGAAGTTCTTTAAGTGCATACACAGTCATGGAATATTGCTAGTTCTGTTAGGCATTTTTAAGATTTTAAGATATTTTAAATTATATTTTACTGCATCTGTTTAGTTGTATAAGACTTAAGAAGGTCAATAGACTGAATACAAGACATTCACATGATTAATCAATAATTCCTCCTAATGAAGCTTTGGCTGGGGTCAAAGCCTGCTTAGCAACAGAAAAAGGGGAGACCCGGAAAAGGTTGGGAAACCATTTTAAAGAAACAGTGAGTCCTGACATCAGCCTCACAGATCAGATTTGAAATGAACTGGAACATCATAGTTTACATAAGCCTCAGTGGAAGCAAAAAGCCCTTCCTTCTATGTAGAAATTACTTGGACTCCACCTCTTTCAATTCAATATTTCAATGTAGTTTCGAAGGGAAGACACCAGGTTCATTTACATGCACCCTGTCAGGGGAAAAACTAGTTCAGTGACCTGTTGGTGGATCTGCATAATTAAATCGTAGCGAGGCGAAGATCATGGCAGGAAAATTAAAACATTTCTAAGGATCTAAGTGTTCTCATGGGCAATATGAATTACTGAATTAATGACAAATTATGACAAAGGTTCATTTTCATTAAATTCTTAAAACTCTTTCATTTATCTACATAAAGAATGCATTTTATTTCTGAGTTAGGAACAAACTATGAGAAACAATGCTGCAACCCTAACACTAACCCTTGCTGTGTTAAAAAAATAAAATGAAAACTTAAAACAAATCCCACACTATGTAAATAAATGAATATTACAAATCAATACATTTGGTTGGAAAATCCCATACCTGGCAACCCGGCAAGTACAGCCAAACAGGCACGGTGAATAGTGCCATCTGCTGTTTAAATTCTTTATCGATTCGGCTCAAATGAACTACCGATTTGAATCGAAGCCCTGGTGCACAATTTGGAATGATGTCCGATTGGGATGATGATTACATCCTGATGTACTTCTGACAGGAGAATATTTCACATACACATAAAAAAGTGATGCACTGTAAGACTATAAGAAACTGACAATAAAAACTTTGATACAAATTATTGGTCATACCACCCAGCCCTCGCAGAAAGGCAGGATGGAAGCCACATTTGAGTAAAAGCTACATGACAGTCCATTCCATTTTGTTAAAGAGAATGTTGAAAAAAATGTAAGTTTTTGGGCAGAATGGAAATCACGACGCCTGGTGAAAAACAGACAGAGTGAATGCAAACTCAATCACACTTCATCTTTCACTGTAACAATGACCAGTCCCTGAATGTCTCCCAGACTTCAACCCCATCAAACATCTGTGAAGGCAGTTTACAGACTAACAAAAATTACAGCTGTAACGCCTGCCAGAAAACTTCAAATATTGAATAAAGGATCTGATTAAGAGATTTCTGTTTCTGACTTCTAATCCATTTTCAAGAAACATTAATTATTCTAACCAATGTCAGACAGTTTCAACAAGATTTTTCAAGCAACTTTTGTCAAGCCAACCACATTATGTCCATGATTTCTTGACACAATCTTGACTTACTCTCTTTCCTATCTTCTATACAATATGGTCTCACTGTGGCTTACAAAAAAACAAGGGGCAGTAGTGTACGAGTTTACTGATTTACTCATTACTTTTATGTGTAATTCTTTTTATTCTTTTTAATTTCCATTTTTAAAGTAGAATAGAATTACTTTATTTTATACATATGATGATTATCCGTTTAGTCATGGATCATCGATCCATGAAGTATTTTGGCAATGGTAGTGGAATAGTTTCCCATTGCTTTCTCCACCCCTCCCAATTTATCCGGGCTTGGGACTGGCGTGCAGCTGTGGACTGTGGGAGGAAACCGGAGTACCCAGAGGAAACCCACACGGACACGGGGAGAACATGCAAACTCTGCACAGAAAGGACCAAGATTGCCCCACCCGGGGATCGAACCCAGGAATTGGTTTTAATTGATTTTTTTATATATAATTTTATTTATTTCACATATGTTTATATATTTTTTTCCATCCTCTATTTTGTTACCCCTTAGAAGGTCCTGATTGTACTCCAGTGTCTGAGAAAAGACATTTATCAAAACACTTTTTCCCAGTCCTCTGTTAAGATCCTGCACTGGTGTATGTTGCACTGCGGCCCTAAAAAAACTGTATTTCCATCTCTGTAACAGGTTATTAATTCCTAATAAGGCTGAGAGTGACTAATCTTAGTTGAGGAAGATTAAGGAAACAGTGATGTCTTTGTGATCAGCAGGGCTTCCATTTTATAGATTGACTAAACGTTCTGGTTTTGCATTAATAATTGAAGGCCATTACATCTAGTAGTAAGTGCTTGTGGTTTAATTAGCCAGCTGATGGCCAGAGCTCTTAAATTGTGAAAGTGGCGCATTAATTAGGTTGTTAATAGGTAAGCGGATAGAGGGACAGTGATATAACACTGAATCATTTACTAGTTGTATACAGAGTCGAGGATTTTACATGCATACATGTTTACTGCCTATATAAAGTTCTGACAAAATTAGCACTTAAAATTAGTCTTTTTTGTGTTTGAATGCATATTTTTTCTTATTTGCTTTGTCACTGTTTGTCACGAATCAGGCCTCTTTGTGCTCTTGAAACTCCTAATTATGTGTCACGCCCTGCTATGTGGGAGCACATGTTGGAGGGGGTCTGGTTTTTAGTTCCTTTACGATGATTGGTCAGTGAAGCTAAAGATCCACAGCTGCTCCTTGTTACCGGTGTGGCTACTTCAGCAGAGGCTGTTTTGGTTTGTCTGGTGCTTGAGCCTGTCCCAGCTTTTCAAGCTGTGCAAGGCACACAGAAACATTCTGAAAGGGAACAACTTCTAATTAGGAATTGATAGAATTTTTTGACAAATACTCATGTGATCTATTACTTGACCCCAGCCCCAAATAAATATGAGCTATGGTCATAATAATGTGACTCGAAACGGTAGCTAACAAATACTATTATTCAGTATCTGTGGACACCTAGTCTCGCTCAGGTGGGATATCATCTTTGCTACATGATACTTGGGGTATAAAGTAGTGAATATTATGATTATGGGATGCATAGCATGTTCCTCTGTGTATGTCGTGATTCTTTTAGGTTCCAATAACCATATTATTGTCCAATTTGTCTGATAACGGATTTCAATTGTTCAACCCTGGCCTGGCTTTATTAACTAAGCTTTGACATTGGTGGGCCACTCTTGACCTCTCCCAGCTGAATTTCTTCCTTTGAAACCTTTGTGGCCTTCCCTGACATCAGGCCAGCCTGAGAAGCAAAATAAAAGGTGACAGCCAGAGGACAGAAGGACCAGAAAAAGTACAAGCATTGACACTCTGAAGTTGATTGACTATGTCTGTCTAGGCTCAAACACAATGCAGCGCTCACCGGGACGAACAGGCACTATTTGTCCCAGTGCACCTTTCTGCCTCTCTTCACCTTTTGCACACACACGTATACAGCGATGATTACATTACTGCCAGCCTTCTCACCCTCAGTCAGCAGTGGAGTGACAGTGAGAAGTGGCACAAGGTCAGAGAAGAGCTTAGAGGCTAACCAGATTATAGAGATATTACGAGAATATACACCAACTGCTTAGGAAATGAGCTAGTGTGTGAACGTGCTCTTATGTTTAATTTTCGGGCAGTAGGACTGCCTGCCTTTACTGACAAAAGCTAACAGAGCTAATAAAACTCTGGTAAAGAAGCAATAATTCTGGGGATCTACAAAAAAGGGGGATCATGGATGGATGTGTAGATGGATGGATGGATGGATGGACAGATATATATTCAGATAGACATATAGACCAATAGACATACTGAAAGATAGATGAGTTTATGC
>JAYDZG010000009.1:17493852-17504708 GCA_034509265.1 Microcambeva bendego | reverse complement strand
GATGGATGGATGGACAGATATATATTCAGATAGACATATAGACCAATAGACATACTGAAAGATAGATGAGTTTATGCTAGACAAAGAGAGAGAGATTTTGTGTAACCAATTACTAAATGTTCTGTTAAAAATGTAACTAAATTGTGTTAAAACCCTAATAAAGTAATAAATAAATAACAAATAAAACAAGCTCATGTTCAGGTGTAAAAGTATTTGGCAGTGCAGTGTAGATAAAATTGTTTGCCTGACATTTAATAATTCTATGCATGAGAAAAATAGTTTTTTAAAAGGCATTGAGCAGCCTCTCAAGGTTAAGATGTTGCCGTGGCTTGCTTCACCAGGACTGATGCCGCTGTCTATTATTTCTCTCTCCACTTTGTCAAGTCTAACTCATTTGAGCAGAAAGTGAAGGCTGGTTCCCGCAGACCTTGTCATTTCTATTGTCTTAAATTTTTATTTACAGCCTTTGTGTTCTTTTTCACACAGCACATGAACACAAGGTGAAGGTGAAGCACAGAGAGGGCCGGAAAGCCTAGAGAACAGGCACTACAAAGAAAAAAGCTCTCCAAATATACTTCTCCAGAAGTTAAACAAAGCTCTTTCTTTTGCGTCTTTTCTGCCTTTAGCTTTATTGGTGCGTATTTGAAGCGTGTTTGTCTTTCCAGGAGGTGGATGAGTGGTTGTTCAGAAAGTGAGAGAAGTAATTGTTGTCCTGATTGATGACGGGAAGAATACAATAGCAAGAATCTGTCCCCTGCATGCTCGTTTTTGATGGAAGGACCAGAATGACCTCAACACTTTCTCCCCCTAGGCTGCAAATTTCATTTCCAGTGCAATCGAGTTAGAGTCCAGATTAGTTTTGCATATTCAGCAGCCTGCCTTTTTCCTTATCCTCCCACGTACTTATACAAAAGACAATGGCAAAAGATATCCACGGTTAAATTGTTATTTATGTGTGTGAATACAGTCAATAATCAGATTGAGCTTAGTGTACCTATATAACAGGTCTGGTAAAGCAACGATGTTCTAGTTAAACTTTTTCAACAACTCATATGATGCCCATAATTTTTTTTGAAGCAACCCAGGCTACACAACTGGCTTGGAGCCATATTGCCATATTGCAACCTCTAAAAACTTCAAAATCTGCCGAAATGCATGTAAATCTTATCTCATCACGGCACCTGGTGGGATATATTGCTCAGCAAGTGAACATTTTACTCTCAAACTTGATTAATTTCAGTGACTTTGACAAAGGCCAAATTTTAGGGGCTAGACAACCGGGTTTGAGCATCTGACAGCAGCTCTTGTGGGGTCTTTTCAGTCTGCAGTTGTCCACCCGCAAAATCAACCAGCTGAATTTGTGAAAACAGCCAAATCTGGCAACCCAAGCCTCACTGCTGAGCTATCCTTGTTGACAGGAGCTCTGGGACGCAACACCCAACCCTTACCACTACTCATGTAAACATTGTGGTCACATGTATTTCAGAAAGAGTTGTAGGCAGTTAAACACCTGTTAAAACAAATTTCCATATTTTGACAAAAGTAGAACATACTTAGATCTTAATAAATGCTTTATTTGCTGACAGTTTGCCTTTTTTCTACATAACTACATCCTACACATTATCAAATAGGAGGGGAAAGATCACACACCATGTGTCCTAGACGTAACTCTAACTGCATCGATTATTATGATGTGCATAGAAGGAACAACGGTTTTCATACAAAAAGCCTCACCTCATGTGGTTTTAATAAAACAACTAATCTGAGGTTGTGTGACGTACCATAAATCATTCATTTTGTCAGTACTACTGACTCGGTGAGCTTATTCTGAGCTTAGATGCTGTTGCTGGGTGTGTGTGTGGGGATGTGTGTGTTCGTTTAAAGCAGCGGCTTGGCTCGCCTTGCTCTTATGAAAGCTTTATTGGATTCCACCGTCCCCGGAGGGAAAACGCTTTAAATGTCTCTGCAATTATACCTCTAATAACACCAGCATGCTCTCAGGCCAAGCCCAGACCTGACAGAGATAAGGAACTGCAAGTTACTCAGTCAATACGGGGGCTATTAATCTCTGTCACCTGCCTGTCAGGACTCTTGGAGGAGAAAAAGCACCATCTCTTGACCCACACACTGGGACCTTCCTATGTCAGGGCTTTGGGTAAGTGCACCAGTCTATGCCGGAGCAGCCCAAAGAGCATCTACAGATAGGAGCGGAGAGTTCTCCAGGCCTCAGCGGAGACCCACTTTAGACAGGCATATTCGTAAAGTGATGAGACTTTAAATGGGAGAGATTATTAGTGGTTACAGTTACGTCTCAGGGCAATTAAATAGCATCTTGCTCTCGGCATCCAAAAGTCGCCTGACTCCCATCACGTACAAGCGTTCGCACTATTCCTGAGACGTACTCTCACAGCCAAGGTTAGGGGCTTTTAAAATGCAAATTCAAAAAGTCCTATCAGATTAATAATGTACGATATATCTCTCCTCCTCTCTCGCCTGTGTTGGGTGCATTCTTTGCTATTTGTTCATCCTTGAGGGGGAAAAATCTCTTTTTTCATGCCCCTCCCTCTTGTTTGGCAAGAGGAATTTTATTTGAGCTGGTTTCTTACTTGGATCCCGAACGGCATCTCCAAAACAGGACGAATGAAGATCTACATTAATTTTGCACCGATTTTCATCCTTTGACTGGTCGATTCCAGATTTACCAGCTTTTGAGAAACTTGTCTCTGAATCGATTTGTGTGAAGTATCCAACAACTCTCCCCAAGTTCAATATTTCAATCTGAGTCGCCCGACTGGCAATGAGTGGGGTGTCAAATAACCAATGAGAATGCAAAGCAGCTGGAATATGAAATGGCCTATATTCTCCCACCACATCCAACCCATTGTCAAATGATTGATTGCCAGGTTATTCTTTTGAGTTCAAAGGACATCATGACCAGTTCCATCAATACAGTTATTTAAGTTACATGGCAATGGCTTAGCCTAAGCTTTTAGAAGGTTTTAGCTTAACTTAAGCTCACTATGCCGAAGTGGGGGAAATACAAAATAAATTACCCATATGAATGGGAAAGTGACCCTAAATTAAAGAACTGGATATAACATGCTACAGATGATTGTAATTATTGTCACACAATAAAAATAAGCTGTTGGTTACCATTTATTATTACTGATTTCAGAATTTAAGATTAGGCTGTGGTTTTGAGTGGTTTTTAATGCATTTCAGATAATTTCAGATTTTTAAAGCATTTTTTCCATAAGCCTTGTAATAGTTCCCAAACCTATTACTCTAAATAATATTTTGTCTTATGGCATGGTATAAGTAAAACATAAGCTGAGAACAATAGGGCAAAATAATGAATGTAGAGACAATATATGCTCATGTGATATCTCATTCATACAGGAAAAAATCGAACAGCTTGTTTTAGCTAAAAATTCAAATGGCAAATGATAATAGTGCAACTTGTATAAAGTGGAATTTAAATGGCCTGGGACATAAACAACATGTGCTTTCTGCAAAATAAGGGATTTATAAGACTGATGAGATAACACTATAGATGCTGCTTGTTTTTTTCTGATTATTACTCAAAAAAGAGAAGCACTGACCCCTAGGTTGCTCAGCGAGATTTTCCTCAAGGACACCCCGTTCAAATAACACTCTGCTAGCAATCTTCTGGGCGCCATCTATTGGGCACAATCGGCAATGCCTGGGAATACAAAAAGGGCCAGAGTGTCTGCTGTGTGGAAAAAGACCAGACTAGGAGGGTGTGATTTTCAAATGATGTGCAAAGGCCAATCTGCTGCAGGCATTGAGATGTCTGCCATAAAACAAGCCACGCCAGATGAGGGACAGAGAGTGACTATCTCTATATATTTACCACTTCATTAATGTTACAATACTTATAGTTACTGTTTGTGGTGTTTTATAGTAGTATTTATATTCTCATTTACTTTAATTATTATTTTATTTCATTTTTTTATCTGTAACTTTTTTATATATTTTTTTATTATTAGTGTTCTTTTGTTCTTTTTTATTGTTAGTGTTTTTATTGTTAGTGTTCTTTTAATGTAACTGATTTGCAATATCTGTGTCCTTTTTTTGTCATGCCAATAAAGCTTATTTTGAGTTGAGAGGAGAGAGAGAGAAGGTGAATGTGTGTGTTTCTCGGTGTGTGTGTGTGTGTATTACTAGGAAATATGTAATAGATTCATTATCCCTCATTCCCATATGTCACAAAAGTATGGGTAAAATATAGGAGGCTTAACACATGTTCTGAAGTTTACACACACATGCACTCACACTCATACTTTATCACTCCTGTAGTGAAATTTAAAGGCTTGTCTTTAAACACAGCGATTTAAGTGCTGCCATAAAAACAGTAGCTCACTCATTCTTCCACTTACCCCGCCACACTCTGTCCCATCCACCTGTCAACACCTTGTAAATCTACCTGCTTTACGCTTTCACCACCTTCTTTCTGTTCTCAACCTTCACTTCATTATTATAGCCCACGCGTATTTTTTCTTACCTGGGTTGGTTATATTTAATGTTTGCAGGCTTGTGAAACACTTCCACCAGCATTGGCCAGTGTGACAGGTGAGTGGCTATCGTTAAATTGAAATTAAAGGAAACGGAAAGTCTGTTCTAATAGACCAATAGTTAAGTCATTGTCCTCAAACTGGCACATCTCTCTCTGTTTACATGAGTAAAAGGCTTTGTTTTGCCAGCAGGCTCTGACGGGAAAAGGGCCCCAGGCAGTCCAGGTCGTTTCGGAATGCTTTCTAAATTCTTTGATACCTCAAAATGCCTAATTAGGTGCCTTAATTCTAAGCAATAATCCAACTAGAAAATGATATAAATGTAAATAAATTCTCATTGATTTTTAATCTGTAAAATGTATACAAGTGTTTTTAGTTTCAACACCAAGATTATCAGTAACAATTTACCACTTTTGGTTTATGGAGGGGGATGTTAACTGGCATGTTAGCTGGCTGTGTCACCTAAGCCCATTGGTTGGAATGGATTGAGCCTAACCGTGTTAGCTTAGTAAGCAAAAACTATGGTGATATAATCACCAAGGTACTAGAGTAGCAGTAGAGTTCAATGTCTTATTAGAATATTATCCACTTAGGCACACACAGTCATTCTGTTTTTCCAAGTGTCCAAACATTTAATATAACCAGCCTAGGTAAGAAAGATTGCGCAGGGGCTAGATTAATCTCTACCTTGTTCTTCCTCTACTAACTAACATCCTGTACCATTTTCTTTTTCTTTTATTTTCACCGCACCCCTACATTGGCTCCACAGCCCCACGGTACACTGCAAAGGGTGTTCTTTATCACTTTTGGCAGGAAATGCTTAAGATATGTGAATGTATGCAAATTTATGACTGAAAAATGAGCACTCACCTCATAGTAAGCTACAGAAAAAAATAGGGAGGAATGCGGCGACTCATTACAATATTTTCCTTTTGTTAAAAATCTGCAGAATAATAAAGAATGATTTGTAATCTGAACAAATTGTTATTTTTCCGGCAATTACATAAATCAGGAGATTTCAAACAGATTCTGACTGTTCTTTGAGCTTGTGTTAACGTAACTTTTGTGTTATTTTACATTTCCTATCATATTTACATTTGATTACACTGCATGCCTGGCATGTACTGTATTTACTTATCAAATAAAATACAATAAGTACTAAAGAACTGAAAGAAGCTACACTACATGCACATGTATGTCAGAAAACCTAGTGAGGTGCTGCTCAGGTGGCACAGCAGTAGAAACACACACTGAACACTAGAGTTGGGATCTTGTTTGGCATGATAAAAGTGGTAACTCAAATCAAAGTGAAGGTGGAAAAAAGCATATGGCTGTGGCCCCTGTGTCAGAGGGGGTGTGGGTAAGCTTCACTCTCATCAATAAGAATGGGGTCGACATCAGTGGAAAGGAAGCATGACACAATCAGGCAATTGGACATGCCAAAACAAATAATAATTTAGAAACATTCTAGGACCATGAATAGGACTGAATAATCAGCCATGAGTCTCTGAAAACAACAAAACAGGGCCCATGACTGCAAACTTTGCTCTTGAGAACTAAAAAAGAGTTCACAGTGCTGGCATGCCACATGAGTGAGGGACCAGTGTTTTCGTAGGTGTACTGAATCAAATAGTCCTTCTGCTTAATAAAAATATAGATGCTGCTTCTCACCCTACCTGTCATTTCAGCACCGACAAAAAGGAGACAAAAAACCTAGAAATGGAGAAATAACAAGCAATTTAGTGATCCACAGACAGGATAGGAGGGGCACAGGACAGCTGGGGTCATCCATGGTCGGGCTTTGTGAGGGGATCCTTGCCCACCCTTCCCACCGAGCTTTGGGTGAATAATGAGGCAGTGCCAGCATAATGAGCCTAAAATAGAAAAAAGTAACATTAAATAACTGTGAAGAGAGGCAGGACAAAAAGGTACATGTCTCACCTAAACCTATACCATTATTATTGTTACTGTTTATTGTATTTCTTTACAGAGAGAAAGAAACATGTACAGAGAATAAAAAGAACACAGACAAGAATTTTTATTTTGTTAAAAATTTAGAAGAAAATTTTCACTACACCCACTTTACATACACATTCCAAGAGTGTGTTCAGAATCGCATACTTAAACAGTACGTCCTAAATTCAAGGCAGTGCATACTGCTCAGCCAGTAAAGGAATAAGCTCTTTCAGTACGCAAGTGCGCACCGAATCTTCTGCACTGACCATTCACCATCCTACCAACATTAACCCTCCTCCCAACATCACGTGATGCATAACATCACATTGCCACAGTTAAAGCCCTTGTGATGAGGTTAGATAGCCTGACTCATCCCAAGTCTGTAAATTAACATGGGGAATGTGTATTTGAGAGTCCTTTGCATGTATGTATGTAAACTATATCATTAACTTACCTTAAGTTAATACAGAGCTCCTTAGGAGAAAGCGGTCCCCTTTAAGGGCTTCCCTTGTGCTGGCCATGAAAGCCCATGGCCATAATGTGAAAGGGGGAGGGTAGCATTTGGAAACCTGTAAAATAAAGGATAGTTTATGGTAGCATATGTTATATGAACATTTATGTTAGTCCACAGGTAGAGAGGATGTGATTGTGTGTGTTGTATGTGTACTGTAGTTGTGTTTATGGTTTTGTGATGTATTCAGGTAATGCCACCAACCCTGAAAGTGGTACAGGCCCACTAATTATGGGCGGGGCTTGGGGGTCAAATTGAAGAGAAAACAAGGCCACTTAAAAAAAGGTGGTGAGTGAATGTGTATTGCGGTGGTGGCCTAGCAGCTACGATAGCACTCATGCTTGTGAAGGAGTAAAGGTCATTTAAAGGGGATTGCTAAGCCAGAGCTGAACCTGCTGTTTGTGAATCCCACCGTTGATTCTTGTAGTGCTTTTTACTGCCTTTCTACTGTTTTCTCTCTCTTTTCTCTTTTTTTACGCTGCTTGTGATAATTAAATGTGCCTTTAGGAGATTAAAAAAATCACAATTCAACGTGTCCAGGAAATCCTTAACCCCTACACCAATCCATCACTTGGATGTAATTATGTCCCTGTGTTTATGAAGTGTTGAGAAAACCAGTTCAGTTTATTGTCTAATAACAGTTTGATCTGCAAGAATGGATTCATTCTTGGGGGCAGCCATGGCCTGGTGGTTAGAGAACTGGGCTTGTGATCAGAAGATTAGATTCCCAGAGCCGACAGGTCACGACTGAAGTGCCCTTGAGCACGGCACCCCTTAAATGTGATTCAACAGAATGAAGATTTCTTTTTATCTTTCGATATAATTAACTTATCTAATAATGGGCTTTGTATAACAACGTCACAAAAGTCTGTTAATCTAGCCCAGTCACCCTGGGGGCACAACACAGAGTCTTAATTAACCCTGATTTTGAACCTGGTATTACAACTCCTTCGTCACCTCTGTGAATGTGAGTGTTAGAGAGCTGTAACTGAGTCAAATTTATTTTAAAACATGTATTTATTACAACAATACTTGCAATACATGTAATATTTTTTTTCTTATAAGACACAATTTTTTTTTCCATCCTGGCATTTGTTCACACATTTTGAAGTGATTTAACTAAAATTGAAAGTGTTGTGCAGGTGGGAATGGTGTTATTCCATTGATTCTAATTACCAGGAATACAAAGCTCACTTATCATGTTTTTTCTTTTCTTTTTGCCTGAACAACACAGAGATACAGTAATAAATGACCATGTGTGTGTATATTTATGGAAGCCATCTCTTTGTTTTTGAGTTGGGTGACTATATGGCCGGCAGGGCAGCAGAGAAAGAGGAGGAAATTATGTATTTCCTCAACATTTTCAGCATTTAGCAGATGTCTTTTTTATCCAATAAGACTTACAGTACAGTATACAGTCTGAGCAATCAGGGTTACGGCGTTCCCCAAATGCCCAACAGCAGAAACCTAGCAGTGGTGAGCAATCTTTCGCTTACCACTAGGCTATGACTGGCCAAGTTTGGATGTGGGAAATTTAGGGCTTACATTGTTACAGTATTTAGTCTGGACAATCAAGGGTTAAGGGCCCAACAGCAGCAATCTGGCACTGGTGGGGCTAGAACCAACATTCTTTGGATTACTTGTCCAGTACCTTCACCACTAGGCTACAGCTGATGCAATTACTATTTGTGTATGGTAGCTAACCGCAATGGCTAATATGTGGCAAAATGTGGCTCTGTCAAGCTTAAGGCTGCATTGTTCTCAGAAGGAGGGGCATTAGAAAATAACCCAACAACAACACCAGAATTCTCAGTTTCACTTCATCATAACTACATAATGCTATATTTTGACACAGCCTGATTAACTTTTTAACTTAAGTTCTGGTAATTAAACAACAAGCAAGGAATTAAATCAATTAAGAGAACACATGAGCAATAATAATAATATTAAGAGTTTGTGTCTTTGGCACGAATCAAAGCTCTCTATACTAGTTTTTTATATGTCCTGTCCTTTACTCCAGAACCTCCTGAAGTGTGAAGCATTTGTTTTCAATTGTCAAGCCAACACTACCCATCAAGATTAGTCCACAGATGCACCTTTTTGAGGAGTTGTTAGGGTTAGTGTTGGGGTTCATTTTGTTAAGCAACTCATGTGTGTCTGGTCCATTTTTCATTTGTTCTTCTTTTATCAATTTTTATTGAGACAATCTTTGTTAAGATGATTCTCTCAATTTCCTAGCAAACAATTTCAAGGCTCTTAACTCTCAGTTGCTTAGACAATATACTATTACGGTACTATATGTCATTTAAACCAAAGTGTCTGAAACAATGTATACATTTCTATTTATACAGTGAAACCTCATTTATTCATGATTCAGGATTTGCAGACTCACTCATTACCGAATTTTTCCTTGGAACTTAACTACATTCATTTGCAGAAAAAAACCCCTGCATATTTGCAAAATTAACTTTAATTCTCCACATTTTTTGTGTATTTTTCATGGCAAAATATATTCTTTCATGTGCTTTAATGCTAAATTGTTACGCACTTGCATGAATGACAGTATACATATGGGTGTAATATGGGTACAGTGATTCGAGCTGGTCTGTGGTAAGTGGTGTAATAATGTAATGGAAGTGTTTTTAGCTAAACAGAAAACATATGTGTAGAGCACTGTGATTTCAGAGAAGACTCGGTTTTATCTTTAACAAAACTGCTTTAACAACAGCACACAGAGATTATTGAAAGAAGGCTAGACTCGCTAGTTTTAATGCGATTTAAAACTGCTGACCCTCAATACTAAACTGTAACTGCCACCTCAGCTCCAGAATCAGACACCGATTGGTTAGTAAGACACCTTGTCACTCCATAATTGATTCTGTTTAATAGAGTTTTTTTTGTTACTGATCTCCCAAGCCTGTATGCAGCTCTTACCTAAAAGTTGTCACCCTGCTCTCTCACATATATCTCTCAAGAGAATGGGGGTGGGAGTTACGCTCCCCTTCTTCTATTGTCTGCCTCCTTGTCCGTGACTCTTCATTTCTGACATAAAGCTGCTAAATCGGTCGGCATGAGACATTTGACGCCCCTGATGGAAAATCACACCCAATAATAGCTTGACCCCTAAAGCCTTTCTAAACCTATCTGTATCCGGCTCCATTTGAAGAATCAAAAGCACAGAATTTTTTCATTGATGAGAATGAGTAGAAATTTAAAACGTACCTAATTCGTCGTTACATTTTCCCCTTAATATCTTACATTTTAAAACTGACATTGCCATAATAAACAATAATAAACAATACATTACAGTTTGTGTGCTCCACCGTAGATCATACATTTCAATTTTAATTTTCTCACCACTGCACTTTCTCTATATTTTCTTTGGGGCCATTTTGATAAAATAGATAAACATTAAACTACCATCCACTTTCGAAATGTTTTATTACTGTATACATGGGGTGAGTTCAAAAACCTAGTGAGCTGCCATGGTTTCTTACTGCCTATACAGGGAACTAAGTAAAAAGGATTATAGCATCATGCCATTCAAAATAATGGGATGAGGTGACACACCACCTTAGAATGTCATATATCGTCTCCCTCCGATTTTGCAAATTTGCAAATAAATACACTAGTACATCTTTATGTAACACCAATAATAATTCATTTATGTTTGAAAATGTGCAAGCAGTAACCTAGTGGTTAAGGTACTGGACTAGTGATCCTAAATTCACAGATTGTAGTCCCACTCCGGCCAGGTTGCTGCTGTTGGGCCCTTGCGCAAGGCCTCTAAATTGCTTACTCTGTATGCTGTACTTTAAGTAGCCTATGTAGGCAGTGCACGTTAAGTAAAAAAA
>JAYDZG010000009.1:17467960-17480901 GCA_034509265.1 Microcambeva bendego | reverse complement strand
CGGCAGGTGTGAGCAATCAGCCAAATTAGGGCAGCTTGCCACTTAAACCCCCAGGGGTAGGCAATCTGTGACACCAACCATGCCAGAAAATGAACTGCGGTTCATCGGCAGTTTGTCTTGGATTTCATTTTGTTGAAAAAATAATGGTGAAAAGAAAAATATTTCGATTCATACAGCATCATGGGTAGAGTGTATCGATACAAGTACTCCAGCAGCACATCTTGGAGGTTGTTTATGGGATAAGTCAATGCCCCCTCAGTTGTGATTGGTCCATTAATCTAACAATCCACAGCTGCCCCTCATTGCAGGTAAAGCTCAAGGCATTTAAGGGAGCAGTTGTGGATCCTACAGCAGGGGTTATTTTCATTTGCTTTTCATGCTCATGGCATGTTTTAATATTTTTCTCATGTTAGATTGGATTGTCATGGTTTTGGTTTATGCTAGGGTTTATGCTCACACTCATGCTCTTGCTTTGAAATATGTAGTGGTTAGTGTTGTAGTCTTGTTTATTTTTGATGCTAGCATGTGATAGCTTAGCTTAGGTTTTAGAATAGTTTAGTCATGTTTCATGTGCGTTTAGATTAGCATTAAGTTGTTAATTCATTGTTACTCTATGTTTATTTTAAAGTTAGTGTTAGCATTTCCCTATACATGGGCCATGTGTTGGGTGCCTTGTCTTGTAAACCCTTGTTTTGTCTTTTGTTAGTTTAAAATGTCTTGAATCTCTGAGTGTGAATTTACCCACTCTTGTCAAGTTAGTAGGTATGAAAACACGACCCTCAATGTTTTAGACTTAGAGATTGCAGCACATTTTATGAATTTATTGTGTAATGTATTCAGTGATTAATAGTTTGTGGTAATCCAAAGGAGTTTGTTATTTATGATGTAAGTTTTGTTTAAGGTTATTGGCCAACTTAAATCTCGGTTGGATAAGGAAACAGGAAAGGTAGTGGGTGATAGAAAAGGTGTGTGTATGTTGGAGTCTTGCTGTGCAGAGCGTCTGTTCATTTCACCGCCTCTCTCCTGGAATATGGTTGCTTATCTTTTCATAGCATAGCAGGTGGTGCCTTGTCTTTGCTAAACAATTGTTCTGTTAGATTGCTTGGCCTGAAGCAACGGGCTAAGACTTTAGCAGTGAACTATTATGAGAGAGGATATTTACCAGATGTGTGTAACGTGTGTTTGTGGGATTTTAGTGCTGGCTCGTTACTGAGCTTTTTTTCTTTTTTTCCTAAATGTCAGAGCAGAAATTAGCAGAAGCTCATCAAGATATATTGATTTATCAGAGTCACGTCATAATGAAAAAGTACGAACAGAGAGAAGAGGAAATGTGGACAGGGTATAAAAGGGAATTGAATGCATGCAAAGGTAGTTAGCCTTGAGATTTTGAAGATTGCTGCCCTCATGTTGAACGGAAACCTTTCGGAATTCTTTACCTATTATTCCTGGCTTGTATGCTCGACCCTGGTTCATTCATAAAGACAGCCTTGTCAAGATCTCTTTTACAAAAACATATTTAGAAATGGATCAATTTTAAAGTATTCTTGCTAATACGCAATCCAAGTTTGTTTGTTTGTCTTATAGGGATTATATCGTCATGTCGTAATACAATTCTCACAATCCCTTGTCACTGGAAGCTAGCGTTAGCTCTGAAAAAAGTTCTAAAAAAAAACCTGGCATTCTTCTCAACAATTTTGATAAAATTGTCACAATACACCAATTTATCTCCCTCTTATAGCCAGCAGTGACATCTAGTGTCCGAGAAGTGAATGTTAATAATGAAATAAATATTAGCAAACTGATTCACAAGGATTGATGCAGATGGACAAGATGTGGATTTACATGTATTGCATATTTTTCAACACTCAATCGTGCATTGTTCATACAAATTACCGAGAAAATAGCAGTGACTTTAATAAGCCCTGCTCGTTTAAATGTGGACAGTGTCAGTCATTTTCCAGCAAATTCTATTTAATAGTAGTGTTTATGTTCTGGATTACTGTAAACTATTCACTCATGCATTTAATGTCTCTTTTGTATTTTACCTGTTTTATCTGATTCAGACAGGTTGCCAGTCCATCAACATGGGACAATTAAATATTTCCAATTAGCCTGGCTGCATGTTTTTGTGAAGTAGGAGTAGACATGCAAGATAATGTCTCTCTCTGCATACCAAAAAACGGTTATGACTGACAAGCCCGAATTTGCAAATAAATCCCCTTATTCGTGATTTCACGTATGAAAGGGAAACTGTTCTTAAGTCAAGGGTCTCCTGTATGCTATTTCAGATGCAGCTAAGCTCTATTTATACAAACAAGGAAAAGTTTTGACCTAAACTGTACCTGCTTGTCCAATTACAAATTATTCAACATGGTACATTCAATTCAAGCAGCTCTGGTCAGCTAGGCCGGAAAAGATTTACTCTCACATTCAATTGAATATATTAGTAAACTAAGCACTTTGTTCTAGTTTTATAACTGGAGTTTTAAAACTGGCAATTAAAGTGTAGAAAACTCTAGACAAAGCATTTACTTCTATGGGTGAGAACACAAGACTAATCTTTTGAAACAGAGCATACATCAATGGCATCATACTGATTCTTTGGGTGAAGCTAGACAGTCAGCATCCTGGCTAGGGTGCCCGCTGAGACACTGAGCATGTCCTACACGCCTGAAACCAGCGGAAGGGTCCAATTTGTCTCCCTAATCTTACATGGAATAACATTTGCATTCAGCCAGCTGCCTGTAATAAAAGTTGGCAGTTATGATGCCAGCTTGGATGCATTACCATTAATCACAATTAAATAGAGCTTAGTGCTTGTCGCATGAATATTTACAGTACAGTCAGGGCCACATCACACTGTAAATTCATAAATCATCCGGCCAGATTATAGAATTTATGACTGTTTTATTATTCATGAGCTGCCTTTTATGTGCTGTTATATTTATTTCCCGCTCCACGGGATGGCGCACCAAGTTGGGACTTGGCGTCCATCACTTGAGTCGGCCAGACGTGGGGACACACAGGGGGCATCACATGGTACTTCTCTGTCTCATTTGTGGGGCAAAATTTTCTGCAAGAACGCTACATTTTACTTTATCTACATATTTTTTTCAAAAGACCAAAAGTATGTACACACTCCTAATTAGTACAACAGAGTGCTTTAAAACAGGTGTGTTAAATCAAGCATACAGCCGTGTAATCTCCAAAGACAAAATTAAAAGATTAATTACATTCAGCAGAGAAAGATCTTCAGTGTAGTTAGAAATAGGTTTTCAATTCTGCTGTGCTAGAGCTGTCCCTAATGCTATTGTCAAGTAGAAACAAATAGGAGCAACAAAATCTCAGTCATTAAGCTGCAGTATTGAAGGCCACCGGTAGCAAGTAAAACTGGCTTGGTTGTACTACCTACTACGAAGTTCCAAAGTGTATTTTGCACCAATCAGCATCAGTGCTACTGTATATATTGGAGGATTCAAGGTTTCCATGACCAAGAAGCTGCTCATTAAAGTAAAATACCATTAAAACAGCAAATCAGTCCTCCTCAGGTGGCGTAGTAGTGAAAACACACACTGAACACCAGGGCCGGAATCTAAAAAAAATGTGTTGTTATGACCTCTGATGGTTCAATGATGCTGCCTGCACAGAGATTATTTGTTTGTGGTCTTGGTAAATTTCAGGTGGGAAAATGCATATGGCTGCTACCTAAGTGTCGAAGGGGGAGTGGGTGAGCTTTGTTATCCTCAATCAGAGCTAAATATGCTAAAGATAAACTAAATGCTACACTAATGGCTAATCTAAACACACAAGAAACCTGACTAAACTATAATAAACCCTCGGCTATGAAAAACATACACCATACTTAAACAATACTGCAACACTTAAGATTTCTGAGCATGAACAAGAGCCTGAACAACAGTAATCAAATACCATCAACCAAAAGTCAGGTGCAGCTGTGGATAATTAGCACGAGAGCATGATTAAACTGATGAATAAGTAGTTGGTGTTATCAGGTCTGCTGACTGGTCACTGATGTTAGATTAAAGTGAGGTTGTTCCACCAGATTTTAAATTCTGAGTTTCCTCTTTTTTATCGTCTTTATGTAAATTGAATGCTTAGGTTTTTTGAATGCTTGAATTTTTAAGTGTGGGAAGGGGGGCTGTTGGTATTTTGACACAGGTTGCGTTCAATATCTTATATTGCATTTGTGTAATGTTCAGTGTAGAACAATGTGATTCCGGTGCAGCCATAAAAATGGTTTTAGTTCATTCAAAGTGACCAAATAGTAATATTATTGGTGTTTCAACAGATTTTCCATGCCTCAATGGACTATCCTCCTCTGATAAATGTGATGCCACCATGTCCGTGCACTTTTTGCTACTTTCAAATGAGTAAGTGAGACCCTTTCCTGAGCTGGACAAAGATGTCATACATATGTATCTCATTTTAAACCGATCCCCATTTAGACCAGACATAAAATGCTTAAACAACACCTGTGTAGAAAATTACAGTTTTTAAAAGGTGCGACAAACTCGGTTTCACCACATGGTGCCGCACGCCTGCCGTTCTTGCTTTTTTTATCCTCCAAATAACAGCGGGTGAGTTCACCGTGCATTGCTGTACCGGATGTGAAGTTGACACCCGCCCACTTGCCCTTCTCAAATACAGTAGGGTTGAGTGAGGAGAGGTGTGGAGTGAAATAGAAAGAAGAAAGGGACAGGAGATTATTTTTGGTGCAGCAGAACTGTGAGACTTTACATGGTTAGCTCAGCCTGTATTACACATAGCAGCTTCATTAGCGGATTACAATGTTAAGTTTCTATTTGCTTGTAGGGTAAATGTACCTATACAGAAATAATACATAATTACATTTACATTGCATTTTCCAGACACCTTTATTCAAAGTGACTTACAAAATAATATACAGTCTGAGCAATGAAGGTGAAGGGCCTTGATCAGGGCCCAACAACAGCAGCAAACTGGCCTTCAGATTACTAATCCTGTACTTTAACCACTTGGCTACGGCTGGGCCTTGGAAATAGGTCCAAGAGCAATTATAGTTCCATTACTCTCAGGGTGATAGTGTCTCTATTCACCCATAGGTGGGAGCAAAACTATCTCATTCTGACCAACGTACCCTTCTACAGGTCTTATATTTTCATGAACCTGCAGGGGCAGAAGGATTTAACAAAACTGCTCACAATTGATAGAAAATTAGCTTTTTGGTATAGGAAATAATTACTTTTCTTCTTTTCAGGCAATCTCTATTTATTTATTGTTACTGTATCGGCCAGTGACCTGGTGATTGGGAGACCACTGGATTAGAATACCTTTATTTGTCATTTATAAACGTACATGCCAATCTTCCAATTGGTGGATAACATTGCTACATCGTAATATTTTAAATAAAGTCAATACTATACATAGAGTGTAAGGATTTTAAAGACGGCTCACATCCGACGTTTTGCTAGCTAAACTGCAGGCACCACGTTTTAAACATGCCGGACTTAAGTAGTCAAAACCACCTTTTTTTCATAAGAATAATTTCAGGCAAAAACAAATGCCTGAAAACAGCAAATGAAGCAATGATACTTGCTAGAATAAGTAGAAACGTGCACATTTTGTTCACACTTGTTTTTGTGAAAGTTGATTAGGTTAATGATTTAATTATACCTTGTTCTATTTTTTAGCCTGATTGTAACGTATACTCCCGGCTTCTCAAGTGGTCCCTTGAATTTAATGCTTCCGTTCCAGAAGATTTTAAGGTAAAGAGTGACATCTAGTGGTAAATGAGTATTATTTCATCCTAAAAACAGAGCAGTTAAAACATGGGTAAATGAGTTTCTGAAACTCTCAGCATATTCTGCGGAAGGTAGGTAGGCTGGTAACACGTGAAATGTGGCATTATTCTTTAGAAAACCGTAAAATCTGTCATTTTATATAAAAATATTCCGTGAAATTAAGCACATTTTTCAGTGAATTTAGAAGGGCTCTAATTATATGTAGTTTAAATGTGATATACACCAACAGTTTATTGTTTTTGTGACTATTTTTCCTATATATCAACTGTTAGAATACACACACTCATCTTTCTTGGGCAGTTCATAACAACATCTACTTCAATAAAGGCTGTAATCCCCTGTTCTGTACGTCTGAACTTCCAATAAAAAATATTGATCTGAGAATTACATTTCGCCCAGTGCCAGACTGGAGAAGGCCGGGAAGGCACTGTGGAACATAGTGCGAGAGCACCATCTACTGAACACTGCCCAGAAGACTTTACACATTTGTCTTTCCTTATTATATGAAAAATGAAAGCTTCACCGAAGGACACGTGGTCCTGTAAATTTGCCAACAATTGTTCTGCTGTTGGATCAACATCTAAAGCCGCCACTGGATCTAATAATTTCTTGCATTCTTATATTTGACATTGTCTTCTAAACATAAATACGTTCAGATTAGGACCATATGGTTAAAGTGGACTTATATCAGACAACTTTTATTTTGTTTGAGGGTGAAGGTTTTTGAGGTGTGAAACAAAGATTTCAAAATTACAACGTCGATCGGTCTGTGGCACTGCTCAGGTGTTATGAGAGACCAGGTTGCTCTGATAGTAGCCTTCAGCTCTTCAGCATTGTCTGGTCTGGCATATTGCATGTTCTTCTTCACAATACAACATATATTCTCTATTGGGTTAAGGTCAGGCAAGTTTGGTGGCAAATTAAGAACAGGGATACCGTGGTCCTTAAACCAGGTACTGGTAGTTTTTGCCACTGTGTGGAGGTGCCAAGTCCTGTTGGAAAATGAAATATGCATCTCCATAAAGTTGGTTAGCAGCAGGAAGCATGAAGTGCTCTAAAACTTCCTGGGAGATGGCTGCATTGACCTTGGACCTCAGAAAACAAATGAAACAACACCAGCAGATGAAATGGCACACCAAACAATCACTGACTGTGGAAACTTGACACTTGACACTGGTAGCAGAGCTAAGATTCGAACAGGGGTGTTCAAAATCCACCTGGGCACCTTTATGTTGATTGTTTTCTTTGTGCCATCTGGGGGCAAATGCCAAGCCCTTTACGCACATAGATTTTTTGATACTGTAATGGACTGTTAATTTAAAACATCTGTGATTTTGTGATGTTCTGTAATGTGGCAAACATTAACCCAACCTCACTTAACCCTAAGAAAGCTAAGCACGTTTTTAATGTTCCTTGTTCCTTCAATTATAAGAGACCGGGTCAGATGCTTTTAAACATTTTAACAGTTGGTCAGTGCAACAAATATTTTATCCAACTGAGCAATATAAAAGTAGTGACTGTTCAGTTCAGTACAGTTCTTTTTCTTTAACCCCTTATCCTAATTAGGGTCGGGGAGGGGTGCTGGAGCCCAGCTCTTCAATGGGGGCAAGGCACATGGTAACACCCTGGAAGGGGCACCAAACCCACATGGACAAGGGGAGAACATGCAAACTCCATACAGAAAGGACCTAGATCACCCCACCCGGGATCAAACCCATAAAAACCCTTCTCGTTGTGAGGCGACAGTGCTACCCACTAAGCCCCTGTGCCGCCCTAAAAGTAGTGACTGAATAAATCAATTAAAATTAAGCACTTCTCAGAGACAAATGTAAATGTTTAGTATTATGTTTTAATGTAAACAGTCAAAGCTAAACAAATTAGGACAAGAATTTACAGCACAGATATAACCATGAGACACTTTAACACTTCTGTTAAGGAATTAGGAGACACCACATGTAAGTGTTTAGATACAAGCTAAATCAGGTAAACATTAATGCATCTACAATCTTTAATTCGAATTTTCACAACAGATCATACTATAGCATTAGGCATAATTTTCATTTCATCAACAGACTCTGTTAAGAAACTAGAAATTTGGGGAGAAATGTGGAATGTGGCCTGACAGATATGGGAATAAGCATTGGGGGAAATCAGGACTTCTATTATGTAGCATTACTTGCGTTACAATACTGTCCTATTTTTTTTATTATTTCCTGCAGTACACTGTCATGTCGTTGTATGATTGTGATCAATGTAAATTGCTGCAACATAACAATTTCACTTTAAGGATCAATAAAGTTTTTGTTTATAAGGATCAGAACATTATACGACATGACAGTATAATGCAGGAAGTAATAATAAAAAATAAGACAGCTTTGTAATGCAAGTAACAGTTACAATTACAGTAGTATATGGTGAACTGTCGATTGACTGAGTCGCGTTGTATTAATAATGTACACCGTCGCACGATGGCATGCAGACGCGATAAAAATATGCAACGTCGGGCATTTATGACGTCACGTGGGGTTTTTTTTTGACGTGTGAAAGAGGTAGTCGGGTAGAATCAGCTAAGCTAACTTAAAAGTTGCTAAACGCCATACAGCCGCGAGAAATCGTCCAGGGCCGAGCAAAGACCCGAGACCACAATCAACATGAAGGGTGGAAACGAGTCCTATCTCCCCGAGTGTTCCATATAGAGTAGACGCGCACAATAAACACTCTGATAGGAAACCAGGAGAACGTCAACAACGCGGCCGCTCCCAGGCATGAAGCGTATCACCGAGCTAACCTACACTCAGCTACCGGGACCCAGTCGCGCTCCCCCAGCTACCAAACGCCCGTCAGAAGACCCCACTGTAAACGACTTTACCGTACACGAAGATAAAGAAGCCGAGTTAAAATGCGCCAAACAGCGAGTGGAACAAGTTTTCCAAGTCTCGTTTACTATTATTGGTCGGTTGGACCGAAGTGCAGCGCACGGAAGTCAAGCATCCAGGCAAATCTGGCTCCAGCTCAAAGGGAAGAAAGATGATGTAACTAAAGCAAAGGTATATTGAAACTAAATTATGTTTTTTTACTTTTAATGTTTTACTATAAAGATGAGAGATTCTAAACACTGCTAACTTTCTGTCTACGACGCAAGGCTTTACAGGTTGCGACATCAATGTTTACTTAATATGTCAGCTATGTGTCAGACGGCATCCCATTAGAACAATACGTTCTAAGTATTATACAATATTAATATGGCACCAATTGTCGGTACCATACTAGCATACTGTTTGGTACAATTGTATGCCAAGGTAAATTAGAAAACTTGAAGTAACTTCTCTTATTTGCTGGACAAGTTGCCACCTCAATGTTTACTTAATATTTGTCAGCTATGTCTCAAAATTGCATGGCATCATAATAATAATACGTACTTGCCACCACTTGCCGGTACAATAGTATGCAAAGGTAAATTTAAACTAACTTCTTTTATTTCTTGTTATTTTTTTCAATAAGGCATTAAATCATTGCCTATTTCCGGCTATAATACAGGGTTGGCCAAGTTGAGACACAAGGTTTGTTTAATATGTTTCTAAACGACATGCTTTTATAATGCTAATTTAATGATACATACTATGTAGTATTGTCTGTACTACACTAACACAATTTTATGCCATGGTACATGTGACATAAATGTTAATATCTGTCAACTATGTATCAAAATATAACACTACTATAATAATACATACTAAGTAGTATGCAATATTAGGATACAACATTAGCATACTAAATAGAGCAAAGTTATGACATTTGGCTTGCAGGGCCTGATGTACATGTACAGCAGACTGGTTAATGATTATCGGTTCTGATCCCTGCTGATAAGGTGGGAATTACTAATGCTACAAAACAGATGTGTGGTGTTCCAAAGGAGGCAAAAGCTTTAATAATGACATTGTGAAGGACTGGCTTGTTTACTTTCTTTATGCTAGACACAATATCAATGTGCCTCATTACTCCAATAGTAACTCTGCTCACTCTCACAGCATGGCAGACTCCATTGTTTAAACACATTGCTTAACCTAAAATTCTCATGGGAGAGGAAATGCAAGGGTTCTTTATAAAATTTCCACTCTTTTCTGAACTCCATTTATCATTGATTTCATAATCAAATTACATCACGTTTCATATTTGGTATGAGTGTGTAGTCACTGATGCAGGGTGGTTTTTACATCGTCATCCCATGAAAATTCCCCTTTAGGCTTCCTTGAACAGTCCAAAAAGGTGCAAATAAATGTGTAAATTCTGAATTAAATGTGAGCAGTCACATTTGTGTTTTATATTGGCTTTTTCTTGCCACAGAAACCTTTAACGCTTAGGATTAGCTTAAATACTAACTGAATTTCTTACTTTGAGATTTCTGATGACAAAATGTTCACAAATGAGTCCCACTAGGTTTCTATTGTTAAAAGGGTCCTGATAATCTCACTCAAATGGTTTGCCATTATTCTCTTTACCGAAACTGTAGTTTACTGTAATGCTGACACAGCAAAACATTTCTTGAACTTGAGTCTCTTGTTATTTAAAAAAAATCAATAAAAACTAAACTCTTTAACAAGCGCTTAAACTGATTTGGTCTTACAAACAAATTTTTATCATTATTATTGGTTCTTATGGGGTTTCAACTGGTGTCTACTTACGCTAGTAAGTCATTCTTGATAAGAGTGTCTGTTGAATGTGAAAGAACTTGACATGACAAAAACATCCACCAATTTCTGTACTTTATGACACCACTTCCCTGACGCAGAGATGTTTACATTCAGTTTGGCTGGTGCCAGGAAAGTAATAACAATAAAGTGGAAAACCCTAGGACTGGTGTGATGTTGTTCTCGGTAGAATATGCAAACCTTTCCTATTGACTAAAATTATTCAGGCTAAGAGTTTATCACTGTCTCTGCACAGCCAGTTGGTTTTGGGTTCGATCCCAATGTGTGTAGAGTTTGCATGTTCTCTCCGTGTGGGTTTCTGGCATGATCTCCGGTTCCCTCCTACACTCCAAAAACATACCAGTGAGGTGAATTGGAGAAATAAAATTCTGTAACGAATAACTACAATGTCTGTCATGATTGTAACCGAAGAGTAAAACATGACATAAAAATCCTAATAAACAAACAAAAAATGTCTCACTGTCTTGTTACTGTGACTCATTAGACAATATACCAGTTTTCAATGAAGCACAGCTGTGACTTATATCACACCTCTCAGCAATAAAGGTGTGTCTGTCGCACCTTCCATGATGACATCAGCTTCTCTACATATTTTGCTCAGTCAGAGTGGGGTACCCCCCGGATATATCTAATTTTCAGTTTCCAATGCCCTTAAGAATTGTGAACCTCAGCCTTTGTCATTACTGGCAGAAGTGCTTGTGAAATACGGTAAATCAAACACCCATTAAACACAAACACAAACTCTTTTGCTACGGTCTACCCAAGGGAGTTACTTGGTTTAGCTAGGTTTAATGTTTTTGAAGGTTGACTCAAATTACAATTATTTGGGCATGGGATGGATGGATTGGGTTCATGTTTTTTCTTGAGTTGTTTTACTAGTTGATTAAACAGCACAACCATCAACAATGTTTTAACAACCTGAAATGTTAAATTGGTAGGATGGTGTTGACGGGAGGTAAAGGAACACATTTAAATTGTGGAGTTACTTTATGTCACATATTTTTGTGTTTTATAACCATGTAAACAGCGAAGCAAATCTACAATAAAATGCAAAACTAAGTAATCTTTGGCATTGCATGATATAAGAATATTTGGGTTCGGGTCTATTGTTTCAAAATTATGCCTTAGTTTTGCGTTTTCTGTATTTCAAAAATATTTCTTTAAACTGTACTATATGCAGAGAATAGAAATGTGCGGTTTGTTTTTAGACAGGTGTATTTATTTTTATAATAGATAGAATACTTGATTACAAAAATAATTGATCGCTGCAGTCCTATGTACAACTTGCATAAAGTGATATTTGATATATACCGGTTCCTTGAAAAATGACTTTAGTGATGGAAGTTTTCTGTCATAAAGGAGATTTTTACAGCTGGATTGAAGTTTAATGAAAGTACAATTGGGAATTCCCTCAAACAGCATAGAAGCATTCTGTAATAAGAACAACTGTCATTTTATGTAGGTCTTTTTATAAACCACCTTCCGCTGTGCCATCCCCTCCACCTCAGGAAGATATCGCTGTGTCATTAAAAAAGGAGAACAATAAAAAATCTTGTTCTCATATCGCAATAGTCTGCTATGTTCTAAATAATTAATTCCGATCTTGTGATATGATGGCTTGTGTTTCTTAGATATACTTTGTGATCTCGGTCACAGAGCTCTTAAAAACCATGTTAATGAAATTGTGATCTATCCATTGTATATATGGTGAATAAGGTGAATTTCAAAGAGCCAACATGATGTACAAACTCATGTAGGTGTCCTGACTCCTGTGCTTTGTTTTGCAGGAGTATGTTAAAGGCCTCTGTGACCCCGAGCTCCAGGAGGAGGAGCGATACCCGGTGGATATGCACTGCATCTTTGTTGGTGCCGGTGGTCTCTTCTTAGACCACCTGCTGCGAGACACAAGTGCCGAGGTGCAGGTCTTGGAGCCGGGCCGCCTGAGGCTCCTGGGCTGCACTGAAGCCGTGGTGATGGCACAGAGCCGGGTGCAGCAGTTCGTGGCCTTGTTCCAAGAGAAACGTAGCATGCCTGCTGACAGAGAGCCGTCCGTCAAGCGAACTTTTAAGACTTTTGTAGAGGAGCGTGCAGACAAGTACACCATGGAGCTCTTACTCCTGCCAAGTGCCCTCAAGGAGGAGCTTCTTGGGCTGGCGCATAATCCGACACAGATCATTATGGTAGACTTGGAGCAGGACCGCTCGCAGACCAGCACTCCAGTCACGGACCTCTCCAATCAAATTCTGGTTGCTTCATTTGAAGACAAGGCATCATCGAGGGACCAGAAATTTGAGGACAAGTCATCTCGGGCTGTAACCGTGCCCGACGTGCTGGTGCTAAACGGGCGCCCCAATCACAAACGACGCTCGTCAGAGAGCGAGCAGAGAGACACGAAACGGCAGTACTCGTTAGAGAGAAGGGACGAGGATCA
>JAYDZG010000009.1:17455971-17467860 GCA_034509265.1 Microcambeva bendego | reverse complement strand
GAGAAGGGACGAGGATCAGGATCGGGACAAACACAAGGATACTCGGATACAGAACAGGTCCCTCGACCAATCGATCACGGTGGTCGTGGACTCGGCTGAGACATCGGATGAGGAGGAAGCTGTGAGCCCGGAGACCAATCTGCGTTGCCTGGTGAACTTTTTCAGGACCATGGGGTACCCTCTGGATGTTGTGGAGAGGGTGGTACATGAGGCCAGCCAGACCGAAGACACCCTCCTGCTCCTGGAGCGCATAGTGGCCGAGAGCAAAAGGGTCGAAAAAACACAGGACGCCTCCACTATGGCCAGTTCATCCCAGCCCACTAGCAACCTCAATTCCTCTGTTGTCCGTCTCAAAGAAAAGGAGCAGGTCAAAGGCAGAGCGCTAACAGAGATCAAGTTGAAGGAGAACATAAGGCTGCCCAGTAGTAATGGTTGGAGCCAGAAGAGCCAGACCATCACAACAATCTCGCTGGAGAGTGACGATGACATTATAGAAGTAGACAGGAAGTGCAGGACAGTGGGACCGCTGGAGCGTAAATCGGACCCCAGGTTCGATTACCTGTCACGGGGAGGCTCCCAGACCGTTGGTCCTACACGAATGGAGATGGTCACGGCTCTGCGCAGCTCCGCTTCCGAGTCGCGCCCGGGGTGCTCCTACCAGACCATCAGTACACGCTTGTCACCGGCCCGGACAGAGCCACCAGCGCCCCCCAAGGCCATTCCTCTCACGGGGATATCACGCTTTCAACAGTCTCTTCGCACCCCGTATCGACTGGCGTTAAAAGACGTGCCTGGACACTCGGACCTTCGGCACATCATTATAGACGGCAGCAACGTGGCCATGGCGTAAGTCGTGTTCTTTAACCAAACTGTATTTAGTTTGAGTAAGTAACCATCCAAAGTGTAATATGCATTTACGAAATATCGCCAAAAAAGGTCCATTCCAAATTATTATTAACTACAGTTATGAAAAAAATCCCTTCATATGAGAAAGATTGAGCGAGCTAATTCAGTTTTTTGCTTACAACCATTTGCCATCTTTTTATGGTTCTGTTGTTTGCAGCTAAGGTACAGAACGAGCAATGGCCCGTCTAATGTGGGCTCAAATCTCTGTACCATGCCCACATTCACCTCCCACCATGGAACATAAATGCACTAAACAATTTTGGGAGCACGTTGTGCAGAACCATTTTTCAGACGAGCTTTGGATAAATACTTTCAGAATGTCAAAATCAGCCTTATAAGTCAAGTCAAGTTAGGTCAAGTCAATTTTATTTGTATAGCGCTTTTTACAATAGATATTGTCACAAAGCAGCTTTACAGAGTTTAGGACCACCAGACCAAAACCCCCCTGCTATGCACCATGATCGGGTCAACAGTATTGCTAAAAGTTTAGTCACCTGTGCCACCCGTGCCAACTGAAAAGAGGATTACCTTGTACAAGCTGGTCATGTGTGTTGAGTACAGGGTAGTGAGTGGGCGCGTACACTTCACTGTAGTGTATACGCTGTATTCCAAGCAATAACATTAAAACCAATGATACATGACGTCATAATGAGCTTGAAACGTCATTGTTTATTCGCAAAACCCGTTTCCATTACCTTGTTTTTTGCATTTCTGCAATGCGATAGTATATCTTTTCCACCTCAAGTGTGAGAACCTTTTTTGAGATATTTGGGTATTTCTTTTTCTAATTTTGAGGTTTTCCACACTTTTTTTTTACTATTTTGTAGGTTTTGTTTGCCGGACCTGTCCGACAAATCTGGTAGCTAAATATTGTAAAGTTAAAAATGTTGTTAAATAAAAGTTTAGAATAACAACTTAATGTAACTAATCTTGCTAAGTAGCTACTTGCATTTCCATTTGCTGTAGAATTTCTGAACTAATGTTAGCTAACAGCAAGGCAAACCATTGTGATGTTAGGTGATTGTATGTCGTAAAAAATATATTAAAAAAAAGAAATTACCCGTTGTCCCGTCAGAGGTTATGTAAATTACTGTATTTCCGATTATCTTTTAAATAATCTAATAATAAAATCCCTTTAGGGGTAGGTTTATGAATTAAACCCAATTTGGTGCCATCCACTACTGAATAGAGTGTGGGGTTAAGTTCTGTGTAAATTGTACTTAAATGTGCAGTCCAGAAGACTGTTTGAATTAAATTAAAAGTTGTATTATTCCTGAGTTGAGAGGGGAATTAAATATTGTAATCAATGGTTGTCCTGGTGTGACCGGCCCTGCACAGTCTAATATATACAATCAGTCAAGCGTCAAACCCACAGCCTCTAAAAGATGATCCGGCTCATTTTTTCTGAGCACCCACAACATTCCTACAGGTGCTGAATATTAAACCGCTGTAAAAATGGAGTAATGTACTTGTCTGTTCAGTAACCCACTGTCAGAGCAAAGAAACACAGAAAAAGCTAAATGCTGATTATTTTTGTAATCGAGTATTTTATCCATTATTCCAGTGATTAATCAAGTAAAATTATTTTGCTTTAATAAAGAGTAAAAATAAATACATACGGGATAAAATAAGATTTTGCACAGTTATATTCTTGTTGCACTGTTTAAAGAGAGCATTTATGAATGGCAAAAACAAATACAGGGGCTGATCATAAAATTAGAATATCTTGAAAAAGTTGATTTATTTCAGTCCATTTATTAATTCCATTAAAAAAGGGAAATTTGTATATTATATTCATTCATTACACACAGACTGATATATTACAAATGTTTATTTCTTTTGATGATTATAACTAATGAAAATCCCAAATTCTCTATCTTAGAAAATTAGAATATTGAGAAAAGGTTCAATATTGAAGACACCTGTTGCCACACTCTAATCAGCTAATTAACTCAAAACACCTGCAAAGGCATTTAAATGTATTATTTTAGTGTGGAAAATGTTCATTTACCTAAATAGGTTGATCCAAAAATATTGGGATTCATTTCCTCAACCAACTGTCCATTCAAGGCCCTTGACTTCATTTGAATGTCTAATTGTAGCCTTCACATTTCTGTCAGCTCTTTTCATGAGTTTATGAATTAAACTGCATCTCGGCTGTATTCTTGCCCAAATTGAATCATTTTTGGTTTCTCATCTTCTCAAAGAGTGCAGATTACAAAATTCAAAATGGGTACTAATAAATATTTTAGATTAGCAGTGCTTCAGGTGGGCTAATGCGTAGTTATTATTAAAATAAAAATCACTTAAATTAAAGTAACTTAAATTAAATTACCTGTGGTCATGTTTCCTGTCAATCATGTTGACCTGTTTGAATCTACAAATGTTGATCTACCAACATTTACTATGATCATTATGGACAGATTGCGCACCCCTGATATAAATGAGTTTTTTGTAGTCATATTCCCTAGCCTTATCTGGCAATGCTGTATGTTTGAGTGCTTTGATTTGAGTTTTTTGTATGATGTCTCTGAATCTATAAAAGCTGTTATAGAAGTCAGATAGGTTAAGAAGTCACTTCCAGTAAGCTTTGCATGTTTTTTAACCCCATGGTGTGAAAATGTGTGATTAAGTACACCGCGTGGGTGACCTGTGTTGGTTCAGGTTGTGGGCTCTTTGCCCACACATCTTCATACTTCCTCTTGTCTTTTGCTTCTTTTTCAGCTGTTCTGTAGGTGATTTCCTGTGCCAAACTTTTGTAATGACCATTGTTACTAGGGGCCCTGAGTGATTCATAATGCTTTGAGTAGGAAGAGAACTTACAATGAAGACGTATTTAAATAATAGTAAAGTTTAACGTGGGAATGATGTAGTAGTTATATATATATATAATTTTTTTAAAGCATTGTATTAAATGGAATATATACTATTTACTATTAAGCCATTGCTTAGTAAACTGTTTTAAGGGCTCAAATTTTTCATTACTCCAGTATTTACTGTTCAATTTACTAATCTCAAAAGGTTAAGTACTCAAAAGGTCACTGCCAGATTGCCACTGTTAGGCCCTTGAGTAAGGCCCTTAACTCTCAATTGCCCAGACAACATACCGTCACTTTGGACAAAAGCGCCCGCTAAATGCCGTCAGTGTTTCAGTCTGTGATGTTGTAGGTGTTTAATGTTGGATGTACAAGGGACTAATTAATGGGGTTTTTGCATATTTTGCAATTTGTCTTTCCAGACTGGCAAGGTTATTTTAGTAAATACGTCAAACGTGGTAGATTTAGCAACACATCCTGTTTAAAATCACTGTCTCCCTCAGAGGGAAGTTCCCATTGATGTATGTGTTTGCATTCACCAGTGGATTGTGACTTGATACTTTGGTCTCTGATAACACACAGGTGTTGGAGTGTGCTTCTGTAGTTTTTTTGTAAATAATCTCCTCTTGCTTTTTTAAAAATTGACTAGAAAGTAAACTAATTTTATTAGAAATGATTATTATTATTTTATTTATTTTTTTAATACATTTGCAAAAACTTTGAGAAAAATGAAAGTAATCCATTTTGGAATAAGGCTGCAACATAAAATGTGGGAAAAGTGAAGCACTGTGAATATTTTCCGAATTCAGTGTGGGTTTTTAGTTATGTGTGTGTGTGTGTGTGTGTGTGTGTGTGTGTGTGTGTGTGTGTGTGTGTGTGTGTGTGTGTGTGTTTGACCCAAATGAGCAGTGTTGTTCTTTTCTTTTATAGAATGAAACATTGCTACTCATTTTGGTCAAACACATACACATAACTTGCAAAACGAAAAAAAATTAAGTGGTGTCTTATTTTTTTTAACATATGTATGTATGTATGTATGTATAGATAGATAGATAGATAGATATTCTCTTTTTCTTTCCTTTTTCAGTCATGGACTGCATAGAGTTTTTTCATGTCGAGGGATTGCCATTGCTGTGGAAGCCTTTTGGCAAAGGGGGCATCGTGAGATCACCGTCTTCGTACCCCAGTGGAGGCAAAAAAGAGACTCCAACATTTCCGGTAAAGCCATAAAATATAACCTTGTATGATTTTTTTTTTCAGTATGTGCTCGTTATAATGGGTGAAGTACAGAGCTTTTAAATGTGGATTGCAAATTTGGGTGAAATTCCTCTTGGTGATTCACATGACTGTTGCACATGATTGTCAGTGGGTTACCCACCTCACCCCGAATAGGATAGTGGGGATAGAACGGAAAACGAATGAATTAATTTGACATTTTATTTCTTGAAATGTCATTTTGAGTAATTGTTTTGTGTATGTTATAGAACAACACCTCCTTAATCAACTGGAGGACTTGCGATTGCTGTCTTTCACCCCATCCAGGGAGGTCTGTGGACAAAGAATAGCATCCCACGATGACAGGTAACCCATTAGGCCAAAATCATAGGCCTGTTCAGATAGTAATGAATCCCAGAAATAATATGCCACTTCTATTTACACAAGAATTAAGTGATTTTAAAATCACACATAGGTTGTGTTTGAAAACGTCGTGGACGGCCTCACTCTTTTACTAACTACATAGGCAGCTCTCTAGTGTTCTATTAAGTCATCAGCTTATTAAACCTTATTAAAGCTTAGACCAGCTTATTAAACACGCTACATAGGCCACCATCATATCACATTTCACTGCTAAGATAACTCAGTTAGCATCATGCCATTAAAGTGAATGGGACAAGGTGCCACAAAGTGATTAGCATTTCAGATAAAGTCTCACTTCATGTATCGCCTCACTGAATTCTGGTAAATCCTTCACAAATAAGGATGCTTCCTAGGTTCACTCGCGCTACACTAGGGATGTAAAGATTCAGTAAAGATTCAGTAAAGATTCAGTAAAGATTCAGTAAATAATGGATACGAACCGATTCATTTTGGGAATCAATTCACCAATGATTCTTTTCAAATGAATGCATTTTCTCTTTAAACAACAGGGGGAGTTGGCGCTACATTTTGTTTAACACAAAAATAAATATTACTTTTACATTCATTTTAAACTACCTCCTGAAATAAAAGGGCATTGTTTAAATTAACTATTACTGATCATAATTAAAATAATACAAATATAATAATAGTAAATACAACTACTACAAACAATTACATAAGTAAAATATAATAATAAAACAATAATACATATTACTAGAACTTCGAATGACAATAAAATTGTAATAATAAAAATTACAATAATAAAGTTTTAATAATCCGTACAATTATAAAAAAGTTCAACATTAACAGAAATATTTATTTATAACATCTGTTGACTGACATTCATTTTTATTTAGTGTTTCACATATCCATATTTTTTTTTGATAGTTTTTCACTACCTTGGGAAATAAATGGACATTGTTAATTACAACTGCATTATTATCCTTATTTGTTTAACAACAATTAATAAAAGGAAACTTTGAAAAGTCATAACAAATAATTTGTTTTCAATTTTTCTCATGTTTAAAAAAATAATAATCATAAATCGTATCGTGGGTAGAGTGTATTGTTACATCCCTACACTGAATATACCATTTATACTTGAAGATGATTTAGTTGGGAGGATTTAAAGGCATCTAGGATGTCAAACAGCCATTTCTCGGAAGTGCACACAGGATGATGTCAAATTCTGTAGAGAGGTCATAAGGTTTTTGAATGCACCCATGTAGTACCGGTCAAAAGTTTTGACACACCTTCTCATTCAATGGTTTTTCTTGACTTTTATATTTTCCAAGTTGTAGCTTACTACTGAAGACATATAATCTATAACTAAGTATGTAGTTAAAAAAAGAGAGAGAATATATTTTATATTTAAGTACCCACATTTTGCTTTGATGACAGATTTGCACACTCAGCTTCATGAAGTGGCCACCTGGAAGGGTTTTCCAAAAGTCTTGAAGGAGCTCCCAGAGGTGCTGAGCACTAGTTGATTGCTTTGCCTTCACTCTGTAGTCCAACTCATCCCAAATCTGCTCAATAGGGGTTAGGTCAGGTAATTACGGGGGCCAGGTCATCTGACGAATCACTCCGTCCACTTTCTTAGTCAAATAGACCTTACATAACCTAGATGTGTGTATAATGTAGAAAAGAAATGAGAAAGTGTGTCCAAACTTTTTACTGGTAATGAATGTGGTAAGCATAGTGTTTAAAAGCCAAAAAAATGTTATTGTTGTTGTTTGTAGATTCATGCTTCATCTGGCAGAGAAAACAGGAGGCATCATTGTCACCAATGACAACCTGAGGGACTTTGTTACCCAGTCTGAGGCGTGGACAAAAATCATCAAAGAAAGGTAGTATTTTCTTTATTCAGTTATCTTGCTCAGTTACTGAAACTTTCTATTTATTTCTATATGTTTTGTTTGCCTAAAGAATTTAGTATTTACCAGTGGGTCATAAACGTTTGACCCATTGCCGTTTTTGCACTCTTTGTGTTGTGGATTATATTCCTATTTCACCCATCAATCTGGCCTTACCCAGCATTTGATTTTAGACCGGCTATTCAAAAAGGGGATCTGGAAAGGTTAAATGTGTTAACCTCATATGTTTCTGTTTAGACTCCTACAGTTCATCTTCGTGGAGGATCACTTCATGATCCCAGATGATCCTTTAGGAAAGCGCGGCCCTCACCTGGATCAATTCCTTCACAAAGACAGCTGGTAGATGATTCCAAACGTTGACATAACATCTGGGCACTTAGGAAATGTCCTTGAAAAAAAAAAAAAGCACCTGACACGTCTTTATTCTTCTCACAGGTCAAATGCCGTCACAACCTCTCTTAGGAGGGATCTGCTGACCACGTCTAATCAGCCACATTTCGGCCCACCCAACTGGCACCCGCCACCTAACCCGCCGGCACAACGATCACCCTCCGAAACCACAGAGCTGAAGAAGAAGCTGTACGACATTTTCCCTGATCAGAAGCAGCTGATTGATCGCATACTCAACGATAATCCATACATGCGAGACCTAAACGCACTGTCGGGGCTTTTACTGGGCTGATGTGTGCACTAACTATAAGACTTGTGAGAACTTGTAAGAAGTTTTGGTTTCTACAAAAGACAGGGTGGTCGATTGGCACGATTTGAACGCTCTATTTGCTTTAAGGACTCTGGTCAGGTGTAGCGCTTTGTTTTTAACATTACTGAATCCTTCAGTGTAGCGAAAAGCACAGCTAATACACTTCAGCTTGAATTTGCTTTAACAGAACTGTTGGATGTTAGATGTACAGTCCACATGGCATATATTTAATGTCAATTTTTATTGTGAATATTCTGTTCATCATTTACTAACGAAATCTTTGTTCTAAAAGGTATTCGAGCTACACTGTTCTTGTCACCGGTGTAGCAGCGATTATCCTAAATGTAATTGGTTTTGGTATGATTGTCAGTTTCATGGCAAACTTTTTCTTCATTAGCACTCTTTCATTCATTGTGCGCCCAGGTTGAGCAGTGGGATCTTCTGCTAGCACAGCAGTGCAGAGTTTGTCCTCTTCGCTCGACTGGGCATCACCATAGTCACTAGGATGCACAAAGCAGAGCATTGTAGTTCTGATCACAAGCCTGGATAAATAGGAGGGTTGTGTCAGGCATCCGGCATAAAAACTTTTCACAACCCGGTTTCAGTCATTTTGCCTTTGTGAAGTGAAGTTAAAAAACTTATTTAATGTAAAAAAATTGACCAATTGTTTTTTTTGTAATCAAATCTTAATTATTTAGATTGAAATAAACATGGTTCAGGCTTTTCGAAAATGCCACTTGATCAGCCAGTTGAGAAATTTGTAACGTTCACTGACATGTTTCTCAATGATTAGACCCCTCCCTTCCAGTCTTATGATTGTGTAACACACAAGCTTTAGACAGTGACCGCACTGTGAAACGACATGGTGGATTTCATATTGTAACTCCTGTACAGATTTTTTAAGTTTTTCTACACATTGTCATCATGATGGAGATGCTGCACAGTTTGTCGGTGTCCTTTTCGATCCTGTAAAGGTTTTGCTGTCGGCTCTTGTTTTCAAGTGTGTACTAGAGATCGGAAAAAGTTTCCACACTTTTATATTTTGATCTGTAATGACGAGGGCTAAACTAAAAGTGCTGCCTCGTAGTAATTGCTCATGTCTGAGAGAGCTTATAGTCTTGGATTAGTGACATCGGACACCCTTTTGAATGCTCAAGGAAGCTTTAAGGGGAACTCTAGTGTCTAGAGTTCAACCAAAAATCTCATTGTTGGTGATGATATTAAAGTGGTTTGATGATGGGAGGAAATACATCGCAAAGGAAGGTGATTGTAGAAATGTGATTTTATTCCTGAAATTCTTAAAGATCTGAAGAACCCTTATATATTACATTGAGAATCTTTGGCCATGGTGGATATTATCACAGTTAATCTGTTTAAAAACAGCTGAGATTCATCAATGGATTATGTTGTCAATAAAAGGCCATGTGTGTCTTCATCAAAAAGTGATTGTATTATTATTATTCACATTTTTTTCATTTGGACTGTTACCAAGAAACCAATTGGCTTCTGAGAGGTAAAGAGGGTACTCAGAAGGGTCCACAAAGATACGGAGTGGTACAGAAGGTAATTGGAGTGGTTCAGAAGGATCCACATAGGTACGGAGAGTTACAGGGGTACAAATAGATGTTCAGAAAGGTCCACGGGGGTATTCAGAAGTACAAAGGGAACAAATAGGGGTTCGAAAAGGTCAGCAGCGATACAGAGAGGTACAGGGGGTACAAATACACGTTCAGAAAGGTCCACTGGGGTATGGAGAGGTACAGAGTGAACAAATAGAGGTTGAGAAGGGTCCTCAGAGGTTCTGAGAGGTACAGAGGGTACACAAAGAGGTTCAGAATGGTACAGAAGGGTATGGAGAGTTACAGAGTGTACAAATTGAGGTTCAGAAAGGTCAACAGAGGTACGGAGAGGTACAGAGGGTACAAATGAAAGGTCCTCAGAGGTTCTGAAATGTACAGAGGGTACACAGAGATAGGGAGAGTTGCAGAGGGAACAAATGGAGGTTCAGGAGGGTCCACAGAGGTTCTGAGAGGTGCACATGGTTCAAATAGAGGTTTAGAAGGGCTTTCGGAGGTTCTCAGAGGTTCAGATGGGTCCATAGAGGTTTTGAGATGTACAGAGGGTACAAATCGAGGTTCAGAAGGTTCCAGAGGTTCTGAGAGGTATAGAGGGTAATCCGAGAGGTTCAGAAGGGTACGGAGTGGTACAGAAAGTAAAAATGGAGGTTCAGAAAGGTCCACAGAGGAACAGAGAGGTACAGAGGGTAAAAATAGAGGTTCAGAAGGGTCGTCAGAGGTTCTGAGAGGTACAGAGGGTACTCAGAGAGGTTCAGAAGGGTCCACAGAGGTAGGGAGAGTTGCAGAGGGAACAAATGGAGGTTCAGGAGGGTCCTCAGAGGTTCTGAGAGGTACACATGGTTCAAATAGAGGTTTAGAAGGGCTTTCGGAGGTTCTCAGAGGTTCAGATGGGTCCATAGAGGTTTTGAGATGTACAGAGGGTACAAATCGAGGTTCAGAAGTTTCCAGAGGTTCTGAGAGGTATAGAGGGTAATCCGAGAGGTTCAGAAGGGTACGGAGTGGTACAGAGGGTAAAAATGGAGGTTCAGAAAGGTCCACAGAGGTAAGGAGAGGTACAGAGGGTAAACAGAGAGGTTCAGAAAGGTCCACAGAGGTACGGAGAGGTACAGAGGGTACAAATGAAAGTTCAGAAAGGTGCAAAGAGGTACGGAGAGGTAAAGAGGATACAAATAGAGGTTCAGAAGGGTCCTCAGAGGTTCTGAGAGGTACGGAAGGTACAAATGGAGGTTCAGAAAGGTCCACAGAGGTACGGAGAGGTACAGAGGGTACAAATGGAAGTTCATAAAGGTCCACAGAGGTAAGGAGAGGTACAGAGGGGACAAATAGAGGTTCAAAATGGTCCTCAGAGGTTCTGAGAGGTACAGAGGGTACACAGAGAGGTTCAGAAGGGTCCACAGAGATACGGAGAGGTACAGAGGGTAGAAATAGAGGTTCTGAGGGGTACAGAGGGAACAAATAGAAGTTCAGACGGGTCATTTGGGTCATCAGAGTCTACTCTCAGAGGTTCAGAAGGGTCTTTAGAGGTTTTAAGAGGTACATAGGGTACTCAGTGAGGTTCAGAAGGGTCATCAGAGGTTCTGAGAGGTACAGAGGGTACTCACATAGGTTTAAAAGGTTCCTCAGAGGTTCTGAGAGGTACAGAGGGTGCTCAGAGAGGTTCAGAAGGGTCCTTAGAGGTTCTGAGAGATGCAGAGGCTGCTCTGAGTGGATCAGAAGGGTCCTCAAAGGTTCTGAGAGAAAAAGAGGGTACTCTCAGAGGTTCAGAGGGGTCCTCAGAGGTTCTGAGAGGTACAGAGGGTACTCAGTGTGGTTCAGAAGTGTCTTAAGAGGTTCTGAGAGGTACAGAGGGTACTCTCAGAGGTTCAGAAGGGTCCTCAGAGGTTCTGAGAGGTATAGAGGGTGCTCAGGGAGGTTCAAAAGGGTCCTCAGAGATTCTGAGAGAAAACAAGGGTACTCTCAGAGGTTCAGAAGGGTCCTCAGAGGTTTTGAGAGGTACAGAGGGTACCATCAGAGTTTCAGAAGGCTCTTCAGAAATTTTGAGAGGTACAGAGGGTTCTCTCAGAGGTTCAGAGGGGTCCTCAGTGGTTCTGAGAGGTACATCGGGTACTCTCAGAGGTTCAGAAGGGTCCTCAGAGGTTCCAAGAGGTAAATAGGGTACTCTTAGAGATTCAGAAGAGTCCTCAGAGGTTTTAAGAAGTACAGAGGGTACTCTCAGAGATTCAGATGGGTCCTCAGAGGTTCTGAGAGGTACATAGGGTACTCTCAAAGGTTCAGAAGGGTCCTCAAAATTTCTGAGAGGTACAGAGGGTACTCTCAGAGGTTCAGAAGGGTCCTCAGAGGTTCTGAGAGATACAGAGGGTGCTCAGAGAGGTTCA
>JAYDZG010000009.1:17420445-17438179 GCA_034509265.1 Microcambeva bendego | reverse complement strand
CAAAAAAAAAATTTTTCTGTTAAGCGGACTTTTTTTTTTTTTTTTTTTTTTTTTTGGTGGAAACACGCTGAACCAGTTCAGAATGACATCACTGAACCGAAACCGAACCAGAACCAAGTCAGTGGAAAAGGGCTATGTGTGGGTTTCTTCTGGGAGTTCCAGTTCCTCCTACTTTCCAAAGACATCCAAGTGAAGTGAAGTCAATTTTCTGTGGTCAGTAATTACCTTTCCTGTCATGAATGTAACCAAATAATTTAAAACACTACTTCATTCCCTAACAAATAAATTAATATGATAAAAATGGTTTTGTTACTGAAGGTAAAACATACTTTGTTACTGTGGGTTCTTTTGTTGTTCTCGAATTATGGTCATGCTCTACTGAATTTGTCTCCAGTCCTAAATCTTCCCTATGTCTTTGCGTACCGCCGTACTGCACTAAATGCTAAGCGGAACGGTGGGTGGATTTTTACACACCATTTGCTCACATGGTTTGCTGAATTAGCCTCCTAATGGTTTCAGATGCTGGTTGTCTTAGCAGTCGGAGTGCTGGCTCTCATCAGGTTTCCAGGCAGCACACTAATGGACGTTCTCCATGGAAAGGATAGTTATCCATAATGCTCCTGCAAGTGGGGTTATTCAGAGGATACGTTCTGCAGTTAGTCGTTCAGTAGACTGGATGTCTGTAATTCGTTGGTTGTGTTTTTTTCGGGCAGCCAAAATTTGGAAAGTTTTTGCCCTCATTTCGATATTTGAATACTTTTCACACATGTTTTATTCAAGATATTAACATAGAATAAAGCAGATACACTGTGCAATGAAATTCTCACTTTGCTTGTCTTCTAGACCCCATTTTGGATGGTTGGATGGTTGGATGGATGGTTGGATGGAGGGATGGATGGATGGATGGATGGATGGATGGATTGATTAGCGCTAGTGCCGTCTGCTGTTTAAATTGAATATTCACATCTTAAATGTGGATCTGCCACAACTGGTCCACATTATTGATTTGGGGGTACATGTAACTGGAAGGCTGTGGAAGGTTCCACAGTTAACTGCTAGACAGACGGATGGGGGGGGGCTTTGGATTTGTAGTTTATTCAAACAGTGTACATATATTTAAGAAAACCTATAGTAGATTGGGTGCATAATAATATTTTTACAGGTTAAACAATTATCAAAAAGCCATATACAGGTATGTTTTAAATCTTCAGTAAATTCAAACCCTTGAATAAATTTAATTGGTTCCAAAGGGTTGTTCCTAAGTCAAAATGTATATCTATTTTTCTCTAAGACTTAATGTGAATAGAATGAATGATGCCATTCATTGAACCACGAAGGCAGCGAATATTCTTTAAAAGTGTCCCCCTTAAATAAAATTGACATGTTGTTCCGTTTTTAATATTATTTACTGGAAGGGAGATTTTAAGGGTGAGAAGTTGTCAAATTGACACCCTGTATACCTACATATAACATAAGTATATACGACCAATGGGACGAGGTGGCAAAGAACTCTAGCATGTCTTCCTTCATGAACCAAAAATGGCTAATTTGTTACTGACCAGCCCTATTTTTGCACTTGTACACTTTAATACAAATAACACATCAATAATAAATCATTTACATTTGTTGGCAACCATGTTCTTTTTCCTGTAACAGTGCCTATGTACTTGGTAACCCAAAATTTGTTTGTACATTAAGCTCAACAGTGTTTGTGTGCTAAACCATTCGTATGTCAAGGATCTACTGTACTTCAATTTGTGTTCTCGGTATAACTTAAGTAATACAGCCTTTCCAGGAAAATTCTTCTTGCAATGACAAATGTGTTTAGTAAAAATAAAGTGGTGTGTATACAGGTCCGTTTTGACTGCTTTCCTACCCTGCCCTCTTCTGTAGCTTTTAGTGTAGTGCTTTACTATTGTAATGTCTCTTTGTCTTGTCGACATGCTAAAAGCAGGCGGAGCAGAGTAACCTGACACGACTTGGGCAGGGAAGCGTAACTTTGGTCCTCCTTCTCGGGGAGAGGTTTACAGGGAGGGGGTGAGGAGGCATGCCAATTCCAGCTTGACATTCGACTCCCCGACCCACAGGCTGCATAGGCGAGAGTGCAGCCAGGCAGGACTGGGTGGTGTTTCTCTGTAATGCTGGATTGAGAGGTTACTCTGCTGCCTCACACTGACTACTCCTTCGTCTCTCATCTGGAGTTTATGTTGGACACTTAGGCTAGCCAGGGAGTGGCCCTTCAGGCTGGGGCTTGGAATGCTCTGTTTGCCGAGTAGAGAAAACTTGCTTTTCCGTTATTGGTTTTCCTCAGTCCTCCCTCTTGTTCCTGCTCTCCTTGAGCTCCCTGGCAAGTTTATTTCCAGACTGGATAAGTTTACTGGAATACTTGACCCAAAGTTTTCTTCTTTTTTTTTTATCGTGATTTATTTCATTCGGGAACAAAGTCTTGGATATTGATTATGGAGTACCTAAAAGTGGACCTGTGAGAAACATTGGGCCTGATTTTTGCCCTCTGCTATGGGCTGTTTAGTTTGTATGGAAGGAGCGCAATGAAGAGTCCCTGTGCGTTCTCCCCATGTCGCCCACTGCTAGGCTACAACCTGTGTACTCCTGGAAGGGGGTGTTGAAGCTCTTCACATGTGTAGCTGCCCGGACGGCCAACAAGTCTAAAGGTAACCTGAGTCTAGCGCTTTCCGGCTCCTCTCTGTTCACCCGCTTTTAGAAAGTTTGAATGGAATGTTGTTTGTCTCTCATCAATGTGCCTTAATTAAATGGTTCAATTTAGCTTTGCTAGTCATCATAAGCTCAGCTTGAACATGGAGTGTATTTAGGTTGCTCACTAGTTAACAAGACCAGCAGTCTGAAAGAATCACATCAGGTTATCTACATAAAGAAACTACACTAGGACAAATATGTAATGAAGTTGGATCAGCATTCTGTATGTTGTATAGCAATGGTAATTTATGTATTTTTATCATTATTACCAATAACATTTTCTAAATACGAATGACTGAATGATCATAGTACAGTGAAATTTGTCCTCTGCATTGAAACACACATGCACACTAGTGAACACTAGGGGACGGTGAGCACACATGCACAGAGCAGTGGGCAGCCCCAGCCACGGCACCTGGGGAGCAGTAAGGGGTTAGGTGCCTTGCTCAAGGGCACTTCAGTCATGACCTGTCGGCTCTTGGAATCGAGCCGGCAACCTTCTGATCACATGCCCAGTTCTCTGACCATGAGTACACTGAATTGGATTGGATTTTTGGTGGCAAAACAAAAAAAAACAAGAATTTACTTGTTGGCCTAATTGATTTATTATGAAGAGAGAAAACTAGCCAGTGTGAACACTTTCACATGATATTCTATATTGTTCTATAGTAAAACCCTGGGGAAGTGACTCTTTGGTAGGTTGTGGATGCTTGTGGAAGCATCACGTTCGATCTTGTAAACCATTGTGGTACCACCAATTTAATTAATTACATATACTTAATAAATTATTGTGGCCTTCATGGTGGCTAAGGGTGTAGGGGGTTCTGTCCCCAGGTGGGCTGGTCCAAGTCCTTTCTGTGCAGTTTTTATGTTCTCCCTGCGTGTAAGTAATGAAAATGTAAGTAAACATTGTTTTGTATTTCGTATTCGTGGTGCCCGTGCTGTTGTAAGAATCCTATACAAAGTCTTGGACTCACAAGAAAAACCCTGTTCTAAATTGTACCAGTCCAAATTCCAAACTCATGTTACTTTGGAGTTCTTTATAATGACTTGCTCTTTGCCACATTTTCTGTTTCCTTCATGTAAAAAACATTCAGAATGTAAATCATTAGCGTCACAGGTACACACTGTATAATCAGTAGAGCCGAATCCGATGTGTCCAGACGGTGTGCCATTACCTGCCCTGTTTACACTTCTTTATTTGGCAAGCACAAGCTTGAATGAATCAAACTTAGATAAACAGTCAATAGCCCTGCTCAAGCACCCAATAATGACAGCTTGATGAAACTAGGATCTCGACTCACAACCTTCTGACAAACTGTTGGCTTGTGGGTTGAGGGGTGTGTGTGTGTGTGTGTGTGTGTGTGTGTATGTGTGTGAGAGAGAGCGAGAATACCTACATCAGACTGAAAGACACTTTGAAAGGCAAAGCAGTAAAGCTTTTAGTTGTGTTTACTTAAAGGATTCAGTCATTTCTTACCAAGGATTTCTTTTGCTTTTATGTTTCTAACCTATTATAAATAAAACATAAACAGCTCAGATTTCTGTGTGTCGGGGTGCTGCACTGTTAAACATGCTAAACTATTTACTGTTTACCAAGGTCGGGTTGGAACAAGCTGGTTCACAAAGACGGCTGACTTGGAGAATAAACTGAAATATCACATGCCTTTCTTTGTAATATGTACTGCACTTATCTCGACCCCTATTTACTTTTGCTGCTGAATTTTACTCTCCGCTACAGACTGAGCTGATTTGACACCAGGGTCGATGCCTGCCCAAGATGCTGGATCTGTGTTCTGTCTGATGTTGTTGGATACCACACAGATCATCTCTGGTGGTGATGGGGCACAAACTTCGTCTCAGTGTTGTTCAGCAATCGCACTTTAATAGGGATGTAACGATACACTCTGCTCACGATGTTATACGATTCACGATACTGGGTTCACAATACAAATTTTTTGCCTGTTAATTATAAACATGAAATTGCTAAATTATTAACAATTATTATTATTATTTTGGGTTCAAAGTTTCCTTTTACTGATTCTTGTTAAATTAATTATGAACATGAAGGTAATTGTAATCATTATTTGTTATTTATTTTGGTACTCATCTGGAGAAAAACATCGATATGAATCAATTCTCCAAATGAACCAATTATCGATTCTTTCTGAATTGTTACATTGCTACACTTTAAGCATTTATTTCTTGCCAGAACCCTATATACATCACCATATCTGTTAGCTAATAACCCTCCTGTTATGTTTTTTCCTCAGAACAGCAATGATGTGGCATGTTTAATTAATCAAAAGTGTCAGAAACAATTGGAATAACTATAGAATTGAAAAACTGTAGAATTAAATACTCATCTTTTTTTATCTAACGAGACACTGCTCTAATGTAATTATGAACGATAACACCCAAAGAGTATTGAAAATTTCAGTTCTCTAATAGCAATCTCTTTGTTATAAATCGGGTAATTTTAACACTTACTTAGCTAACACAGTTCATCATGCCATTTAAACCGATGGGATGATGGTGCACAGACGCTAACATGGATAACGTCTCCTTCTGTGTACTGAAAACGCACAAGTTGTTACTGACGAGCCAGAATGTGTGAATAAATGCAGTTATATACAATTAAAACATCATAAATTAATAATAATTGACATACATTTGGGAACCACTCCGTTCTTCTCTTTGCAATGCTGCATATGTACCAGGTTTGCACACTTGTTCGTGACGTCAAGTTTGTACGTCTAAATGAATTATTAATAACCTTAAGTTAACTTAAGTAACTTAAGTTTCCACTGTACAGTATGAATTTGGTATTTTAACACAACACACAGAATCTAGCCTCCAAGATAAACAATGTGTCCAGGAATTAAAAATAGACTACAAGTGTTACAATAACAATGATTCAAATTATTCACGCTTTGCTTTTTTTTAAGTTTAGTTTAGTTTGAATCTGAGTCGTTCTTGTATGCTGTTGAAGTGCGAGTTACCAGCATTTCTCTTTTTCTGGTAATCAAATTAAGTCTGCTGTTGCAAATACATTTAAATGACCTTTTTGACAAAAAAAGGCAGAGTAAAGTTGCCTAATTAGAGTTAAATTCCAATTCTAGATACTGGAGCTTATTGGTTTGGGGGGGAACTTTTTAATGTCACCACATAAGCAGTTTGTTGAAATTTGTTTTGGCTTTGCCACCTTTATGTTCAACAAATTTCACCTCAGTATTGTTGAAATGTAACATTTACTTGTCTGTGCAAGTCTGGGGTTGACTAAAATCTGGTTTCATCTTTCAGGTAAAGCCAGTCTTGTTGAATAGAAATAACTCAGCCTTTGGGCTATGCAGTCAATGTCAAGATGAGTGTCTTTCCTTATTAATTTGTGTTAATTTCTTTGTCTTTTTTCTTTTCAGAGGTCCACACATTTCAAGAGAAAGAGATAGCCTTACTGGGGAATCATATGGACGAAGGCAAGTGTTTTATCCCTTTTGCTAATGTAGAGACATTTACGGCTCGGAGCAGGTGCAGTTTAATAAGGTCGGTGTTATAAGAACACCCCCAGAGACGTATGTACAAGTGCTGTAACTGAACACGGATAATTCCTGATCTGATCTGAACGCGATCACCCCCTGCTGTTTGAATGAATCATGGATTATTATCGTGGAAGTTTAGCTGTAACGCTGTGCAACAACATTAAAGTTAAAAAAAAAACTTTATTAAAGGCACAAAATGAAAATGAATTCTCTGTGACGCTACTGTGTGTTTCATGAACAGAGAGCATGTATGGAAAATTTTGACTTGCCTGTATTTTTCATGTAACATATACCAATAAGGTGGTTGACAACTAAAATATTTAGGCACTGTGAGTTGAGAAAACGATGACCACTGCAATAAATCTAGTATACCTTCCTGCTAAAAGGAGAGCAGGTCCCCTGCTGTCAAACACATTCTCTATTCATTCGGGGTGTAACAATGCACTCGAAGACAGTTAATAACCTATTCTAAAATTCCACTGTTCAAACCGGTTGGGGGGAAAAACGATTTGATACTCACTTTAAACAGTGGAAAACACTGATACGATACATGACTACACTGGAGCCATACAGGTGGTTGCCAAGTGGGGGGATTTTCAGTCAAATTGCGTCTAATTCAGAATTGTTTTGCGTAGTTTGTACCTACCGCCGACATAAAAGGTATTCGTTATTTCAATAAACAGAGAGAGAAACAAAGACATAATAAATGGTAACTTTAATAACAAATCACATGCGTCATATCGTTACCGTACTATTCACCCGAAAAGATAAACACCACCAGAACAGAATCTGACCATACAAACAACTACAAGGAAATATTCTTTTCAGTATCACCCCTACCAAAAAACTCACCCTCGTAGCCACACAGAAATCCTTATACACACAAGTAAAGAAAAAAAATCGAACCCTCTATTGATTAATGATGATTAATAGATTACTCCGCCTTAATAACACCTATAGCAGCTTGGTGTAAGAATCACACAAACTAACACATCAAACATGACTCCTGGTTCTGTTCATGACACACTGGTGATAAATGGTAACAAATGTTTTTGTGTGTTGAAACTTTAAACAACCTGTTAATATTAATTATTATTCCGATCTTTAATATAAACATAATTTGGTGATAATCAGGGTTATAAATACTAGCTGAACCCTGCTTTCACACATCACAGCCTTCTGTAAGGTGCAGAATTTAATTTATTTAAGTCTGGAGCTTGCAAGTTCTCCTTGACATGCCAATGAGGTGTGTTTGAAATTAAAGACTCGTATGTAATGTTTCTACCGTCCCTGTCACGAATGTGGCCAAAGTATGTAAAATTAAATCCGAATAAATAAATAAATTGGGGGGGTTTAATAGTAGTTCATTTTAGCAAATATTTTACTTGGCAACATACGTACAGCTTATAAAAAAAACTTGTTGGCTTTTACTAGGCCTGCTGAAGTGGTTTCCTCCAGGGATACAAGGTTTCCTGTATTATGAGATGAACTTCAGACTTTCCACTTACACAGCAATTTAGCTTTTTCCTGGAATAAGGAATGTGACAGGTCTTCGGGTTCTTAATGGTTTTTGCTGTATTTTGTACTTTTTGTTTTAACAGATTTTGCTTTTTTAATTCCGTCCACCAGTTTGTCTTTTTTAATACTGTGCGATTGAAGAATGTATGTAGTGATTTTTTTTGTACGGTAATTTTTGGAAAAATGTAACCACAGATGGAAAAAGCGGGTTAAAAAAATGACCCTGTGATTAGGTGCCACAGCTTGTTTGTGTAGATGTCAAAACCTTAATATCATTTTTAGCCACGATTGGTTGACGTAATGCCGTAACACATGCCTTGGGCATTGACACCCCACTCAACCCCCTTCCAAGACATAGCCAGTGATGTTTGCACATAGGCTCCCAACCTGCCAGTAGCCAAGCTGAAGACTAGCTCACCACTGCTGGGATCAATGGTTCCAGAGTATGTAACACTGCTGGAGCGGTCTTGGTCTGCAAGGGGTTCCTCTGGGAGCTACAGTTTCCTCCCACAGTCCATAGACATGAAGGCACACTATTTAATTTGAACTCATGAAACTGAATTTGAACTCATGAATCTTGTTCAACCAGAAATGACCTGTCCTATAACCAAAGTGTATAAAGCACAACATTAAGATCTCAATAAATAATCATAATAGACTTCAGCCGGACTGCATTGCAGACTGTGGTTTTGCTTTTGCTTCTACTAAGGTCCATGGCATGTTTGTCCGTAAGCCAAGTAATGTCCGAGTAGAACAGCATGTGCCTGAACAGGGGAAAAAATGCACCCCGAGTTCAGTTTTCATCCCATCAGACCAGAGATTCTTTCCCTTAGGTTGCTTGAACCTTAATACCGGCTTCTGTTTTGTCTCTCTGCGATGAAGGTCTGATTTATGAAGTGCTGTAGAGATTGTCCATCCAACAAGTTCTTCCATCTCTGCACAGAGCTTCTGGGAGTTGTTTGGGTTCTTCACTACCTAAAAGAAAGGAATTCTTTTTGGGAAAGTTCCAGTTAAAATCTACAAAAAAACTATACATGACGTCCTAATTTTTTTTTTCCTATTTATTAAGAATTTCAAAAACAATTTTTCTACTTTCCTTTTGATTTGTACAATTTTAATGCTAGAGGCATAAAATTTTGGTTGACCGTGTAGCCACCATTTCTATACTTAAAAATAATATGAAATACTGTATTATTTATCTAAATAATTAATGCTTTCATTTCTGAAGTAGGTCCAAACGATATTTAAATAAAGCCTAATTTTGCAACTTGGTGAATGGTGACGGCGCCCTCCGTTGTTTAAAGTGAATATCGATTCATTAAACATAAATACCAATTAGAATCGTGTCTCGGGTGAATCGATTCCTGAATCAATTCGGGGTGCATTGTTACATCTATATTAATGACCCTGACTGCATGCCTTTTGACCTTGGAAGGAGAAAACTCACGCAGACACAGGGAGAACATGCAAACTCTGCAAAGAAAGAACGCTGACCGCTCCTGGTAATTGAACTTTGAACCTTTCCCACCGAGACACTGTGGCAACCAAAATGTGTTTATTACACCTTAAGTTTGCGCACGCCTTCCCATTATACATTGAATACAATAAGATAATCACCAAACAGGTAAGCATCTGCAAAGTTCTAGGGCTGTTAGCTTAGGAAGCTAGTGTTTATTTGGTGTATATTTCCAATCGTTCCTTTTTTCTTTTCTTTTGGCTGCTTCATTGAATCATTATTTTCCCCATATTTGGTTTGGCACAGTTTTTACACCGGATACCCTTCCCTCATGAAACCCTTCATATTTTGCCAATGGTTTTGACACATGCTCCTTCCAATGGCTAAGCTGTTCAGCCACTCACACATCATGACACAAGTCATGGTGTATCTGCTTTTCGTATCACACAAATCGCCTAAAATAACCGAATCATTTATTTGATACATCTCGTATCGCCCCAAGACCCCAATATATGCAAACAGCCTGCCAAAGGTCCTTTTTAAACTAAAGAAAATGCAGGTATGTCAAAACCAAAAGTGTGGTTGGGCTAGATGTGCTGGAAATACATTATTGGTGTATGTTTAAGTCTAGCTGAAGGACTCCGTGCTAATTTTGGCTTGGGCTGTTGCATGAGAACGGCTCAGTAAAACGGTTATAAATACACAGGGCTTTATCACAGCAGATGTGTTTACAAGCCGTCTGTGAGCCATCTATGTGCACACACAGCTAACTACCCACCTCCTCCTTCTCCAGCACTTGGGCCATTCTATGTTTTTGTTCAGTGTAAGCTGCTCCCTCATTATAACTTTTTTTAACGTTGCTGAAGCTAAGCCCGTATGATGGTGTCAAAGCTCTTATTTTAAATAGTAATTCCTCTTCTTTGGCCTTTCCCATTAGGGGTCTGGTTCATGCATCTTAGTAGCTAGGTACCTTTAGGACAATTCAGAGTCTCCAATTAACCTGATGGCATGTTTTGTGGACAGTAAGTGGAAACCCATCACTGACACAAGGAGAGCATGCAAACTCCCCACAGAAAGGACCCGGACTGCCCCAGCCTGGGGATTGAACCCAGACCATTCTTGCTACAGTGCTACCCTTGTTTTTAATTGAAATGGATACAAGGCATTGCACCCTATGATTCCAGATGTGCCTCTTTAAACAAATTGCGCATTTTTATTCCTTGCATGAAGGCCATTTTAAAGAGGACACTTATAAATCGCAAATACACAAAAATGTATCTAATTCAAATTACTTTTAAAATGTATACAGGTGACCTAAAACGGACAATAATAATAGTAATCAATACGGTAACATTGCCTTTCAGGACTAAAATTAGCTACCATATATGCAGGACGGAGAACTGCCTCCTACAATACATTAAAGCTTTGTCAGGAGTTAGATTTGGCGTGTGTGTACACATGCGTGTTTCTTCTTAAAAGCAAACGTGGTAGTTGTAGTGGAAAGAAACTGTTAAACAAAGGAGGCCAGAACGAGGACCGGATCATGCCTCTGTAATGCAGCAGAGAATAATCCAGCTGTGATCTTAGCCTCCGATCCACACTCTCGCTTCTCGGCAGCCCGTCGTCATAGCAACGTGATAGCAGACATGCACCCTGGAAGCCGTCCGACCCGGCACTCTCCGTTCGCCTTTTGAAAAAGTGTGGAAGTTGCGCCCAGTCCAAAAATAGCCGCTTCGAGCACTTCCCAGAGGCCTGGCTTTGGCTTTATCAGTGCACTTATCTGGCTTCCCGAACTGATTGCAGTATGTGGTTCGGTACTGCTGGCCCAGTAAATAAGAAACTGGGGCCAACAGTAAACGTCTAACTACGAGCTTGTTGGACCTCAAATTTCAGAACTCTGGGTGCACCCCCGCCCCCTTTCATAACCACGTTCTGGGAAGGTAGTCAAGAGTTTGAAGATTAGAATTTACTCTTTTTTTTCCCCAGATGTGTTTGTGAGGTCAGGTTCTGCTGTTTGGTGAAATGGTCTGGCTTGCTTTTGACATTCCAGTTCATCCCAAAGCTCCTCCAAACCATACAACTTGTCCAAGCAGGCTGCCGCAGAGCTTTTAGCATAAATTATTTTAGATTTATTTAATTCTTGTTAAGGCTGTAACGATAAACGATACACATGATGTGACACGATTCACGATACTGACCTCACCATGAAATTCAAAGACACATTATATGTTATTAACTTAACAAAGTTTCCTTTTACTATTTTCTTGTTGGGAAGAAAATAAGGAAAATACTGTGTTAGGGATTTTTTTTATTATTATTCATCTAAACAATCCCTGTTGTTTAGTTTAATTTCTGATGGACTAAACCAAACTAAACCAAAAATACAGAAGGACTTTTGGAATCTTGTTCTCCCGATTTAGCATGTTCGAGTGCCCAGTTGCACCATGCTTCCGCTCCACCAATGCCGACCCCACTCTCATTGAGGAGTAAGAAGCTTACCTACTCCCCCTCCGACATGTCATTAGCAGTGTGTATGTGTGTGTTTCACTGCACGGATTTGGTTCAAATGCGGAGGACGAAAGAGTATTCTAAATCTAAAAAATAAACCTGCACTATGATGGGTGCGCATGCAAATCAGCACTGTGTAGGGAGAGACACACCCTCATTTAAATTTGTGGCATTCAGCAGACGCCTTTATTCAAAGTGACTTACAATTGTGACAGTAAACAATTTAAACAATTGAGGGGTATAGGCCTTGCTCAGGGACCCAACAGTGGCAAACTGGCAGAGGTGGGGCTTGTACTAGCAACTTTCAGATACAAAAAGTTCCCTCACTCTCTCTAGTCCAGTACCTTCACCACTGAGCTACCACTGTGTAGTTTTGGCTATATAATGTATGTATGAGTCGTGTGATCCCATTCATGATACTGGGTCCATGATAACTTTCATTTTGTTCACAAAAAGGGGCATATTTTGACTATTTTTCTCTTTTAAAAATAAAATAAAATTCCGTATGTGTGAATAGCTTTTATTTGTCTGAATAGTTAATGCTTTTTTATTATTATTTTAGTATATCAATAGTATCTTTATTTGCCTTGTGATGGATTTTGTTAGTTTGTAACTCTTGTTTTTTTTTGTTTTTTTTTTCTTAATGTATTTTCTCCTGCTCTCCTTCCCTCTCAGAAATGAGTCGCCAGACTGCCACCGCGCTGCCCACAGGAACCTCCAAGTGCGCCCCCTCTCAGCGCGTGTCCCAGCCGCTGACGGGCACCACCGCCTCCAACAGCGACCTGGCTAGTCTGTTCGAGTGCCCGGTATGCTTCGACTACGTGCTGCCCCCCATCCTCCAGTGCCAGAGCGGTCACCTGGTGTGCAGCAACTGCCGGCCCAAGCTGACCTGCTGCCCGACATGCCGCGGCCCGCTGGGCTCAATCCGCAACCTGGCCATGGAGAAGGTTGCCAACTCGGTCCTGTTCCCGTGCAAGTACGCGTCATCGGGCTGCGAGGTCACCCTGCCACACACAGACAAGGCCGAGCACGAGGAGCTGTGCGAATTCCGGCCGTACTCTTGCCCATGCCCGGGTGCCTCGTGCAAGTGGCAGGGCTCCCTGGACGCCGTCATGCCGCACCTCCTGCACCAGCACAAGTCCATCACTACGCTGCAGGGCGAGGACATCGTCTTCCTCGCCACGGACATCAACCTCCCCGGCGCTGTGGACTGGGTCATGATGCAGTCCTGCTTCGGCTTCCATTTCATGCTGGTGCTGGAGAAGCAGGAGAAGTACGACGGCCACCAGCAGTTCTTCGCCATCGTGCAGCTGATCGGCACGCGCAAGCAGGCGGAAAACTTCGCCTATAGGCTCGAGCTGAATGGCCACCGGCGGCGCCTCACCTGGGAGGCCACGCCGCGGTCCATCCACGAGGGCATCGCCACCGCCATCATGAACAGTGACTGTCTGGTGTTCGACACCTCCATCGCCCAGCTCTTCGCCGAGAATGGAAACCTAGGCATTAATGTCACTATATCCATGTGCTGAGGACCGACTCGTATACACACACACACACACACACACACACACACACACACACACACACACTCACAAAAGCATACCTAAACTCACTCAAACATTTCAAAACCATGACACACCAACAAGGGGGCGCCCGACTGAAACAGCCTCTCGCAGCTGGAACGTCTCGGGTACACGACAGAACTGGCATTTATCAGAGCCCCTTCCCCCAGGTTTTCAATTTTATGCTACCATATTCTAATAAGTTAAATAATTAATATACTAATGTGTCCTAGATCGAGGGCAACACGTCCTCCGAGATGGTAAGGAGTCTTGTGAAGCGGACTCTTCGCACTTGCAGCATTTGTGTAAAAAGGTTGAAGGAATGGCGCAATAGGATGAGCACGGCTGGGTTTCGGGGCGGGATTTACAAACGGTTAAACGATCAACTCTCCCTAGATATCGTCGTTCATTCAATTTCCTGACAGATTCGCATTTGTAGTTCAACCGAAAACACTAATTTTATTATCTTTGAGATTTTTTTTACCCCTTTTTGTCCCCCCTCCCTCCCTCTCTCTTTGGAAGGATACCGAAGAGGCCGAGTCCAGGCGCGTCAAAGATTTTGTCCGAAAACCTTCACCGGTTTTCGTCCCAGGTCGTTTTTTTTTTGTTTGTTTGTTTTTTGTTTTCCTAGGATGGGTCTTGTAAGAAGCGATCATTTCGGCACAGGCTCTGTGAAAACATCTGGTCTGTCCTTGAAGCTGATGATCTCCTGCAATGTTCAGCTTCTGCCCCAAAAACAGCCCAGCTTTTTCCATGCAGGTGCTCTAACCACAGAGCAGTTTGTGAATGGTAAGTCCTTTTAATCGAAACTGCTCGAGCATGATGGCCGGAAATGATGATCTGATCAAAAGCTGACGACGAAGCCTGTTCATTTTACAACAGGATTGTGAATGCGAGCGATATACTCCCCACTCACCCCCCCCCCCCTCCATTTTTTTAACCATTGATCTAGATTTCTTATCATTTTGTTACGAACCTAAAAATGAATGAAACGGCTGGTGTAACATTGTGGCTAATCTTCAGTGTTTGTATATAGTGTTGTTGTTTGGAAAACTCGTCTTTTGTTCTTTTTGTAAGTGAAGATTTTTGTTGTTTGTGCGTCTTTCTGTTCTCGTGAGGATTGGGTAAAACAAATGCCAAACATCTCTGTGGATATGTTGTACTGTTGCTCGTCCTGATCTGTTTTTATTTAGTTTTAATGTTTGTTTTGTTCTATTTTGCCATTGAATAAATCTATCTTTTTCATAATTACTTTTTATCTGCTAGTTTTTCCAAACATATCGAGCTGGTTTATATTTAGAGACCACTTCAAAATGATCAGTTTTTCTACTTTTACAATTTATGGACAGGTATTTTGATAAAAATCATTTTGGTTAAACACATACTACTTCAGGATGATCAGTTTCTGCAGTTTTATCATTTCTGGGTATGTTTTGGTCCATGGCTGTATATACTGTAGACAGACTACTCAGAAAAAGTTTGGGGTATTTGGCTTACAGTTGAAATTTCAGGTCGAACCTAAAATGCACTCTAATCCTTACAGGTGAACTTCTCTGAACGTCTAAATTTTTCAGTATTTTTAACACAACTTGCCGTTCTCTAACAAGGAGCTTGTGTTTGATCCATGAATCGACCATCACATTTTCTGGTTTAATTAGAATTGGTATTTAAACCTAATCATGCTGTTCACATCATTCGACCAAGACAACAATTGATCAACAGAACCTCACCATTGCAAGTCTTCAAACAGGATGTTCTCAGACAGAACTGCCATCAGCAGGACTCAATAAAGATAGACTGAAAGAGTCACAGAAAGGGTGAGCGGCACCCAAGTGTCCCGTCAGACCATTAGAAACACAGGTGTCATCTTGCACAGGCCAGGGAGCATTTATGCTGGATGAGGGATCAGTGGGCCTGATGTTGCATCATTAAGGAATGGCTGCTGGAGACTGGGGGACCTCAAATAGAGCATCATGCAATTTTTCCAGACCTGAATCCCATAGAAAACCTATAGGATCAGCTGAGTTGCTGAGCTGAAGAGGCTCGTAACTGTACCCCAGAAGAGCCGCCGCACATAAGTCGATTTGTAAAAAGCATGAGACGTCGTCAAGCTGTAATTTATGCTCAAGGGCACATGACAAGTTTTTGAGACAGACATTTTTGTTGGGGTCTACCCAGCCCTGTTGTTGGCTTTTGTTTCAATAAATTGTTTGAGATGAGGAACATTGCATGCTTCTACTTAAATGCCCTACTTTCATGATAGATCAAGCTAGCCTGAACTTTTTACTATTTCCATAAATTTAAACCAGAAGCCAAATATCACTAATGTTTTTGTGAGTTTCATTTAAAGATTTTAAGGTCATGTTTCACAATTTGGTTACATTCATGACCGTCAGTAATCGTATCTGCATGGTAGGTAAAATAAAAAATTACTAGTTAACAGTTTAGTGTGCATATACACAAAAACACAACCTTGGAGCCTGTTGGTTTCCTTATACCAGTTAAATCCACCATTTCCAGGCCACACAAGTCATCTTCTACTCTATCAAACCTTCAAGCAACAAATCGAGAGGAATATGTGAAATCCTTTAGTGAAGTTTTACAGGTAAATAAATATGACCAACTCCATTATTTACAAACTATATGTTTTATTATTTTACTATTTCAGTGATTGTTTAAGTGCTTTGTTTAATCATTTGAATATTATTACAGGATGCCAATACAAATAACTAAATATTTATGTAAGCCCCTTTAAACCTTAAGTATCTCTAATAAGTAGCAATAGTACATATTATTATCAGTGTTGAACCTACATACACATAATGTTGAGTCACATTATAAGACAGGCTTGGCTCAATTAGGTCCTGGTATGTCGTCACATGTATGCATCCCACATGATCAGGTGGTCCTAAAAATAGCTCAGTTGGGTTCAAACCTGGTGAATTGTGAATCCAAACAATGTGGGACATTTCTAGTCATTTGACGTGTCACATTGTCTTGCCGGGAGATCTCATCCACCCCGGTATGGGTGGGTGTGTGTGATCTGCAAGGATGGATTCATGCTCAAATCAGATGAGTGCCTTTCATCCCTTCTCAAAAAAAAGTGGTTATAATAATGTGATTCGACAGTGTAGGTACAATCATTATTAGTACAATAAAGAAATATTATTTGATACTTTTAATTATTAGCAGTGATGGCTATTCCTAAACTCACGTGACCATTATCTGTTCTAACATTGTTTTGATTTATGAGTTAAACCTGTTTACTTCAGTGCTTCAGGTTTTTATCAAAAACAGCTGTTGAGTTGGGTGTGGGAACTGGTCATTTCAGAGCTTGCTGCTAATCTGTGGGTGTGTGATACTGGCAGTGGGGAATCCACCATCAAAGGCAGCGTTGAGAACCTCGTCCAAAGTGCTGGCCAGAACAAAGTCCAGCTCGGCACGGATAGGAGCCGGAATCTCTTCCAGATCCTTCTCGTTGCGTCTGGGGAGGATGAGCCTCTTCAGACCTGCACGGTGAGCTGCCAGGACTTTATCCTTAATACCTCCCACCTAAAACGGGAGAAAAAGAAAACGTCCATAAAGACCTGTAATGCTTCTTGTTATTAAGCTTAACTTAATAATTTCCTGGGAGTTTTGGGTCCCACTTGTCGTATAGCCTGAACTAGAAGGGAAACTTTGCTACTGTAATGCAAAGCGAGTATCCAAATCTGGAATAATGTGTTTCCAGCTGCACAAGGAAGTTCTCTAAAGGTGAGGATGTGAGCAAATATGCAACCATCACTGTAAACACTCACACTAGCAAGAGGATGATTTTTTCCATTCACCCTGCAGCAGTTTTTTGTGGTTTTCCACTGTATCACATGATTCAAATCGATTGCAGATGGCTTGTAGGCTTGTAAATATAACCCTTGTATTGTCTCACTCAAGTGGAGATTCTGGGGATTGCAATTAACCAATACAATTAACTGCGCACTTACCAATGGATTTTCCAGCAAGATTATTTTAATATTGATTTTTTTTATTTTAATTATATTTAATTACTTTTTTTGTATCGTTCAATTTTTTGTACAATGGGAAATATTAAAAATATTAAAAAGAAACTTTGTATTGAAAACCCCATGACGTGAATAGCCACCAGTCTGGCCTCTTGATCCTCCACCCAGGACTCGAGGAAGGCCAATCATCAAGACTCTTCTCTGTACCAAAGTGATGAAAAGAGCAGGTGAGCCTCTTAGGTGGCGCAGCAGTAAAACACACTGGGATCTCGAATACCACTAGCATTATAAATGATTGGCCTGCCTTGAAGTGTGGCCCTTTTTTAAAAAAAACTGAATTGAACATATTCTCAAGTTAATTTATTAGAATTTGGTTATTGGTCTTACCGGTAGCACCAGTCCTCTGAGAGTGATCTCTCCCGTCATGGCAACATCGGA
>JAYDZG010000009.1:17403920-17415228 GCA_034509265.1 Microcambeva bendego | reverse complement strand
ATGAAAAAAAAACTTGTATTAGCCGCTCCGTCCTAAAAGCCGCAGTATTCAAAGTGCGGGAAAAAAGTAGCGGCTTATAAGCCGGAATTTACGGTATTAGAATTTGGTTATTGGTCTTACCGGTAGCACCAGTCCTCTGAGAGTGATCTCTCCCGTCATGGCAACATCGGAGCGTACCAGACGCCCGCTAAAGAGGGAGGCAAGGCATGTTACTATAGTGACTCCGGCCGAGGGTCCGTCCTTAATCACTGCACCTGCTGGGAAGTGCAAGTGGATGTCGTTGCTTTCCAGAGGATCAGGACAGCCTCCAACTACACACATGCATGCACACACACACACACACACACCAAAAATAAATGAGTCTAAATGAAAGTGATCTCATCATTCAATCAGTACCAAACCGAACGACGCTGACTTTATTCTCCTCATCATCATTACACTAATGAACGAGTGATTAAAACTGATGGACTTGACAATGCGTGTCTTAACTGTTGGTTAGCTGGTAGATCTTGGCATTGCTTCGGAGCCAGCTGATTGCCAGATGTACTGATTCCTTCATGACGTCGCCCAGCTATCCGGTTAACGTGAGTTGGCCATCACCCTCCATACGACTGGCCTCCACAAACATGATCTCCCCACCGAGAGGAGTCCAGGCCAGCCCGATGGCCACACCAGGAAGAGTCAGACGCTCTGAAACCTGCACAAAACACACAGTAGTTCCAAAATCATATCCGGATTGGACTGGATGGACCGATTCGGGGTTTCATTATTTTGAAAGTAAAAGCACTGAAATAAAATGGAAGTCACGTTATCATGGCTAATATTTAGAGTAACCGCAGTGCAGCACAGACAGCCTCTAGACAGACTAACAGTGACTCATTGCATTGCTCAAGGGCCCAACAGTGCCTGCACATAGCCTGGAATTGAACCGACAACGGGACAGCCCAAATCTCTACCCACAAGGCTATGTCCCCCTCAATGTTTGAGTGTTTATGGGTGGGATTTTTTTTTTTTTTTTTCGAATACTCTTCATCACTGTGCAGTTAAATTTGTCCTCCATATGTTAACCCAATCCGTGCAGTGAAACACACATGCAGACATGTGTACACTAATGGGCAATGAGCACACGTGCCCGAAGCAGTGGGTACCCCCTAGATGCAGTAAGAGGTTTGGTGCCTTGCTCAAGGGCACTTCAGTCGTGACCTGTCAGCTCTGGGAATCAAATCGCCAAACTTCCAATCACAAGCCCAGTTCTATAACCACCAGCCCACGGCTGCCTCTTCTATATTAAGCAATGTGAACATTTTATCCGCAAAGTTGATGTCAAGGAAGGAACAGTGGTAAACCAGTGACAGGTTAGTGTAGCTCAAATTGCGGAATTGTAGATGGAGAAGCAAATGGAGGACCAACAATATATTAGGAAGGCCGTTATAGTATTATGCCTGATCTGTGCACGAATTGTATAGGTCAAACAAATTTGAGGGTATTTGATATGAAGTTAACTGGTAATCAGAAGTACAAAAATGTATTACTGTTTACTAGATTGTGTTAGAAGAGAAACTGTACATTTTCCATGAAGGTTTTTTTTTAAGTGAAAACTGCCCCACACAAATCCCATGAGAATGAATGGAATGTGAGACCCCAGTCACGCAGCTGCTTCAGCTTTTAATCAGGGCTAGGAAAAGGGTGACGCAATAGACATTCAGGCTGAGAAAAATTCAGCACCGATTAGGCTAAGCGCTCACCTCCATCTCGAAGAGCTGCGGTCCCAGGATATCCTTCACTGCAGCTTGGTCTATTACAATGGGCATCTCCGGAGGAGCGGCTATACCCGAGTCCTCTTTTTTCCTCACTTGATTCTGACCTAAAATTAAGCAAACACAGAATAAGCACAAAACAGCTCGGCTTAAAATAATAGGTGCAGGAGAAAATAATAGGGGTTGGAGGAGAAAAAACAGAAGAAGTGCTTTATTTATCATACATGATTATATTGTTTTTATGTCTTTTTGATGCCCACTTTATGCTAGCCAGAACTCAGTAAACCAGGTAAACATTATGACCACTAAAGAAAACAACACTGATTATCTCATCACAGCACATGTTAGTGGGTGGGATATGTTAGGCAGCAAGTGAACATTTTATTCTCTCAAAGTTAATGATAGAAGTGGAAAAAATGGTCAGACAAGGTCCAAAGATGATGGGGTCAGAGCATCTCCAAAACTGCAGCTCTGGTGTTCCCGGTCTGCAGTGGTAAGTTTCTGAAGAGGAAATTAAATTTACTCACGTTACTGTAACTGAGAAGTTTGGTGTGTGTTTGTGTACTTGTGTAAATATTAAAAACCTGTACTTTTACTTAAGTAATTACAAAAATAAAATTGCAAAAATAAAAATGCATCTTGGAAGCTGCTGATGTGAATAGGCTTGCCAGATTACAGTGTTTGGCCTCACAAATCCACCAAATGCAGTTTAAAAAATGGCCAATCAGGCAACACCCTCACACTGCGCTTCATTTAAGAAATATACAAGTCATATCACAAAGTACTCTTTATGATGATTTAATACTTGTTAAATTAATGACTTTAAAACAAATCATTAGTAAATCAGTAGTAAAATATTTTAAAAACATGTGGCGCCCCTAGACCAGAACATACTGAAGCGCAGGATGTCATAGACTTCTAGTGTATAAACCTCGCTGTTAAGTACAGCAGACTGTACAATGCTAGAGTAAACCCCTATTAGAGTCTGTACACGAGGAGAAGTGAGGGATGTCACACAGTGAAATACAAAACAGGGTAATGGGTAGAACAAAGAAGCCCAGTCTGGGGTTAAGAGCAGGTGCGGCTCTTGAGTTCTGGACAATGGAAGAAGTAGATCTCCCCATGACTTAACTGTGAGCAACAAGTGAAGTTTTGTTCTTTAGCTAGACTCAGCTACACGGAATCTCCTGAATCTTTTTGATTATTCAAAGGCATAGGTGTACTCTAGTTGTTAAGGTTCTGAAGTAGTAATCAAAAAGTCACTGGAACAAGCCACACCACAGCCAGGTTGCCATCGTTGGGCCCTTGACCAAGACCCTTGACCACAATTTCTTAGACAGTATTCAGCTAAATGAATTGCAAAGGAAAACCGATATCCAACTGATGCTGTTCTCCTTTGCTCTGACAGCAATCCCAGCCTCATTCCAAGAACAGGAATTAGCAGAGGCGCCTTTAATCTGTCCCCGTGTGTCGTCACGGGCCAGCGCAGACAACAAAAGCAGGAAAAAGAGGAGACCTGGACCTCAATCAAACTGGACAGAGGCACACTCCCCATCTCCTTTGTTCCAGGCGTTGGTGCGATCACTTGTCTTTCACAGAAGCAGCTGCACCGAGACGAGGGGAGGGCGAGGGGAGCCCCAGGCCGGCTGAAAGTCAACTTTCCCCTGAACCCCCTACCGCTAAAGGCCCAGATGATGGCCATGTGTGTTTGTCTGGGTGTTTGTGAGTAAGCTGTAATACATGGGCATGTGTCTGTACATGACTCACGTCTATCTGGATTTCTGAGCACGTGTGGAAAATACACAGTCGAGTGTACGAGTGTGGCTTTGAGGTTTTTCTTTTACTGAATATGGGGTGGGGTGGACAAATTAGCCGGTGTGGAGCTCAGCAGTATTTATATGGTGGTGAATTTGCACTTTTGATGCCGAAAGTTTAAAGAGCAATAAATGCTGAATAGTTCTTATTCATTTAAAGCAGGGTTTGAAGTGATCTGCTAAAATCTGTGCCATGTAGGGACTGTGGTATACATGCCATGGTACACGGGGTGCCAGAGAATCGTAAAATCTCCAACTGCAGTAAAGGTTTTGTAGGCGCATGCATGTGTATTACAAACCCAATTTCTGGAAAAGCTGGGACTCTTGGTGAAATGCTATAAAAACAAATCTGTGATTGTTAGCTTCTTTTAAAGTTTTATTTAACTGACAAAGCACATCGAACGCCCTGATTGTTTGAGAATTTTTCTAAAAGCTTCCAAACTTTTTAAAACTAAATGGCATCACTCTTCCCAGCGTCTTACCATTTTAATCCCCGTCACACCCAGAGGTCGGATTTCATCCAGACCACATCTTCTGTCTTAAATCACATTATTAGTGGCCCGCCAGCACAGTCAAAAAGTATACCATACAAATTTAACAATGGAATTCCTCTTTTTACCAGATGGTGGCAGAATCACTGTGTAAGTATGCATTCACATGTACATATTGATATAAGATGAACAAAAAATATACAATAGAATAGAATTCCTTTATACAATTCTGATATACAAGCTTGTTTGAAAGCTGGGTCAGAGCAAAGGGTCGGCCATTTACGGCATTCCTGTTAAGGGTCTTGCTCAAGCACCCAACAGTGCTAGCATAGCAGAGCCTGCCGGATGGGGTGCGTCAGACTTGCCCTCCTCAATTGAAGTGGCGTTCAAAATAAATAGAGAGGAAGCATAACGCACTTGGGTAAAAATTGAATCCGGGTAAAATGCAAAAACTAGCTGATACTTTAAATAACCCATTAACTTTCGTCATGTCTCAGAAAGCAGATAAACCTCTTTACTATGGCTCTAGTCACAGGCACTTGAGATATGACGAAGATCAAACCCAGGTCTCCAGGACGCACATAGCTGAGATGCACGTATTCATCAGCTGTTACACTCTGTTGCCTGGATAATGTAAATATAGAATTGTAGACCCACCTGCTTCAGATTCACTGGATGACTCTGAGCTTGACATCTTATGACCTTCTGCCACCTTCACAGCCACCGCTCGACAGATGGCCCCAATCTTTCTTTCCAGAGAGCGTACACCTGCCTCACGAGTGTACCTACACACACATGTCACTACTGCATATCAATTGCATATTGATAATCTCTACATGACCATTTAATTAATTATTAGGTTACATAAATACAACTACTTAAAAATAACCATAAGTGAACATCATTTACAATAAACAACAACATTGCATGCCATTTCTGCGAGATACAGTAAACCCCGGAAATTCAAACATGGTCCAAAAAAAATGCCTATGAATGGCCATTTGTATCATTTAAACCCCAAATATGCCACCAAAACACATTTTCAGTTACTAATGCAGTGTTTTGTGCCCACCCTCCGTCACTGTCCAGTAGCTGTCTTATTAAAGCAATGGCTGATCCTGGAGCGGCAGTGAGAGTTACAGCTTAGAAACTGCAGAGTTCAATTACTATGAAGCAGATTTCTTTGGTAAATAAGAAGGTTGACTTTCTATAGACACCTGATAACAATTGTGTTTAGTATTGAGAGTGATGCATAGTAAATAGCGCTTAGATTTGTAAATACAGTAGCACCCATCTGTTAATTTTCTTTTGACACCTGTATACTGTACAGGATATCTTTTCGCACATTAATATAAACTTAACTCGCCTTGTTCCGTTGTGTAGAGCAATTGCCTATTTTATGCATTTACGTTAGCGAAGTGCACTTTGAAGCGTGTAGCCTTCTTTCATTAATCTCTATGTGTTGCTGTCCCCGGCTATTGTACAAGCATACTGATCACGCTGATGCTTCGGTTAATAAAGTGGTATTGTTAAATTAATCCAGTGTTTTATTTTTTATTTTGTAAAATTTAATAGCGAAATGGCTCTAAAGAAGGTGCCCAGAACATGTAGAAATGAGAAAATGAAATAAATGTATGATGGTGTATGGTAGAGCACAAATCTTGTTCTGAAAAATCCCTGGTTTCACGATATTTTAAAACACTCATAAAGTGTATGATGGAATAAACCGAGGCAATTACAAAGCACAGCCTACGTTACTGGCTGAATGCATCCCCAGTTCTGGACTGCTTTGCTTAGGGGCTACAATTAAAGCGTCTGCCCTCCTCGTGTTCCTTTAATTTCACCCCAACCCGGATTCAAACCTAGGGAAGGAAAAAAATATGCATGTTGCGCTCTGCCCCCTAAGCAACACAAACAACCGTGTAGTAACAGGTTGTTATGGTGATACGCCTGCACACACACTGCATTACGAGGACTAAAATGAAACACTACTTGAAATAATAACTGAATGCCTTCTAATTCTCACAGTAGTGGGGAAAGAAAAAACATTTCCCGTTACAGGTTCAGACAGAATATGAATATAAACCTAGGGCATCCAGCAAAACGTGCCATTTATTAAGTACTGAATAATAAAAAAGTAATAAAGTAGTGATGATGCAACTGTTCTTCACTGCTATGCTCCTTATTACCGTGTAAATCAGTCCTTCTCCTAATCAGAATCCCTGTGGGCTTTTCCCTTTGTTTTTTTTTTTACTCAGTTAGAACCATAGCCAAGTTGACTCATTAATTGTCAGTACGTGGGTGGGGCTGTGGGTAACGCTTTCCTTATGTCTGTCTGACTCTTAGTCAATCCTGCTGACCTGATTTATCTGTCTGGATCCAGTAAATCCTTCTGCTGTAACACTGAGGATCATCGTCTGAATGAAAATCTGTGTCTAATTCGATGCATTTACTTGCTGATTATCGCCTGTGTGGTGTCCTGAGGGATCTGTAGCTGCTGAGGGGTGAGGCCGTGCTGCTCCAGCTGATGGGGGATCAGGTGTCGATGTGCGATTTCCACTTTCTCCTCCTGGGTGTACCCTGCGATGTCCAGATACACTCAAAATCAGAACACAAGGCACAATTATATATTCGGACCATTACAGATGGTATAATTGAAATGGCCTCTTTCTTCTGAAGCACGGTGATCAATAGATCAGAGATCAATCGGCAATTCAGACTGAAGAATGCCTTCTTTTGACCTTTTAGAAATGCACTCTGACCTGGTACATGCAGGACTTCCATTCTGTCCAGTAGTGCAGGGGGGATGGTTGCTGTGGTGTTGGCAGTAGCAATGAAGAGGACTTGGGACAGATCAAAGGACACGTTAAGGTAGTGGTCAGTGAAGCTATGGTTCTGCTCCGGGTCCAAAACCTGATCATGTATACATCCAGAGAGACAGACGTCAATTAGATAATATTTGCTTTGCACAATCCAATTTTTCAAAAATGATTAACCTAATAGTTTCCTTTTACTAATTCTTGTTGGAAAAGCAAAATACGGATATGTGATCACCTTTAATTCATCTAAACAATCCATGTCATTTTATTTGCCAAAAATTCTGGATTCATGTTTTGTGTTATATATTTATCGCCAGCATCAAATCAGTGCCCCAAGTGAATCGATTCATATCGATTCTGGCTCAATCACATTTCTTTCTGAACAATTACACTTCGGTGGATTTGTGAGTCAGACCAGCTTTGCACTAAGATCACTGTGAAAGGCCCCCTGGGCAACCAGGTTCCTTACACAGCCCCATCCTTCAAGGCCAATTGTGTCGGATACAGGCATTAGCCAAATGAGACCAATTACGCCTGCTATCGGTATTGGGGAAGCATAATGTTATGAGGGTAACTGGAAATTAATACAAAAGAAATAAAATTGGGAGGGGGTAAGCATAAAAACAAATTTAAAATACATACAGCTTTTAAGTAAACACACGTTTTGGACGCAGCCCTTTAGAAGTCTAATAAAGAAACCTGAGTAAAAAACATTTCTCACCTCCAGTAGGGCAGCAGCGGGGTCTCCTTGCAGACTCTTGCCCAATTTATCCACTTCATCCAACAAAAACACCGGATTGTTCACACTAACAGTCTTAAGGCCGTTGATGATGCGGCCAGGCATGCTGCCCACATAGGTGCGTCTGAGAACAAAAACAAGAATGAAAAAAAGAATGGAAATGTATACAAATGAATGAGATTTTTTTTAGCTCAATGGACTTGTTTTACAATCAATGATTTTTGAAATCAATGATTCATTTAAGATTTCACTTTAAAAAGCAGATGTGGTTACCAAAACAATAAAACGGAATTTATAATTACTAATAGTAAAAATACTGAACATTGTTTTACTTCATTTATTTTCTAAAGAGAATTAGTATTAAAAAAGAAAAAGGAGTATTTAGTTTCTATTCAGTTCTTTAAAAAAATGTGAACACATTATCGTGAATCATATTTCATCGTGGGTAGAGTGTATCTCTATATATAACAATAAAAAATGCTGGCAGGTTTTCAGGTTCAAGATAAGCATTTAGATGGGAAACCAAGCCAAGGTAAATGATCCAGGGATTTCCTCCTACTCTTTTGGCACAGCGCGAGAAGGATCCTGAATAATACAACATATATTATTACCCAAAGGGCATGAGACATGTTAGCACTGTTAAAAAGTGTTAATAGCTTTCACAAATCGCAGACAAGTAGCTACGATAGATCTCCCCGTACTACAATAATAACAAGTGATAGTGTCCACCCTGATTGAAAGCTTCACCAGATTAAAATGTACGCCTGGGTGGGTTTCGATGGAACGGAGGGAAACTTGCAGGGACTTGCCCGACTCGAAGGCCTTGATGTCATCCTGCCAGTCTCCATAGTGAAAGGAAAGCAGGCGGGACATCAAAAGGTAACGTCATGCTGCAGCTCAGATTCCATCATATTATTTACGGTCATTTGTAACGTCTCACTTTGTCCTGACAGCTAGACAACCACGGTTCGACAAAGCCCTCACACCTGGCTTCTTTTATGTAAAAAACACATTAAGCCACTCAGGTATCACAGCGATAAAACACACACACTGAACACCAGAGCTGGGATCTCCAATACAGTAAACTCTCAAAATATGTGGGAGTAATGTTATGAGAGCACCCGCGAATTGTGAAAATAGTTTAAACCTCAAATATGCTATTAAAACGCTGATGGAGACGCGTCAGAGGCAGCAGCCAATCATAAACCAGGAGAAATTAATAACGCTCACGGATTGGCATCTTTGTAAGCTCCGCCTCCGAGTGTAGGTTCTAGGGATGGGATTTTTGGCCGTTTGAAGGGATTTGTGTTCTTTTGGGTCAGCAGTGGTTTTAGTCTTGGAACTCTCCAATTGAGACCATTTTATCCCGGTCTCTTTCATATTGTAGAATTGTGAACACTGAACTTAACTGAAGCAAGTGCAGTAGATGTTGTTCTGGCTTCTTTTGTGACCTCCCAGATGAGTCGACGATGAGCTCTTGAAGTAATTTTGGTACGCCGGCCACAACTTGGAAGGATCACCACTGTTTGGATAATAACTCATACTGTGGTTCGCTGAAGTCCCAAAGCCTTGAAATGGCTTTGTAACCTTTTCCAGACTGATAGATGTCATCTGTTCTTGAATTTCTTTAAATCTGGGACTTATGCATTGCTTTCTGAGATATTTTAGCCTTTTAGCATGTTGTCATAGGTTCTATTTAAGTGATTTCTTGATTCTACAGGTTTGGCATAAATCAGGCCTGAGTGTGGCTAGTGAAACTGAACCCAGCTTTGTGGTTAATCACAGTTAACCTATGGGGGGCAATTATTTTTCCACAAAGGCCAGGTTGGTTTTAATAGCTTTATAAATCATCATTTAAAACTGTTTTTTTGATATGTCTGATATTCAAATTACTCTGACAATCTGTAACAAATGTGCATAAACCTGTAAGGAGGCAGATACTTATTCACAGAAATGTTTATAGATAAGGTGTAATTGTAGGATAATTTACATAACTGATATACAGCTGATATACATCACTTTTGAAACAGCTGCTAGAAGTGTGTACCTGTGGCCACGGATGTCTGACTGGTCACACACTCCTCCTAGAGCAATACGGTGGAATTCCCTGCCCAAGGTGCGAGCAATAGAGCGTCCCACACTGGTTTTGCCCACACCCGGAGGCCCCACGAAGCACAGAATGGGGCCTTTAAGGGTGCTCTTGAGCTGACGTACTGCCAAGTACTCCAGAACACGTTTCTTAAGCTTCTCCATAGCGTAATGATCGTTATCCAGCAGCACCCGAGCAGCCCGGATGTCCAAGCAGTCTAAAGAGACAAAGAAACATGTTTATTTTCTTTGAGGAAGTCGTAACATAACCACAGATCAGGGTTTGCTATGCTCGTGCTAATACAAACAGAGCTGAAAAGAATATGGCCATTCAATCAGACGAATATGAATCACCAGCACATCATATAACAAAACCTAAACTCACAGTCACACCCGAATATGCCATAAAATAAGCACCGAATTTGCTTTTGTGGTTGTTTTATAAAAGAGCTTTATATAAAGCTTTAGTCGTGTGTACATTTTCAGCCTGGAGATGTAACAACAACCCCGTCGAAAAATTTTCTGACCCCATGAGAATCTTTCCACCATAAATATAAAAACACACATAAGAACAAGAAAATAAAACTTAATTAATTACATATACCTTTAGGTGTAAAGTAAAATGAACAGTGTATATTTAAAGAGTACATACTTAAATAATTACTTAATAATCATGCAATTACCCACTTTAATCTAATAACTGGTAGTGCATCCCCTGGCAGTAACAACAGCAAACATTTTCCATCGCTGTGGGGGTATTCTGGCACACTATTCTTTACAGAATTGCTCTAATTTAGCTACACTAGAATGATTCGAGACTAAGTGCTTATTTAAGGTCTTGCCACAGAATCTTAATGGGCCTCAAGTCAAGACTCGTCCACTCCAAAACATTTGTTTCCTTTGAGCCATTCAGAGGTGGACTTGCTTGCTCGTTTGTTGTTTATCTGGACAGCAGTGCTCTCCAACATTTTTTTGCCTAGTGTTTTATCTCATTGTGGAATCATGTACTGATTTGAGTGAGACCTGCAGCTCCTTAAGTGTTGTCTTGGTCAAGTCTGAGTTCAATTTTATTTGTATAGCACTTTTTACAAAAAGCTAAAGAGTGACAGTGGCAAGGATAAACTTGGGTTCTGTTGTGACCATTTGGTAGGCCATTCACTTTTATGAAGGGTAATAATAGGTTAATTACTGCGTCTGAATCTCATCTCCTTTCAGTCCCTTCATCCAGATTGTGTACTGTCGTTGACCAAGCTTTTGGCTATTTCATGTATTTGTATATATATTTTTGTTAATCTTCATGTTGTACACAGTCCTTGGGAGTCTTGAAAAGCGTTTATAAACAAACTTCTTACATATCTCTATTACCGCTGTCATGAAAACAGCTCCCCTGTTGGGCAAGAAAAAGATTGTACCGTTCTCGTTTTTTGAAGCTTGAAATCTGCCAAAACCTAGTAAAGTTCGCCATCTTTTGGACAGAATACACACTACATCAAGCATATATACACAAACGTGCACGCACACAAACAAACACACACGCGCGCACACACACACGCACCGTACCCGCACCCACACAAACAAATTCACACGCACACACATGCAC
>JAYDZG010000009.1:17350491-17381548 GCA_034509265.1 Microcambeva bendego | reverse complement strand
TGTGTATTCCAAACACTTTTGATAGATACTGACCACTGCAGACTGGGAACACTCCATAAGAACTGCAGTTTTAGAGATGCCCTGACGCAGTCATCTAGCCATCACAATTTGGCCCTTGTCAAACTTGCTCAAATCCATACGCTTGGCCATTTTACTTCTTCTAAAATGAACTTTCGGGATACAATTTTAATTTTCTGCCTAATATTTCCTCACCCACAAACAGATGCCTGTCAATGGTCATAATATAATGTAAGTTTAGCTCCCATGTACCTACAATGGTCACCATTACAGTTACCCATTCAATAAGTTTTAATTTTATAAATTGCTGTACCAGGTATCGTTTCCTTAATGTGACATTAAGCTGATCCCGCAAAGCTTCCAGAGAATTGCAGAATGCCGGTGGTGTAGATTCCATCCAGACTGGTAATACCCAGATTAAACCTAGAAGAGAAACAACATAAATATCACAATATGAAGACACTTGTGAAAAACCTTCATTTTATAATTTCTCTTAAAAAATAAAATACTGTATTTGCTTATCTTTTATTTAGTAATGAATGCCATTTTATTTCTGAGGTATTTCTGCACTTTCCCTTATTGAGAAAACATGAATCCAACATTATATAAATAAATTAATAAAACAAATAAATGCTGGAAAATCCTATGTCTGGCAACTTGGTGAAGCATGAAAATTTAGTTTCTGGTAAAAAGGTCAAAAGATATTCATTCTGTTCCATTCATTCTGTTCAGGCATCGAGTGTGAGAAAAAGTTAGCTGTCGAATCTCTGAAAAAATTACTAATCACTCTAGGCCACCTGCTAATGGGCATAAAAGGGCATACAAAAATCTGGATTGTGACATACATTACATTTCTGAGATATTTCTTGTCAGAAGATTAATCTGAGGCAGTACAAATTAATGAGGAATGTCTCTTTAAAAAAAACTGCCGGCTTGGTTGTCACAGGAGATAAAGTGTGAAAGGAAAGAGCTGTCTCACAAAGACCTCAGGCCACTGCTACTATTACAAGAAAAAATGATTGAGCTATTTCAACACAGTACAATACAAAGGCCAGTGTTGCAAAATGCATCATGTATATTGTCCCAAAATAAAATGGTCAGCTCTGTACAAAATCCTTCCAAATCCTAGACATTGCTTTTTTTCTCTGAATAAAGCAAACAAAGCCAGAAATAAATCAAACGCTGAATAAACATTAAGCCATAACTGCACAATACAACCACTTTTACTTAGCTACATTGCAATTCATCTGTGGTGAAAGGCAAAAACAGGGCTATGGAATGTGTGGATTAGACTTTGAGAGTATACCAGGAGTAATTACATGACCATGTAGATTGATTAGCTTATATATTTAATAAAGTGTTTATATAAAGATGACTAAACAAATATGCAACTGCAATTCACAAGTGCTCATGTGGTGCAATGAACAAGCGAACAAACATTAAAGCTGACATCTCAAACACACAGTTTGGAATCTTCATTCTGCCATCTGGCTCGCTGTTAATACAGAGTTATGTGTTGATCAGAGTGTGGCTCTCTGTACACAAAGCTGATCCGCATATGAACTAGCCTTGTGCAGATGAAAAGATGAATCACAAGTGTCGGACGTCATAGCTCTACTCAACCAGGGAAGCGGTCAGTATCAGTGGAGAGGAAGTGTAATGCAGTAAAGTAAATAGATATCACAACAAAATAAAAAAAGACATAATTTTTACAAACAAATCAATCCAGATAACTTGCAATTAGAAAAGAACTTACATGACTATACAGTATACATTTGTACTTTTAAATCCCAAGTGGTGGCATCAACCCTGTCATAAACTTCACTTATCTCTTTGTCCTATTCACTGTCTTGGTTAGTATGGAGTCTAACCACAAACACCAGACACAAGAACAAATATATCCCAGACATGGTGTCAGTACATTCCAGGACATCACACACACACTTTACTATTTACAAATGCCCATATTTACATCTAGAAGCATTTTAAATTAGACAACCAACCTGGCTAACACCAGTGCAACAATATATCTGGTCTTAAAGCACCAGGAGCCTGGTCTGAAAACAATTACAAAAAAAATGTACACGCAGTTTAAAAGTAGCCAATCAGCCTAGCTAGTACAGTCCAAAAACTGGTTCATTTTGTGGGCTGGAAGAATTTGCAGCAAATCAGGAAACCCACACATTTTTTTTACAAAGAGTAACAAGACACCAGGTCCTAAATAACTAGGAGCAGTGCAAAGCTTACGATGCCCCAGTGAAGACAGAATGGTGGCCTCAAAGTAAGAAGGATCTGTGGTCCAAAAAGGAACAGTGGTTCATGGGCATCTAGGCTAATTGATACAAAAGAGGAGAGAAGAGTACATATGGTCCGAATGTAGCTCAAATCACAAGAAGTTAATGAAGGTTCTGATTGAAAGTTTACATATGTGCTGGCAAAAGGGGGACCAACACACTTGTAGGAAGGTGGTCATAACACTATGTCTGATCTATGTACAGTGTTTTAAAAGCAGTATATAGAATATGTTCTGCTTTTATAAAAAGGCAGATATGTAAACAGTTTTCTCTCAGTGAACTAAAAACTATTGCAATTACAGCCAAACCCACATTGATTCTCCTTATTGTCTCCTTGACATTGTTGTGTACTAATATAAAACATGTATTTAAAAATTATCTTGCATTCTTGTTGTGTTTATTGAACAGAAATGAGCTAGAACTACTGTAAATTGTATGGAAGATCCCTTGCACTACCAACCACACAGAAATTAAGAGGACATCTGCTCCACATAACACTTTGCAGTTGACCACTGTGGTTAAGTTTTGTGGCCAGACTGCATTTCATACTCTTACCAAGAGACAGACAGTCAGCAAAGTCCCAAAGTCCGTCCACACAACCCAACCAGGGGATGCAGGTATTTGCTCCGGCCATCTCAGGCCATACAATCTCAGACTACATACAGAAGTCAGACCACTGAACCCCAACTTCCTTCACCTTTTCGCTGCCTTTTTCTTATTTCATCCGAGCTGTGTCATACTTCTCTTGGTTTCTTAGTATAGGAAGTGGTTAAGATCAAAAAGCACTTCCTACTAACTGTCCTACTAACACAAGATCATAGGCAAAAATGGGTTTCCAAGCTAATTCTGCTTAAATGTAACTGTTAAAACCACACTACTGACAAACATATTTTACACGAGCATGAGTCTCTCCAACACTGCATCAGGTTTCACCTTGCTGTCAAGCAACATAAAGGTTTTCTAACTTCCCACTAGTGTTTGTTCAGGAAGTTCTCAAACTTCCCACTAGTGTTTGTTCAGGAAGTTCTCAATCTTCTTTATCTGCAAAACTACAGCTAAAACTAAGAAGCTATAAAAAGAGCAATACAAATAAAGTGAGATTGAAGCACAGGAAGTATATAGGAATTCTGAGTTAGCCTACAGATAATTTTGACAAATGTCTTGTATTTAAAAAAAACTGTCAGTAGATTGAGACAGAATAAACAGTAACCCATGCATCCCACTCTAAAAAGCTGGGACAGAGGCAAAATAAGATTATGCAAGAAACACTGTTAGCACTTTTTATCTTTTTACTTCTACAGTTCATAATACTGTATCATGAACAGATTCAGGAAGTAAAGGTAATTGGTGATCCATGCAGAACTTGTGAGCGACCATAGAGTATTGAGACACTGTTAGGTTTCCATGAGGGACACCACCACATGGGCTTGAGAGTATTTCACAAAATTATTAGGACTTAACACAGTCCCCCACTGCATCAACAAATGAAAAAAGACAGCCATATTTAAGTTTTCTCTGGGTCATCTTTGAGGACATATGGGTGTATCAGTGACCATGGCATTGGTGATCTGCATATGTGTAAAGGTACCATTGATGCAAAGGCTTGTAACTCAACATCCCCATAAACTCAAAATCTTTGAATCTCAGTGCCCTGCATTAACAATCTGTGAAAATGTAATTGTTTAGCTTGTGTTATAGCTTGGATGCTAAAAATGTAAGAATTCACAGTTCCAAACAGTCTAAAATGCTTATCATTAAAAAAATAGTTATTATTAAACTATATATTAATATTTTAATAGAATGACATAAAAATACTAAGCCTGCTATTTTGTTCCTCTTAAGTTCTCTCCACAAATAAAATTCCTTGCTCATTGCTTTAGCTCAATATACAGTATACCAAGATCAAGGATCTCCATGATTAAGAAAGATTAGGAAACAATAAGAAGCGAAGATAAACTGCAGGTTTTATTTTTATGTAACTGTTTACAATTGTACTTATATTTGTGATATTATCAATATATGTGTTTAGCAAAATAACCCCATTATTTTCCACATACGTTTCCCATACAACAAACTCAGTGCTACTCCCAGAACCAATTGACATTGAAATTACATCAAGGTACAATTGTATTGCTGTTTTGGAGAGATGTATGCTGGTTTAAAGACGATGTCTTTTGCCAGTAACTTCAAGTCTTTTCAGTAAGACAATGCCAAGCATCATTTTAAACAAGTTACAACAGTATGGGTTCATAGACACAGCATGTGTTCTGCAGTAGCCTGTTTAGAGACCTTGTCCTCTCTTGCACATTATGAAAAGGAGAATCAGACAATGGTGACCACGTGGGTCCTGTATCCAGCAAGAAGAAACAAAACCTTCCCTTGTGAAACTGCAAAAGCTAGTATCTTTAATCCTAGCCGTAGCCTAGTGGTTAGGGTACAGTACTAGCAATCCGAAAATCATTGGTTCAAACTTCACCACTGTTAGGTTGCCGCCGTTGGGCCCTTGAGCAAGGCCTCTAGCCCTCACTGCTCCAACTGTATACTGTAATGTAAGTCACTTTGGATGAATGCATCTGCTAAATACTGAAAATGTAAATGTAAGCATGCTTTCATCACAGCCTTTGTGGGCAGTTTTTTAAACTCCTGTTTTACACCACATACAATGTACCAATCCGTACATGTCAAAGTAACAATTCAAGGCCTATGTTCTTATTTGTCATGCATTAGTGCGGAATTATGTGGATTGGGACACAGCCATAACATCCCACAAGCTAAACGTCTCTCTGTATACTGGATAAAGGAACTATAAATAACATGCTTATGTGAACGCAGCATATCCCACCAACATATCATTTTTAGCCCACAGCCATTTTTTAAGTTATAACTCCTAATACTGAAATACACTAACACAAACCAGATGTTTTCAAAGTAAATGACAGAAGATTCCAGTGTTATGTGACCCCCTCCTTTTGCCCCTTTCCCTTCAAAAAATGCCAAAGCCCCCTCAAGGGCCTCACTTACTTAAAAGCCCCTTGAAGAACCAAGTCTGGAAGTTAACCATTCTTCTAATAAGAAACTGGTCTTTGCAGTGGATTCAGGACACAGATTGTTGGAAGGGCTTCAGTGCACTGGCAGTCTGAAAAAGCAGATGAAGATCAGGAAAGAGTAGCACAAAAACAGCATACTGTCACACTGCTTCACATATTTCTATTGTCTCATACAAGTAGATTCAAGTTTGATAAAGATATTATTATCTTAAGATATTATTGAATTAATAATCACAACACATACTTCTTCGTCCATAAACAGATTATAAATGCAAAAAACACAAAGATCAACAAAAATTATTAATTAGGTTGATGAAGAAAGTTGCACTGCATAATTTAACGTAACGACCAATGGCTGCCTGTCTGATTCTATTAAGTTCTATTAAAAAGTACATGGATCAGTGGTCTTTTTGTAAACATTGAAGGGAAATCCCGAACTGTCACATAATGCTAAGAGGGGCCACACAGCAAGCTCATCATTAATCAAAAGCTCCTAGAACACAAGACTATAAAGAATGAATCATTCTTTTATGGTAGTTTAAGCCAATGGTGATATAAAGCTCAAATATTTGGGAAACATCTAATTTGACGCCTGTGTTCAAGTGATCGGCAAGGTAGCACTGTCACCTCACAGCAAAAAGGCCCATGGTTCTATCACCAGGTGTGCAGTCTATGTAGAGTTTGCATGTTCTCCAAAAACATGCAGTCAGGCCAATTGAAGACACTGAACTGCCTTGAAACTTGGAAAGTGTTTATAATGTAACTCAAATTTATTTGAATGTACCAAGGGCATATTGGACAGTTACCATTTGTATATTATGTTCTTTTTTATGTATGGCATTTTGAGGTACTGTGTATTTATCCTGTCCCCACTCACCCACAATGTCAGAACAAAATTATGATTAGTTCCATTACAATTAACCAAACTCAGTATACGCAAACTGAGTTCCTTGTTAAAGCACACTACAGTCACTGTGCGATGGTACCATATGGCACATATGGTAGAGTAGATACAAAACATCAACATGGCCCTTGTTAGTGTACACTGTGTTTCTCTTCTCCAAGTTTATAGCACTCTCATAACCTCATATGATGTTACATATTTATTATTATTATTATTATTATTATTATTATTATTATTATTATCACTGTTGTTAAACTGGATTTTAACCTAACTTCCTATCAAATCAAATGTATAATTTGAGTCATAATTTGATTTTCTTGGCACAGAATACACATGAACTTTCCTGATACACTATCAGACTTGCATCTGGCCTGTCACTGCAAAACCAAGCATTTTTACCAAGATTACCTGATTACACCAGTGTTAAGTATTACATTTATAAATTACAGTGATAGAAAGAAACGAAAAGCATATTGAATGTTAACAAAACAATGTAACAAAAAAAACGTTTAGCTACTTTAATGAATAAACCTTGTTTGGACTAGAAGGGTTCAGAAAAAAAACATTGGTTCAGAACTTACCAGACACTGGAGGCTCCTTTGGTCAGACAATATGTTTATGAATTTTAAGATGAGATTCTGAAGACGACTGTAACCTCTGACAGTGACAAGCAAGATCTGCTGGAAGAAAGATAAATAAAATACCCAATATCAATCAGACAATACGGTAATATATACACAGGTCCTCAAGATAAGTTTACTTTTACTTTCCTGTCTAACTGTTAAATTTAAAGCAATCGATGCAGAAACACAGCCCGTCAAACACGGTGATGAGAAGCAGATGCGTAATGGAGCGCACATGGGTGTACAAAGTCAAACTATTGCTGTCTGTCGGCCAACGTGCGAAACGATCCAAAGAACGACTTGCGAACGAACACCCACAGTGCAAAGCATTTACAGAAATTCTACAAAACAGATAAACACCTGCAGGAAAGGCAGGCCTGAGAAAAGCAAAGATAAAAGTAATCGTGAACAAACCTTTTCGGTTTCTCAAGACTGATGGACAAAAATCACTTCGCTGAGTAATTCGCAAAACTCTATCAGGTGGACGTTTCAGTCTAACGTGAGCATTTAATACAGTCCTCCTCCGGGTTCTTGGTGGAACGCCCCGCTGACTTAAGACAAAGAAAAATGTGGAAAGTCCGAAGCGGCGGCTTTTTAGCCCCGCGTCTCTGTATCAGATCTATTGGCCGCTTGCGCAATCCTTCTCCGAGACTCGTGCAGTAGCGCCAAGATCGTCGCTCCCCTTTACTTTCACTTTTAAATTAACCCCTCACTGGCTACGCCTGAGAGACCTTTCTTAACCCTGCAAAGACAAAATGAAACGATCAAAGCAAACATTCCACAACAGTAATAAAACGTTTGCACTACTTCATTTCATTTTTATTACACATTGGTCTTGGGTTCGTTCAGTTCAGTTCATTGTCTTTAACCCCTTATCCTAATTAGGGTCGGGTAGGGGTGCTGGAGCCTATCCCAGCTGTTCAAAGGGCGCAAAGCTCAAGGTAACACCCTGGATGGGGCGCCAGTCCATCGCAGGTACCTACAGGACTCAAATCAACCTGGGGGCATGTTTTAGGACTGATGGAGGAAACCGGAGTACCCGGAGGAAACCCATGCAATACGGGGAGAACATGCAAACTCCGAACAGAAAGGACCTTGAACGCCCCGCCTGGGGGTCTCGGGTTCAGTTTTCTCAAAATCACTAGATGCAGAACCAGGCTAGTTTATCTTCAGCCCTTGGCCATTATCCCATCTTAGACAGAACCAATGACTGCACAGATAATTATTGTTATTGTTCCTTTCGGTTGCTCCTGTTAGGGGTCACCACAGTGGATTGTGGTCCACATTGTTGATTTGACATGTTTTTTTTCCCTACTTTCTGATGCATTCCTCCTATTTATTCGGGCTTGGGACCGGCACAACAACATACTGGTTGTGCATCCTTGTGGCTAGGGTGACCCACAGCAAACAGCAACGTTGATATTCAAACCGGAGAGTTCACACTCACAAAGCTGGTGTCCAGTGGAAAATCACACTTCACCCGGAAGCTCTACAGTATTTTCGTTAAGTAAAACATTTAAAACAAAGGAAAGTAAATGATTATAAGAATCAGGAGGAATCTGTCATGCTGAGTTTAGATTAGTTATTTCAGCATGTTGGGAATCCCTTTTGAATCTAGGTTTCCAGATTGATGTTTTGCCAATGTGTAAAAACAGTGTATTGCTGGCCTGCTGAAGTGCTAGTGATAAAAGGTTTGCTTGTTTCCTCATAGGATGTTTGACGTACCCCTGGCAGAGGTGGAAAGTAACGAATTACATTTAATTGAATTTTTACCTGAGTACAATATTTAAGCAGTCTTTCCACCTATGCCCCTAGGGTTATGTGTCAAAAGGTCATTACTTTAAAATGTGTAAAATGTGCTCTTGTTTAAACATGAGCAACTTATAGTGGTTACACACTTCATCCACCCCCATCATGCCTTTCCGCAAAGCTGCTGTGGCACCGCGAATGCCCACACAGCTTCATTAGTAATTTCTTCCTTGCATTGACTACGGTTAAAGACTGAAAAAAGTAAAATGGGCAAAGTTTCCTAAAAAGTCATGTGGGGGTTGTTTTCTTGTTAACCTCCAAAGTGAACAACAGTCTGTTTTGTGTATGGTGGAGCTGTATCCCATTCACCCGTTTATTTTGCGCACCCAATACTCCGGTGGCACTAGGATGAAGTGAAGGGAGATTCCACAGCCCCCCACCCTTAAACCAAACACCATCTGCTACAGTCCACAGCATGAGGTCAATCCGGAAAAACCCAAAGGACGCTGCTAAACATGTAAAAAAAAATTATATCAGTCATAAAAGTGCACACCATTTTCAACTCTTATTCTTATGTTTATCCTCAAGAAGACGCTTGATTAAGCCCGGCTGTAGATGTCTATAAAATGCAGAATTCTGCCACTCTCAGCAAAACTGGTAAAAAAGGTCAATGGGGAAAAACATCTTTATGGAGGCAGGAATGGCCCAGAAAAGTCCTGGGAAATGAGATCACTTACCTCCTTTAGTCAAATGTGTTTGCAATGTTTTTTCCCTTGGGTTTCCTTTGCCAACTTCAGTTTACTCCCAAAACATGGGAAATTATTTGTTTGTTGAATTAAATTTTTAATGTCATGTTTTACACCCTTGGATTAGATCCACAGCAGAAATGGTAGATTCATGAGTTCACATAGTTGCAACGAAAAAAGAAATGGGCCACTTTGTATCTCCGATTTACCTCACTTCTATCCGGCAAACTTTTCACAGAAAGGATCCAGAATTGACAGTTATGAACTGATTAAAGTAGATGTAATGTAGAAATGTTTTTTTTAACCTTTAGCCTGATTTTTGCGCTGTTTTAGAGTAGCCACTGGACCAATCACAGCCCTGATCAGTATACTGAAATTATTACTGCATACAAACCTCAAACGTGGCACACAAAATAAGATTAAATAATTGTAGTTTTTAAAGGATGCCTTTTTATTACGTGACATTAGTCCCTCTAATTGCTCTACCCTGGGATGAAACCCAGGACTTTTTGCTGTGAGGCGAGTGTGACCAACTGAGCCATCACACCGCCCAGCTGACACATTCAATGCAAGGAACTTCATCAGTTTGTTGGCTAGTCCATTCAGGGTTGCAGGGCACCTAAAGCAACAACCAAGTGAACTTTAACCCCTGCAATATCAACCAGCTCCTCTGGTGAGAACCCAGGTCATACAGGAGATATGGGCCTCCTTCTTTTAAACATTCCTCTATTTAAAAGATCTTTAGGTCTTCCAGGTTCTATGGGTACTTTATTTCAACTTTTCTCTTAAGTTGCCACACACACTTTTAACAAGATGGAAATGGCAACGGCTTGATCGTATTGTCTGGATTTGGGCATTCTCCAAGGAAATCTGACCACCAAATCCTTTTGCCAGAAGCAGTTATGAAGTCATGTAAAAAGCGGATTTACATGTTTATGGATTTTTGGCTTACCCTTTTAGTAAAAGAAGTAATAATTTAACGCCTGTTAAGACTTTGTGTATAGCAGGCTTGAGTAAACAGAGCCTGCTTGATTTAAAACCACAAAGAATGCATCACTCGGGTTACGGGTTAGTTCTATACATCTAAAAAAACTAGTTGCTTGACATAATACTCAGAAAACCACACCAACAAAATCACAATGTAAAAAAAGATTTATTTACAAGCATTTCAAGCTATCCATTATACAGAAAAGATTTCCACACGTCCTGTATTGGAAAATTGTGAATGTGGGTTTGGTAATGTGTATAGCAAGACAAAAAAAAAAATCCCACAATCACCCCACATGTACATTCTACAATATATTACAAGTTCCACTGCCATTTGTAAAGATGACATGAAGAAGCAGTTTAACTTTAAAAGTAACTGCACCAGTCATTTGCTCAAAATGTCAAAGAAAGATTGAAAAAAATACCAACTTGTGTCTTGAACTTCATTCTTTTCCTTTAAACTTTTACTACATCTGCTGAGAGTCAACAGACTCACTGAATGCCAAAACCTAATTATCTAAATCATCGAAAAATGTCCAATACACTCATATTTGTGGTCAAACTTTCAGGTAAACAGAGAGATTGATAAAATATATGGTTTGAAAATTGTGTACACAATGGGAAGCTTTAAAAGGCATATCGGGTGCGGATGTCTTCCAGTTTCTTAGACACTTCTGGTGGTGTCCGGTCCAGTTCCTCGGCAACACTTTTCTGCTTGTGGGGATCCATAGAGTTAAACTGCTCACAGAGGTCTCCATCAATCACATTCTGGGAAAAAAGATGAGAAACCAGACAAATAGGTCACAGGTTTAGTTTTACTTTCACTTTTATTACCAAAAACTGGGAGGGGTGAATTTGCAACTTACAATTCAATATATAATATGTAAATGTTTATATCCTAATAGACAAGCCATGACTACAAACCTTTCTCTGTATTTCACATCAGTTCATTAAGGTCTGCTTACTCAATTTGCCAATATATTAAAAGAACCAAATTTAAGTTTTAGAATAAAGGTGTGTGGGCTTTTTATTCTTGAAAACTTATACATATTTTGCTTATTGCTTCACATAATGTAATACAACATAATGATGTGTGACCACAACACTTATTTTCTTTTATACTCAGTCAAACAGATCACTTCAGGCTCAAGGAAGATGCTTCATGTTTTAAACTAATTTTTACTTTACTTTTAACATTCAGTGTTAAAGCGGTCCATATGTGCCGGCTTCATTAGTGGTATACTTGTGGTCATGCGAACTTTGTTTTACTGGCTTTCCGTCTTGCAGTGAATTTAATAAAAAAAACCTGCATCTTCAGAACGAGCTCGTGCAATGCGGCTGCCAAACAAGACTCGCATTATGCACTGTATTTTAATGCTTGGTATTTGTTCTTGGATTTTAGTGTGCACTCGAGTGGTGTGGTGATTAAATTATGTTTAATGACTACAGCTTGGGGTCCAGAATTCTCACCCAGCAGTTTCGTGCTGGTCAGGGTCAGCCAACACGATAACATCCTGTCGAGGGAGGATATGAAATCGAATACTCCAGTGGATTCAAAATGAATGACATCCTTTTAATGCTGATTTAACTCCCATTCAAATCCTTCTTTAAATGTGGAGTTTATATGTTAAAAGAATTAGCATTACAAAGTGTCGCTTCTGTTAATAAAGTGGCTTTCCCAGCATCATCTCCATAGCTACTCTGAACAGTGAGATTAAACCCATCTGCCGGCCAGTTTGATGATTCTGTATGGAGTCACCTTTTTAGCATAATACCACACTATAATAAAGACCACAGGCTAAACAACTTATCACTCATCGTGGGTTAAAGAGACTGGTGAAACACTTAATGATGTATGTCTGGGAATGTTTTGTGGGGCATGCGTACCAACCTTAACGGGAAAATAATAGGAGCGGAAGCTGAGATGATCTCGGCCACAAAGCGGAGGAAACTCAGAGCGCATGTGCATCTCCAAGTGCTGGAAAAAGTCATGGTCCTGAAGAGACAAGAATCAGATATGTTAACTCAATGTCACATGAACTTGACTACATCCTACTTCAGACCACTGCAGTGTGTAGTCATAGTTTCGAAACCTGGCTTAGTGTAAAGTGTGGAAGTCGTGCTCAACTGAATGGGGTATAAATCCATACTTGCAGATTTACACATATGATCCTGGGGTGGATGGATTCGTCCAGACAGACAATGTGACATGTCAGATGTCTAGAAAAGCCAGTCATTGGTGGGAAGAGAATGTGTGCATCGGTGGGAAGAGCAATATATACCACCCTGGCACCCTCAATTGAATCTTATTGAGCATCTGTGGGAGCACAGATGGATGGAGGGGGTTGCACGGCAGTCAGCATGGCTCCAAAACAACCTTCCAGAACCTTAGAGTCACACCCAGCATGTCTAGCTGCTGTCCGTCCTGCAGGTACTTTGGATATCAGTTTAATAACGTAACTCGAGAGTGTATATTAAAGTAGAAGTGATTACTACAGAGAACGTCCGATAAGACGACTTATCATGCTTCAACATTTTTCAGTGAAAGGAATTGAAACAAAAGAACCTAACAGATTATTTTACACTGTTTATATAAGCCTTTGACAGATGGCTTTATTTATACATCAAGCAGAAAACCGCGATACCTCATGGGAGGTGAAAGGCACGAGGATGCCAATGCTGCCCGACAGAGTGGTATAAACCAACGACTCCGAGCCTCCAGGGATGAGAGTGGTCTTTTGCAGGGACAGAATGGTTTCTCCGATGTGGTAGTTCATAATTATTTCGGCCTAGAAAACAAACAAAGGAGCAAATTCAGAACACGCAGTCAGAAAGCCACAAGATTCTTATGTGAATTGTTAGTGTATTTAGTAAACAATGAAACTTCCAAGAAAAAAAAGAGCAAAACAGGGATTTAACTGGGTGTCCACAGACACTTTTCAGTTCTTTAAAAATGCATAGTAGAAAGCTGATAAAGACAATACTGTATTAGGATCACTGAAAAATGTGTGGCTGGGAAGAAGACCTGGAGGAAACCCACACATACACGGAAAACATGCAAACTCCCAACAGAAACGACTCAGACCACTCCATCTGGAAATCAAACCCAGGGCCCTCTGGCTTCAAGGCATCAGATGTACTAAGACATTTTGTTATTAACCGCAAAATTATTTTGGTACTGGTGAAGACAAAGATATACTGCAGAGCCACTTTAGAGCCTTTTTTGCCAATAACAAACTGTTCCTGATGTGCCAGGATTTCATCATTTCTGAAACCTATATGATAGTTATACTATCAAATCATGAACGCCCCTCATATTAGACTGTTACTGTGGCCATAATATTTCTATGTAATTTCTTCCAATCCAAACTTCAAACTATTTTTCTTTACAGTTTCCTCAATACACTGCAATAGAAAACAATGAGATGCCATATCTAGCATTACTGATGCGTAACTCCAAACCACCTGCAAAAAAATAGAAACGTATTATACTCAAAAAACATCTGCATGAGGGAAAAATGCAAACAAGTTTCAAGCCAATTCTGCGAGGTCTTAAAACATGCTCACCACATCTGCAACAACATTCGACATGAGAAACTGGAAATGTTTATTTGTGGTTCCACGATGTTGTGTTAGTGGTTTCATGAGCTCGTGAAGCTGTAAATTATGGACGAGATTTGTGATTCTCAAATTTGCACGAGTGAGGGAAATTACTAAAAGAAATTTTGAGTTACACTTTTGATTATGTTCATGGCAGACACGGTGGATATTTATTAAACATGGTTTCAAAAATATCAAACAATGGTGGACAATTTTGGTCTCCAATTTACCTCAATTGCATGGATTTGGACTGTGGGACCATGACCTTCTTGCTGTGAGGCGACGGTGCGACCCACTTAACTGTCGTGCCGCTCCACAATAAAGATTTAAGATAAATGAAGCATGTAGCTGGTTATAATTCAATTTGGACTCTTTTCCAGCTTTAATTCAAAAATTTGTTTTTCAAAAGTTTTTGTAACTGTTTAGAAAAACAATCATTTTTTAATGTAATAACATAATTACACTCATATAAAGATGTCTGATGAATTAGGTAACATGTTCGCACTTTTGGCCCATAATATTTAATTCAAGATCATTTCATGCCTGTTTGTCAACATGTCTACGCAAGTCCCTCCAAGTGAGCCAACACCAACCCACTCTCTCTCCTCTACTTAGATTACACACCGTCCTGGCATGTCTCGAACTTCCCATTAAGTCATCAAGGAGCACAAAGGGGATTTCCTCGGTGTCCAGCAAAGCAGTTTCAGGGTCTTGATTAGATCATAATTATGTCTGGCATGTGGATAAATTGTGGATCTGGGGTCTACAGACCACAGCACAGACCTAAGCTGACGTTTTACTGTGGCAGGTTGTTTGGGTGTGTGCTATGTCGACCACAAAAGCAGCAAGAGACAAACACCGATGCAAAAACAGACACGGATAGTTTTCGCAAGACTTGCAAAACAAGCATAGGTTTGGCAGTCAAGTACCTTTTGTGATGCTCCGTTAAGTAGGCCTCTGTCCCACAACGCTTTGTTCCCTGTGGGGTCCTCATCCACATCATCACTGGTGTTTGGTGGGAGACGGACCTAGGGGATTTTTCGTGATGACAGTTAGAGGAGAAATTAAAGAGAATGAAAAACAAATGTTGACTGGCGCAACACAACTCACGATGCTGATATTTCCAAACTTGTCGGCGGAAGCCATGGTGTCGTAGTCAAGCAGACAGGCAGTGGTGACCCAGCGTGGGTTTGTGTCATCCGCGAAGATGATAAGCTGGTTTTCGTTGCGCTTGTAGCGGACCCAGAATAAACTCTCCTGGATGTCGGATATAATCACTCGCTGACCCATAGTGTAAATTCCAGTCACCAGGTTAGGAACGTGCTGTAAAAAAAATAAACCCCAACTCAAACGTCAACTTATTACCATTTTAATTAGTCATTTCAAATATTAGCAATCGCTATCACAAGTATCTAATCGCAACTGCTACAGAAGAAGAAATTTGGCTTGATTTGTTTTAACCCGATACTTAACCTATTAATGTTGCATTATACATGCTACACTGTATTGCAGGGATGTCAAACTCAAACACGCAATGGGCCAAAATTAAAAACGTGGATGTCACAGACCAACCTTGATATTTATTGAAAATATGTCTACAGTTCAAGTTTTTCTTCTCAGTAAATATAACAATGAACCTCTTCATATAGAAACAAAGTTAAGTTTTACTTAAACAATGAATCTGGAAAAAGTAACGCTTCATACTATAATCACACGTGAAATAAAAGACATCTGTGGCATTCATTTCTTTAAAAAACTTCCAATGTAATTGTTTGCTTTTCTAATCCACTAATCCAGAGTCGATCCAAAATATACACGACTTACCTTGTTCTCACACTTCCGGAGGAGCTTCTTTTTCCCCAGGTCATAGATGCGCAGAAGTTTGCCCACCCCCACCAGCACTCTGCCTTGGAACGGAGCGATGGCCAAAGGCACATCCTCTACCGGGGTCTGTTAATAGAACACGTGACGATGAGTTCATCTGATAAACTTGAATCAACAGTAATGACTCACGAATACCTCTGAAGAAAAAAAGGACTGTTATCTATATTTGGTCTGTGTATCTATCCCAAACACAAAAGCTTAATTATTAAAACTGAAACCAACCTCTGACTTATCAAGTATGGAATAATGATCTACGGCAGGTAAACAAATGAAGGTATTCTACTACTAAAAGTATAAAGGCATAGTAATGAAGGGAAATTTCCTTTTTCCTTTGAAACGCACCTTGTGAACAAACTCCAGCTTGTCACCCCCACTGATGAGGCGGTAGGTATAAATGTAACCCCCGCCCACAGATCGTGGGTTAAGGATCATGTCTCTGGCCACACCCACCAACAAGTACCAGTCATCGCCTCCATTAGCAAAGTGACACACAGCCAAACTGTAGAAACAGGTTTTAAAACGTTAACGGAGTTCACAGGCATTTCTACACTACACTGGGACAGAGAAGAAATCAATAAAAATATCTATATGTAATTATTTCTATTCATTTTTTTGGTAGAAAGAGAAACATTAAGCTGTGAAACAAAAACTTGGTAAAACATGTGTGAAGAAAAACTGGAAACCAGCATAAATTTACCATAAAAGATTTTGCATAACAAGTCTTGAAAAAAACCATGATCCATATTACCACACTGCTGTTCTTGCAGTGATGTTTGTTGTAATGTGAATCCAATCAGACTTGAGCAACAGTTTCAATGACGATTTATTGTTAAGGACTTTATCATCATGTTTTACAATTGGGAGACAGTTGACAGTGCTGCGTAAAGAGCCACCTCACCTAAAAGCTGCCTCGTTCTGCTCCAGCTGAACCAGATCCAAAGTGCTTCCCTGGATGGGGCTGACCAGACGTACCAGTGACGCCCACTGCCCCGAGCCGGCTTTGGGGGAACCAAAAATGGCTTCCGGTAAGTTCTCATTCAGAAAGCCGGCAGCCATTTCTGCGGCCAGCTCCCTTTCATCCTCTCCGGCAGCCTCCACCATTTCCTTTATGTAAAAAAGAAATGACCTTTTAACATTCACGGTAGGCCCGAAATAAAGGAATAAAAGACTGCAAGGACATAAATAAAAGTTCATATAAAAGATAAGACTAGATTTAAGCTAAGATAATCTCTGTCATTTAAGCATTAACTAGGGTAACCACCTCTGCCATCTGTTGCTTGCGCTGGGCTTTGGTGGCTTCTGTGTAGGCGTTGTGGTCGGTTTCGATCAAGATCAAGTTGTTGGTCTCTGGGTGAATGACGAACTTGCGTGGCGTGTACTGCAGAGGAAAGGCCACCTGGTTGAAGACGGCTCCAAGTTTCTCCAGAGCCAAAATCCTGTCAGAGAAGCGGAATGGCAAATAGGAAGGAATGTTTAATGCATAATACAATTAACGCATGCCCAGTTTCAGTATAAGTAATCCTCATTTGATCTTGATTTTAGAAATAGTGCCCAAAATTGTGACTGGCACAACCCAAACTGAAAGTAAAAGCATCATGGTGAACCACAGGCACTGTTGACTTCAATAAAGCCAAGAACACTAAAATACTCAGGACTCAGGCTAATACGGTGCTGCGTAGTAAACTCTTAACACAACCTGACATATTTCAAGTCTGGTCATGTTCTTAACACCATGTCCCAAGTGTCCCCAAGATAGAACAAACATAAATGCTACAGGCCCCGACTAGCAACTAAACTGATGGAACAAAAAACCTCAACACTGGAATGCGAGTTCCTGATGTAGGAAAGTTAAGCTATGGTAAACATCAGTCTAAAGCATGACTGTTCAATCATTAACAAGCTAACACACTTCTCTGGGATGAATTTTTTCAACCATATGACTTTGTTAGTGCTGTTGAATAAATGTGAGGTTAAATTGAAAGCTGTTTACACTACCAAACACTGATCAGGCATACAACATGACCCCCTTCCTAATGTTGTTTAAAACTGTGCTACAATACTACACACTAAGCCTTGTGTTATCTAGATCAGTGCTCCACGGGTCATTTATAACCAGGCTGCAAATAAAAATTAAAATATTATATATCATATAACTTATATGGCGGCAGCAGGTCATGATTGAAGTGCCCTTGAGCAAGGCACCTAACCTCTAACTGCTCCCAAGGCACCGTGGTTAGGGCTGCTCACAGCCCGGGGTGTGCTAACCACCCCCTAGTGTTCACTAGTGTGTTTATGTGTGTTTCATGATGAAAAAAAAGTATTTTCTAAATCCTTAAACTGGGATATAAAAGTTTAGACCTTTACCACTCCAGTTCTGGTTGTAGTCAAAAAGTGTATGAAACAACTCTGGTTTGATTCACGGCCACTTTAGTTTGGCAAAATTCAATCATTTGTTGCTTTTTCTTTTCAGGGACTTTCTACTTCAGCCCACAAGGTTCAGCTCAGGACTTTGGGAAGGCCCATATACATGTAAAATCATCATGAGAAGCACAGCCTTAGAACATTAGCAAGAGCATGAAATCCTTATGAAGTTTCCGGCGAGTTGCAATTTGTAAACATCCCTGATAGAAACAAGTCATTGCAAGCAGCTTGTAGAAAAGCAATTGGTGAGCACAGCTTTCCATGACTGTTTTGGATGACTCATGCCAGGTAGTATATCAAAGTTGCATAGATCATTTTACAGTATTTAGCCGATTTTGTTTGTTCGAATTGTGCGTAGTTTAGACAACACAATTTGTTTCCTGATTTTAACTCGCTGACAGGTCACCGCTAGATGCGTGATCTCTGAGGCAAAGTGTCAAATCATTTACGGCTTGAATCTCTGCTCTCCTTTAATATAAGTAAATGGTTCAAAGACTCAATCGGAGTGGCTTGCTTAGTAATGTCAAAATCAAGTAAAAATCTATTCCGGATGCCGACTGGTCTAGATTTGACAGGCAGATGTGTGTCGAACTCAAGCCAATGAGAACACAAGATACAAAGTGAGGTGAAACCATAAGGAAGAGTTGTTAATGCATGGGGCAGATTACATTGGAACTCTCTTCGTGCCAAACCATAAAAAAAGTTCTCAAACTATCTGTGGAACAGAAAAACCCGATCGGGTATGTACCCCAAATCCTCTCATCTCCCCAGATTGTTTAGTTTTTCCTCTCACGTTTCTCATCAGTGCACTTGTTGATCTCTCACTCCTTGTTGGCATGTATTTTTGGACATATATAATGTGACAAAACATAGTTTGTGAGACTGTTCAGAGCAGTCTGTGATTTCTTCTGGTGACACCGTGTAGTAAGTGACTTGTTCAGTGTGACCTGAGCATAAGACATTTGGTCGACAGCAACACATTGGGAACACTTTAACTGCACGGTATAAGCCACATAACAACGTGATAAAATTGGTCTGATTGCTGTTACCTCAGTGTGTTGGTAGAAATGGCCACGATGCCTTCGGGACACTGCTCCGAGGCAAACCCTGAGGCGTACTCGAGCGTTTCGTAGGACAGCGGCGTCAGATGGAACCGAGACTGATACGAGTAGCTCAGCCATGACCGGCTAGACATGGCCAGCACCTGAAGATGTCAAAGGCAATGACAAAATCAACACGGCGGTCCCGGTAAACAACGTGCAATGTGATAACTGTTCACACTTACAGCCTCCTGAGCCTGCATCCGCACTCTAAAGAGCTTGACTGGACGGGAACCCAGGTAACGTGTGCGAGTGTCTGATAGGTCTCCAGTCACTGGATCCAGCACGGTACGTAATAACACTCCGTTCTGATACACAGAAGTACGACAAGGCAGTTAACTCCAGACTTAAACAACCTCGAAGAACGATGACAAAATCCAGAGATATTGGTGAAGACTAAGTAAAACAATAGTGCGTTACCTGCAGGCCAATGTTAAGATAGAGGAAGCCTATGGTGCCTTTTTCTCCAAGCTCATCTTGTTTCTCAACTCCTCCCATCTCCACTATGCAGAGAGACTCCGGCTGTGCAGGCAGGGCTTGCATACTGAGTGGCTGCAGACAATCCTGTGAGACCGACAAGTGAGAGAATAAGCATGTCTGAATACAAAAAAAACTTTAATATTAGTACTTAAAGCTGACCAGGAATGTCAATTTTTATTTTTGATGTGAAAAAAGGCCTTAATCACACACATTAAAACAAAGCCCTGAATTATTTTTGAGTTGCTATTTTAATAATTAATAGAAAGCCATAGGAAACCTGTTTTAATGCTGATCCTTCTACAAGAACTTAGTCATAACTGAGGGCCTATCTAATTCACAGCTGTGAATAATTGCAAATATGCACTTTGCTGTGAAATTGAGAGAAAAGTTCATATTCAGCAGGGATGTACAGATATGATAGTCGATACTTGGTGCAGACACGATTTTTCCTGAATTTTTTAAAGCAAAATGAAATTGAACCAATGAAAGTGTCATTTTATATATTATTTCTGTTAACAAAATCTAAATTCACCATTTGTGTATATATTCATCCAAATAAGGAATGCAAAACAGTTTTGAATTGAGCCAACTAATTGTCCATAAGGTAACCATTTGGAAACCCAAACCCATCCTGTAGAAGGCAGTGAAAACATGGACAAGTATTTCTGTCTTTCAACTTAAGGTAGGCTGTGCTGTGTATTATAGCTTCCGTTTAGCTCCTGATTCAATTTATGTAAGCTATTTCCAGTGAATTGTGTCAGTGAGTTTATCAGGGCCCTTATAGCCGAAGCACTGTAGCAAATAGGATGGGGAGAAGAGTGGGGAAATAGCATACCGCAGGATCAAGGGAAATGATTCGAACTGTGTTGTCCACTAATCCAACAGCCAAGAAACGGGACCGTTGTTCACCCGGAGGCACACTTGCGAGGCTCATACACACCACGTCTGCGGACATCTCCTTCCTCTCTGTGTACTCGTTCAATTGGCCGGACTGCAAAGAGTGAGAGAGGTTAGCTCGGTCATGTATGAGTTTGATCATTTTACTAGAAGCACATGTCAAAATAAATGATATATTCAATCTACTACGTAAAATATTAATACTGTGTAATGATTCAGCAAATTAGTCAGACAAGGAAAAAATCTAAAAATTGTTTTATTTATTTTACAATGGCATTCCATCCAGTTTTCTGTCTTATGCTACTGAAAACTTCCCACAGATTGCCAGGAATGAAAAGTATTTGCAAAGCAAAACTGCAAAACATGTCTAAACCATTACCCATGTCAGTCAGGAAATCCTGTTTCCATTACTATCTAAGAAGAAAGTGAAACCAAAGAGGGGTTTTTGAAAGCATACCGGGTCCATCTCGAAGTACACAAGCTCTCCTCCGGTCAAAGCGATCACCACCTGTCGCTGATTGACAGCACAGCGAACAATGGTCTTCTTTCCAGGGGTCTTCCACTCGTTGACACGCTTATCTGCACGGATATGGCGGATCCCATCTGGATAGACCTGGGTAGACATCATCAATTTTTAGTTCTGGGAAAGTGCAGTTGGTGAATTGGTTGCATGTGTTGCAACTACTCGAACATTAGACTGCACCAGGCAGCTGACTAAACCTAGAGAGAAACACTGATGTTCCGATCATTAATGTAATAGCAAGGTCATGAAAATTAATAACATTTAAGCCTAGGGTCTGTTTGAAAGCCTGGTTTTCAAACAAGCTGCCTTGCTGCCTACATAGGCAGCTATTGAAGTAGAGATATTAATAAAACACCAAACATATAAAGCAGATAATTTACACACTACTTGCCCATGTAGAGAGCTCACTGGGTTCACAGACAGTTCCATAGTGTTTGCTTATATACAGGTTGTTGGGAGTGCGCTGCACAGCTTAATGATGCTTGTGAAAAACTCACCTTTTTTAATATCTGAATATTTTAGGTTTAATATCGGGCAATAAATTAACCACACTAGTGCACCTCTACAACTGATGCTAGTACAGTCAGTAAAACAATGTAATTTCTAAGTATTGTGTTCGAATAACCCATTAGGACCCTCTCTGCTGAGGCAGAAGGAGATTAAGGTAGCTCATTAGGTTTTCTGGTGCTCACAACTGATTTGATTAAATAAACAGCTTACTGAATCTGAACAAATTCATGAAAATGTAAAAGTAGAAAGTGGTTCTACTAAACATGGAGGAGTTAATTGTACGTTTTATTTAAAATAATGCTGTTTCTCAATCCGGCTCCTCAGTCAATACATCTACTCAAATTTCCCCATGAAATTGTGCATTTAGGTTTAGATCCAACTCCAGGAAACGTAGCTAATTTCATGAAAAGTAACAGCTACTAGGGTGGGGTTAAAAGACTCCGTTTAAACATGTGAACAGGAGTAATGAATGATTTCACTTGTTTAACCGACAAATCCAAACTGAAGACAGCTTTTTAGTTGGGAATCATCCAAGCAGGCTCGGTAAAGTATGGTGAAAATTAATGTTTCAGAATACCCATGATGTGAAAGGATTCATGATCTTGAGATTGCACTAATTTGTGATAATTAAGATCTTTTATTTATCTTAACAATGAATGCCCTTTCATTTCTGAGGTAGGTGCAAACTATGCCAAGAAGGCATCATTCACATGTTCAAATATCTATCTATCTATCTACCTCAATAGATAGTGTGTGTCGATTCATCTTAAATGAATCACTGATTCAAATCATGCCCGACATGAATCAATTCTTGATGACAATGATTTGTTACATTCCTAGTGAGAATAGGTCATGTCGCAGTACTTGCCTGCACCAGAGCATCTTCCCCCAGCAGAGAGCAGGACAGGGTCGGGGTAGTACCCAAAAAACCAGAGTCTGTCACTTCCTCCACAGTTTCTCCGATCGACAGCACCAGTGTGGCGTTGACGAAGGACACGATGATGTAAGCGTCGAACTCATCTGTAAATGGGAAGGCGGATGTTGGTCAAGTTGTTCCAGAGAAAGTGGAAATTGATCTGTGCATCTTTTTTATAACAAATGCTTCAAACATCAGCTGGAAGTGTGAAATGCTTACAAACTCACACGCCACCTACACAATACTTCAAAATGAAAGACAAGAGATGCCGTTTAACTCAATAAAGGCGGACTTGCGGCCTGATAATTAGACACTTTGATCATCACTAATGTGTTTTAACAAGACCACAGCAATTATGGTACTTAAGTTTAGTGAGTAAAATAAAATAAAGACTCCTGGCACCTTGCAAAGCCAAATGGTTTAAATCACATGATTTCAAGGAATACCACCAGACACAGAAAAAGATAAAGAAAGCCCCACACAAACTGAACTCCAGCCATACCGGAACAAAAACAAGTACTGTTCGCCTAAATCCCACACCCACTAAATAGTTAAGCATGTGAGAGCAGGTCTGAAGGCATCTACCCGAGTCTTATGTATTTCCCACATAAGCTCTGCTATCTTTATGCACAAAGACAAAAATTGGTATGTTAAGTCTAACTGTTGTTCCCCTAGACTGCCAGGTCAGATCTGAACCTTGTTCCAGAGAGATACAATAGGATGTATGGAATTAACGCCACTCTCATGTGGATAATTGTAACACCGATGAAACTGAGACCGATTTACTGGCATCGTTAGTGATTAAAGTAGTTTGTGATAAAAAATACTATCAAATCTAATTGCAGAAAATACATTCATACCTTCAACATGCCTTCTTACAGTCCAGACAGCATTTGGGTTACCAGGAAGCTCAGACACGGCCATCTCTGAGACCTGTTAGTGTGAACACATTCATTTTTTATCATCTCTGATCAAGTAAACATCCTCTTCCCGGTTTTAAAATAAACTTGTCTAATATAATGTTGAAAATCAAGGGAACGCTACAATACAAAGTAATACGACTTTGTCTCGATTTTTATTCATTTTAGGACAACTTGGTATGAGGCAAAATATCCACATTAAAAAAAACATGCTAATATGCATCAAGACCTCATATTAACCCACAACTTTTGTCGTGTTGCTGATTTGCTCAGTATGATTGCATTAAAAGGTTCTTTTTGGATTCAAATGGTAGCAGTTTGTACATGTTTGTGATCGTTCATGCTTGCACATGAGCACTTAAGTTAGTTTGATCCAACATCAATAAGTCGAGCTACGCTTCAAGTTAAAATAAATATATTTTTAATTAAGCAATGAGTTACCAATTAATAATTATTATTTGTACATGACAAAAAGAAACAACTTAAACTGCACTCACCTCCAGTCCATGTCTCAGAACCCGTAGGGTAGATCTGGGCCCTCTACCACATGCTACATACAACTGAGGAGTGTCTTCATTGGCCAGGTCAGCAATCTGCAGCAATACAGGGTAGGAGGAAAAAAGAAAGGATTGGGAAGATACAAGCCAAGTGAGAAGGTTTATTTATTTTTAACAACCAAATCATTAATGAAGTAATCTAATTTAATGCATCATTTAGTGATTTTAAGAGCTAGAGTAAAAAATTCTACACAGGCAAGATCATATATCATATAAATCATATATCTAAAGAAAGTTAAAAAGATGATTCTACAGTAATAATAAGCCTTAATTATGCCTCATAGCATGGAAGATGAAGTATCATTAACACACATCTCCTAATGAAGGCAAACTGACAGTTACACAACAGACCAGCATCATTTCAATGTCTTTTTGCTTGATTCATTGTAAATGATTCACAGTTCATTGTAAATATTGATCCAATCTTTTCAACAGCACTATGTACTGTACATACGACTCCATTATTAGAACTTTAACACCATGCCTTACACTTTAATTCCACACATGACCTGACGGGTCCCTACATGTTACACATGAGTCAACAGTTCAGGGCAATTTGGTATCTTTAATTCACCTAATTGGAACCTACTGGAAGAAACCCAGTTAAAGAAAGTTCCTCTCTCACCTGCTGCCCTCACCCTGTCTCCCTAAATATGACAGTTCAGACTGTGTTGGTCATCCATGTGTTAATGAAAATTCTACTGAAGACCCAGTCTCCTAACCAATACCCTGAGTATGTGTGAAAAACATACAAAAGTCCAAATAGAAAAAACAAACAATTCAACATTAACCCTCACGCACAGCCGACAGTTTCTGTTTAGATGTAGATAATTACTGGTGATTAGTAAAATGAAATATCTACTTTAAAAAATGTTGTTACAAGCAGCACACAGTCTACATACCTGGCATGACATGATCGGGGACAAGTTTTCCTGTTCATCCACAAGCACCAGATTTTTGAGCGGTCGGGGCTGGAAGAAAAATGTGTCGCCTTCTTCCAGAGGCATGGCAGAGGAGAATTCTGGTTCTTCGTCATCATCACCCAAGTGAGCAATCTGATACAGGTAACTAAAAACACATCAAGTGTTATAGGTACATGCAGCTTATTACATTAACAATGAAATTGAATCGATCATCCGCACTTTTACACATATACACACTAGTGAACACTAGGGGGCAGTGAGTGCACATGCCCAGAGTGGTGGGCAGCCCTAGCCATGGCACCTGGGAAGCAGTTAGAGGTTAGGTGCCTTGCTCAAGGGCACTTCAGTCCTCATGTATAACTAACGTAGCAAGCTCGACAACACAAACTGCAACATGCTTGATGTATCAGGAGAAAGAAATCACTGGGTTGTTTTGCTTATAAGGTTTGTATAATTGTTTATATATTGAAATGAAAGCTAAATTATTTCCTTTATATTAAATTAAGTTTCTTTGTTTATCAGTATTTTAACAGGACCTTGCGTGAGGCGACAGTAATGGCCACAGTAATGAGTAAAGTTAAATGAACCGATTGACAGTTGGATTAAAAAAAAAGTTACCATAGTGGATTGCTTCAAGAATAAACTGACTGAACAGATAACAGAAGAACACTTACTGATTTCCAAACTCTGAGGCGACGAACAGGAAGCCGGTTTTCAACACGCACATTGCAGTGGCTACTGGAATAGTGTCAAAATATTTCATCCTGATCTCTGTGACCTAGGTAGAGCCAGAATGTAAACGTTTGTGTTTTGTTGAGTGGGGATACATGTTTTTAATACAATTATTTTTAAGTAATATTTGATTATAAAATGATTGCACAGTAATGAGAGATCAGAAGATTACTTGTCTCCACAAATAATCAGAGAAGAGACATGAAAACCTCATCATTTCAGTACACACAGGTGGTATCTGGTTTCACACCTACCCTCCTGCATACACTTCACAGAAAGGCAATTTTTCCAGAAAACAAACTATTGTGGTTTACTTTAAACAGGTTTGAGCCTTCATATGAAACATTCACAACATTAAGAAGACTTTTTCCTATTTATTCACATTCAGTGACTGACTTACCATTTCCTCGTCTGTTTCCAGGGTAACCTTGAAGATGTCGCCCTGTTCGGTCTGGGCAAGGAAGAAAAACATCGACTTGGTTTTGTGTGTGGCAGAGCAGACGAAGATCATGCCCCTCTCCGGATCATCAAGGTCATTCTGGTTTGTGAGGGGGGGGGAAAAACAACATTTAGCTCACTCTCACTGCTCCTGTAGCACTAGAGCGCCTCCGGAATTGTCTCTGTATTTATGAAAAATAACTGATTGTAATACTGAGATCAGAAAGGCTTAGCTGTCTCCACAAAAAAAATCAGAGAAGAGACATGAAATCCTCATCATTTCAGTACACTGAAGCTAAGTGGTGTCTGTTTTTGCTGTAACATCTTCCATTCACAACCCTAAACACACTTACCCTTCTGCGTGGAATTGGGCAGCGGATATCTGGCTGGTCCCCAAAATTCTTGTAAGTGATATAGTTCTCTGAGCAAATAAGCACACCACTGGGTCCGTCTGAGCCCCCTGGTACTGTAAGATGAGACAAAAAGTACGTCAGCACTGAAATTCAAGGCACAAATTAATGTAATTTCAACAAATTCATTTTCCCTCAACATGGACACATTGACATCAGATTTTACCATACTCTTCAGAAAAAACTCAGAGAAGAGACATGAAAATGCTCATCATTTGTGCAAGCCCCATAAACTGAAAACATAATTTTGATTAACAGTATTCTAGCAAAGTGAGCTAGTACCTGTGATGAGAAAATTGCCATGCTCCTCCAGAGCCTCACTGTACTTGCGCACCACATGGTTGAGTCCCAGGTCCAATTCATAAAAAGTCAAAGTCTGCTGTGTGTTGGCTGCTGCTTCCCCTGTGGGGTCATTATCTGCCTCCTGTTAAACATTCAAAACCAAGACTTATTGATAGAAATAATGGTTTCAACCAACCAATAGTTCAGAGCACAACGATGATCAGATTTTTTGCATTCTCTCCAGTACAGTCAGAGAAGAGACATGAAAAAATTCATCATTTGAATCGGGCTACGTGAGAATTCCCAAAATGTGAGTGATTATAAAAAACAAAGGGACCAAAAGACTGCCATCTCACTTCATAATCCATTTCAAGGCAGGCAAACATGGGGTTCTCAAAGCCCACATCCACTCCCACGACATGGTAGACGAGCGTGTTGGCTTTGTGTGCTTCCAACGGGGAGGAGATGGTCAGCCGGGCCGCAGCATCTCTGTTCAGGATGTAAACCAGTTTCTGCTTCTCGATGGCACCTGTTTGGACACAAATCCACAGGTTGTAGATTAGGCTGGCAAAATAAAAAAAAAAGTTTGCATCTTGTAATCAAACACAAACATTTATTTAGGAATAATATCCCCACCCCTCTGTATTCATACTAATTGTACAACGGTTGTCAAACACTGACATCAGAAAGGCTTAGTTGTCTCCACAAATAGTCAGAGAAGAGACATGAAAACCTCATCATTTCAGTGCACAAGGAGCTACGTGGAATCTGGTTTTAATTCTACAACCTCACCTTTAATGTAACCCCAACACAATAATTTCAAATTAATCAAATTAATTTAAAATTGTGGCTCTCCGATTTTGTTTGAGGTTTGTTTCCCACCAGTAGCTAATTTGGTCTTAACCGCTGTAAAGTATATTAGGTTCAGGGTCACAAAGATAAAGAAGATATTACCTATCATAACAGCTCTGCCTTTGGGATCTACTGCCAAGAACTGTCCAGGAACGATGCGTCGACAACCACTCTTGCCAAAGGTCTCCTGGTGCACCTTTTCAAACATGTTCTTGGAGGGGTGGTACTCCAAAATAACAATACGGCCCGAATCACTGCCCACCACAATGTAGTCTGCAGAGTTAAGACACCACATAAAAATGATGAAAAAAGCAACAAACCTACAATAAATAGGTTAGAAATTTGATCAGCTTTAATCAGCTTTAGCCATGATGAACGTGCCTTTGGTTCCACCGGTCAGCCTGAAAGCCATCAATGAACGGACAATGCCGAACACTTCCATGGTGAGCAATGTGTGGACCTTGCCCGTGTTGGCATCAGGGCGCAGCAGCTCCAAGATCTTACCCCGGGAGACAACAATCTCCTGCAGCTTTGTTCCTACGTTAAACAATACATATTATAACATCGTGACCACAAGCAATTTGGTCTAGTCTTTTAAAATATCGATTATAACCAAATACTGACCAAGCAATTCAAACTTTAACACCTGAATTCCACATTGATTGCAAATATGGAATGCAGCACCTAAATATCTACCTAAACAAGTATGTTAGAGAAAATGAGACACCAATGGATTACCTGAAAAGTTGCCATGGATGGCATGACTGATGCCAGTGGCACGCTGCAAGGTCAGGTTGTACAGAAACATGATGGATGTCCCTGGACCCTAAGCCTTGAGAGGAAAAAGCTATGTCTGTGCCTGAAACCAGAAAAAAACACTATTATAGAACACAATTAAAAGCAAACTATATATTGCAAAAAAGTGTTCCATTTAATACCCCTGATTGACAACACTGTATGTAAGAATGATCAGAATGTTGGTCATCAGTGTTAAAGCTTAGCAACAAATGATCCATGCTGAGCCGCATAGAGTGGGTTAAAACATGACCTCTATATTATCATGCTGTTCTTACGATTCGGACCGCAGCAGTAACCTCACAGCAAGAGGGTCCTGGGTTTGATCCCAGATGGGGATTTTACAGGTCCTTAATGTGTGAAGTTTTCCGGGTGCTTCGGTTTCCTCCCACAGTCCAAAGACCTTCAAGTGAAGTACAACCTCGTGAACTGATAAACCTAGTGTAATGAATGACTACAATTGACTGTCATGAATGTAATCAAAGTGTAAAACATGACAAACCCTTAATTAAAGAAAAAAGTCAAACACAAATATATTAAATGTTGAAGTTGTGAAATTCATAAAACTGTTTACTCTAAATCAGTTAAATGCAGTTTGGTTTATTCCAGCTTTTATGCTAACATTTCTCAAGAACATGATATTTAGGCGTTTAGGCTTCTAAATATATTACATATATACGGAAAACCTAAATATACGAAGGATTGCTGGCTCGCTAGGCTAAAATAAGCACGAACTACGCCACTGAAAATAGCTTTCATTTAGCAAAACGTTTTATTTTACTTTAAACCTGTTGCCTAGAGCAATGAGCTAAACTAGAACTATTGAAACACTGGCCCTCAACTGGCTTACAAAGAAATATACACTTTATTCAGTTTAGCTTGCAAAAATGTAAGAGACCAACTTTGGTTGTTGTAGACCTTAAATAAAACCTCAAACCACTAAATAAATGTGTGCGTAAACCATTAAAACAGGGTTTGGATACTTTAAAAACAAAATAGCATCTTGCTAGCACTTAGCAGTTCATTCATTACTAGCTTACGCCAACAAAGTAGCAGTTCAAATTACACTTTCCCATTTTTGCATTTTGAGCTCAGTTTATGATCAAGTACATATTTGATGTATGTTTGAACTTTAAATAGATAATTTACCAATACAGTTATCAGGATGGTGCAGATTTTAAATGGATGCGAAATCTAATCACAATATTCACCTCACAGCCTCGGCTTAGCAGACGCTTCTCAAACGACGAGGGTCCGCGCGCTTCACGGTCGCGCGCGCAAGCTGTCCTGCTACTGCCTAACTCAAAATGTCTTCACAAACCAGATTAGCTGTGTAAATAGCATGTGTTGAATTCGTGACATATATGCTATTTGTTTAATGATAAATCTTTTAAGTATTAACTGATAATTTGACATTTAAAACCTTAAAGTTCGGAATTACTCGTTCTAAAAAAACTATTCCATGTTTTGAAACACGAAACAATAGCGACACCTGTTGATTTAACGTTTAACTGCACAGAGAAAACCCCAAACACGAGCTTTTATCAATTTAAAAGTCATTGGCACGTTTGCATTTGTATTCATTAAAGAATGTTATTTTATATTTATGAAACTAATAATTGTTAATATGTGTAGTCATTTACCAAAAATTGCTTATATGGATATGCTGTTACGCACAGTGACCCCACAGCTTATAATATAATTAAAACATCTTAAAAATTAAATATTTTGGTTGGGTGTAATTGTCTGCACACCCTAATCCCAAACTAGGCTTTGACACCGGTCGATTGAGTGCCAATAGGATGCACAAACCAGTGCATTGTAGTGCCAGTCTCAAGCCTAGATAAATAGGAAGGACGTGTTAGGAAAGGCATTTGGTGTAAAAAAAAAAACATGTCAAATGTGCATCACGATCCACTGTGGCGACCCCCTAATCGAGAACAGCCCAAAGAAACCCATTCATAATAAAGTATATAGTTTTATATACTATAACAAAAGCTATTTTTACTCAATTCCTTAGATAATAAAAATACTCATGCATTTAGATATGTAGGCCTACTTGAAATTAGAAATATTCAACCCCCCTCTTCACAATGTTCAACTGTTTTTGTTATTTTTTTGGCATTACTTAAATATACAGTAAACAATGAAAATACAGTTACTGATATTTTGATAGATTCCATTTTGATAAATTGATAATTAAAAATGGGTTCATAATGGAAGATCCTTTTACCCTTAAGACATCATATAAAAAAACTCTGGTAATTGTTAATATGATTCTATCATCTCTTCTCTGAGGGGCAGTTATTTCTGAAGTAACCTGTGCGGTTGCTCTTAATATAGCACTTCATCCTTCAGTCAGGTGTGGTTAGTACATTACATTACATTACATTACACAGCATTTAGCAGACGCTTTTATCCAAAGCGACTTACAATAATTTAGTACATA
>JAYDZG010000009.1:17331326-17341591 GCA_034509265.1 Microcambeva bendego | reverse complement strand
ACAATTTCCACTGCTGGAATTGATTTATCATGTATGTAGTAGTCAAACAGGCATTTGTGAGGTCAGTGATTCAACCTGCTAAGCAATAAATGTTCCAATTCATCCCAAAAGCCCAAATGACTGACAAATTGCAGTTGAGATTAATTGCATAATGTGAAAGTTTCCTTCTATTTATTAAGATAGATGAGGTAATATGTGGGCACTAATAGCCACAGTGTAATGGTTTTCCTATTTTGTGATTCCACTGACCCACAAAGTCATAGCATAATGGTGCACCATCTGTTTACTGCTTCATTGCTGCCACAGGAAGTTTTATGCTGTGCATGGCATGTGACAAAATGCTAAAAAGCATTTTCAATGATTTAGTACCAAAGAAAAATATTGTATTTAATAAAATGATTTGATAGCAGTTTGTCACTCCTTCTGTAACTAGGCTAGCATGGCACAGGGGAGGAGAAAATGTCAAATAGTAGTACTGTAGACCTAACTAGGTTAAAGTCATACATACTCAAGCTGCCATTTCCAAGGGATCATAAATAGGTTGCTCCTCTGGGACCATTTTTTAAATCATTGATTTAAATTAGTCAAGCGGCCTAAATGAGACATTGAATCAATCTAGTCAATCGATTTGTCGATTTATTTTTTTATCTGCGTCTTTTCTCATAGTTTTTTCAGCAGGACAGAAGTGTTATAAAAAAGCAAAACATGATTATGTACATGCTTGTCTCCGTAACCTGAGTACAACGCTACATCAAGAAGAAGTTGGGTTTTAGTCAGTGTGCCAACATCAGAAAACTAATTTCCTTCCAATGGGTGTGGTGTCATTAGCTGATCTTTATATTGACTCTAACTTTATGTCATTTGAAAAACTAGTTCAGAAATATAATATTCCTAGGACATGTTTGTAGAGAACGTAGATGCTTCATGGCTTCAAATTTGGATTGTTTCCCAATATGTCCCCCCCTTTACAGTTTATGAAACACTTATTACACATAATTTTCCAGCCTAGACTTTCTTAAAAGCAAGTGAGAAGTAGGCCTTGATTAATTAATCTCAGAAATTGTTTGGCAAAAGATACAGAGGAAGATATTTTCTTCTTCTATATGCTCAAGACATGCTGTTATTCAATTTAAAGCTGTATAACACCTACATTGGTCAAAACCTAGACTCAGTAAGAGGAAGAGGCAACTAGACCCCACATGCGATAGATGTAAGCAGTCCCCGGCCACCCTTATACACATATTTTGGACATGCCTGAGGCTTCACACCTTCTGGCAATCTTTTTTGACACATTTTCGATAGTATTTGGACAGGTAGTAGTCCCATCTCCATTTATTGCATTGTTTGGCATGGGCTCTACTTAAGTTGAAATATGCCACCCCACCAACCTATGGTCACTGGATTTGGGAAGTTATGTGTTACATAAAATTACATAAAAATATTTGACACAATCTAATGGATCTGTTGTTATGTTTTAAAATATCTGGCAACCCTTTTTAACCTTTGTTGAGAATTTGGAAGATTCCAGAAGTATTATAATAATTATTATTATTATTTGTTATTTAGAAAAGTCTGTTATTATTTCTGTAATAATTACTTGATTGATGTAATATCTTGTTGTATACCATTTGAATGCCAATGTCTGGTTTGTATCAAGCTTTAAAAATATTTTTTTTAAAAATCACAAAATTTCCTTTGAAAAAAAAAACAAAGTATTGTAATTGTGATTATCTTTAATTTATCTAAACAATGGGTGCCATTTTATTTATAAGGCAACTATCGTCTAAATAGTTTAGATGTCTAAAATGCTGCTTCCAAGTTTTGTATAAAACAATTGCATAGTTAAAAGTGCAATAAAATCAATCACTGGTTCGAATGACTCTGACTTTTGGTTCCACCCAAACCTATAAACGTTTATTACTGAAAATAAATCTATGTATGGTTTGCACTTTTTGCATTTCCTGCTGAGTCAGCTTGTGGATTCCTTTCTAAAAAATGACCATATAAAATATAAATATATACAGCTTTTGGACAACTCAGCAAGACGTGTATTTGAATTAAATGAAATAGTCCTGATCTAGACATTTGAGGTGGAATTGGTGACAGTATGTGTGCAAGTACAGCACATTAAATCTTGTTTTATATACTGTTTGTTTACTTACCTGTTTACTTATGTTATATAATTTATCTTATGACTTTCCTAAACTCAGCTTCTCAGCTTCCCTCTTGAAGGCCTTTGGATGAGGAGCAGCTGGGGCCAGTTAGTAGAGAAGTGGGCCAATATTCAGAGAGGCTTAATTTGTGAAATTATGATTTAGTGAAATTTATTTAGACAAATAAAATATATTACAATATATTACAGTATTTAAAACATATACAAAAACATATTGTATATAAATACAGTATTTTATTTTTTAAGAAAACAATTTCTTCCTCATTTGTCTTCAATTAAAAAAAAACACGAAAAAAAAAACCTATTGTGAACCCAATAACATGAATCACATGGCATTGTGGACATCGTTACATCCCCCCTCAGAAATCCCTACTAGGATGTGTGGAACTTGACTGACGACTGGCCAGAAGTATTAAAAAGTGCTGTGATGCCAACAGCAAGGACAAGTAAATCATTCATTGCAGTAATTAACTGTCAATTCATAATTATATAATTTTGACAGAAAGTCAATACACAGTGACTCATTGTGTGTGTGTGTGTGTGTGTGTGTGAGAGAGAGAGAGAGAGAGAGAGAGAGAGAGTCTGTGGGCCACTATCCTCATAGTCCATGAAAGACATTTCACTCATAAAATGTAATTATGTTCAAACAATCTTTTCATCCCAAAATTATTAAAAACGTCCTCTACTACAGTTTCACCTGGATGGGGTAAAACCATGAACCCAAACACACATTGAGTAATTATGATGATGCATTCATCATGCAGGAGGTTTAGCTTTTCCAACTCATTTGCTAATTGTGTGGTAATCCAGATTAATATATTTTAGGCTTTGTTTAAGGGTGGTGTGATGCATTTGTTTTTCCAGGTGTATTATAGGTGTATTATTTTTTAAAATAACAAATGCAGTATTTTAACTAAGGTTGTGATGATACACTCTTACCCACGTTGAAAAATGATTCACAATACTGGAATACCCATTTATAGTACCCATTTATTGTAACCATAACAGCTGACTTGACCCTATATATTATTTAATTCTTTACAATGTTGGATAAATCAGTAGCATTTTTTGTTCACAATTGTTATGTTTGAATTAATCACACTAGCATTGTAGAAACGATTCATATAACAGTAGTGTTGAAATTAATGTTATTCCACAGACTACATTTAATGATGTTTTTTAAAAAACATTATTCAGTGAACTGCTATACTGACCTAAAAACAGATTAATGTAGCAAAATAACTTTTACAAGAGATTATACATTTTTTGTTCCATAATATGATTTTTTTTTATATACAGAACTTTAAACGCCAGCTATCATTTTGAATTTCATTGAATAACACGAATATGAACTAAATGGAGCAGGGTCTTATCTGCACAACTCTTACCAAACACTATATTAAGAACCCTCTGCCCACGCAGCATATGCTGCTCCAAGATCTCAATGTACTTTTGCATCAATGCTGCCATCACAGAGGTGTAAATGACCTTTGCAATGGGCATGAACACAGCCCCAGTCACATGTTTACCCCACCTGTTTGGAATTACAAAATTATTTGGGGGTTTTTTCCACTTCATTACCAGCCCTAAATGGCTCCCGTTCCAAATAGGAATATTGCTACGTGTAAGGCACAGTGACTCAGCATAAACTGGTTCTGCAGTGCACCAAGTTCCTGAAAGCTGGGTTTGGTCCTTCCTTTTAGTCCTTTATTCATACAAAAAAAGAGTGTCTATCACTGCCATGCATCAAGTGATTCCCACTGTGTCTCAGATCAGAAGAAAAAAAGTCTTTGAAGAGAAATGAATATGAATATTGTTACAGCTTCAACGAAAAGGCTGCATGATTTATTGTCATACTTTATTATGTTTTTAGTAGAAGCTAAAGCTTTGATGTGTGAGTCGGATCAAGTGTTTAGAGCTTAAGTGAGTGTTAAATTGTGTCAGCATTGGAATCGTTAAGTGATGACTTTTGTTATGCTCTGATGCCCCTGGTTTGTTTCTGATAAATGGCCTCTTAGACAGGCCTTGGCAATTTGCCCTTGTGCTAGAGGGTCTTGGAGACTTAACTGCATAACAGGAATGAGAAAAACTGAAGCTAGATTCTAATTACAGTAGACTGTGTGATACAGTAAACATTAAAGTAGGAACAAAGAGATGAGAAAAGAAATGGCAATAGATGGTCAATAAACATCGACAGAACTTAAACTAGTGCCCAAATCAACACTGTTGGATCTGATGTGCATCCCACAAACCCTTGGAGTGAGACAAAAATACATTCAGGCCAAAGCTCAGATTCATCATAATGCAGCACACAGAGCACTGCAAGTTCACCTTCTGGAGTGTATCTGCAGGGAACATGATTTTATACAGTAACAGGACACAGGTCCTTCATGCTGTGTAGCTCATTACTGCCTACTTTGCTGTGCTGTTTTATTATGTACAGATTTTAGAGCCAAATTTGTCATCAAAGCTACAAAAGTCATAATAGAATAAGAATAAAAAAAAAGTTATACTATAAAAAAATTTTTAAGAGCAAAACAATTTCAACAAGCAGGGAAGAGGCTTTATAAAACTTGAGAACTACTGCATTCCCTTTAAATTTTGTAAAACTTTTACAATTTTGGATTTCTTTCCAGTCTGACTTGGTTTCTTTCTCTGGTATTCAATTTCAGTGTCTGGTGAGCAGGGACCTTTTTTTGACAGCTACAGTAATAGGGAAGAGTACACACACACACACACACACACACACACACACACACACATAGAATGAGACAGAGAGAGAGAGAGCTTTTGGTTTACAAACAGTGCTAAAGTAAAAGTTACTCTAAGCCACTGCTTAAGTGTTTCAGCTTCAATATAAGGCTGGCAAATGTATAATACTGACAGTGCAGTCAAGGGTCAGTGCACAGTAAATCATTATCATTTTTTATCGATCCTTTACCTCAATGGTAGGTCATCAAATCCACCAAGTGCTGGTTTAGTGCTAAAGCTACATCTGAAATTGACAGGGTATTTTTTTTTGGAATCCTCAGAGTACTCTAGAGAGGAAAATTGTTTTAATTGTTATATGCCATCAAATGCTGCCTAGTAAGGTACCTTAACTTCTGATACTTTGTTAGCGGTGGAGGCAATTCAATCCAATTCTGGCATTCAGTGTGGCACAACTTTCTTTCCAAAAAATAACAAATATGGCAGGATGTGATTTAATTTCAAATGCAAAGAAGGATTATTTTTTAATTTGTATTAAGTTATTCAAAAGTCATTTGTTTGCAAATTAAGGGTTATTGTGATAATTTAACTTTTTTTGGTACACAGAGGCAGATGTTAGTTTACATGCTAATGCGTTGTGCCACCTTATCCCATTGGTTTGAATGGCATGAGACGAACTGTGGTTCACCAGGTTTTAGAACTATTAAGCCATTGTGCCAATTAAGCCTAGTATTGTCTGGTACACTCCTCCAGTGGTGTTTTTTTTCCAGATATGCAATGAACTTATGCTGAGAAAGGGTTGGGAGGATTAGTATGGCTGTGGATAAGAGCTTGATAACCTGCACTGAAGCTGTACATTTTTTTGGGTGAACATGAATGCCTTTAATTGTCATATACATACACAGATGTACATGCCTAGGTGGTGAAGTGTGATTTTCTGCTGCACACCAGCACAGAGAGTCTAAACTCCCCGGGTCAAGAAACTCTAGCCACTACAGGTATACAGTACTGATTTTTCTTTGCATATTCTAGTTTGTTAGGCAGCTGGGGTCCGAATTCATTCTTTGTGGTTGCATAGCAAATCTGAGATTCAATTTCTTAGCCTTTTAGTTGATAGTTCAAGGCTCTACCTCCCAGGCTACCACTATCCACACCTTTTAAAAAAAGAATGAAATCCTATGGGACAATAAGAGGGATAAAAAGGGGTGTGGCAGGTGAATTAGATACTGCAATCACAATCATTCTCTAGATTGTACTGTTTTGTCAAGTTTTTAAATATCTAATAACATTATATGTGCACACTGGAAAAGGCAGCTTTTAAATTACATGTTTATAGATATACATGATATATATTATTTTTATCTGGTTGAAGGTTTACAGTCTTTTAGCCAGCACATTTAATTTTCTAGAGAGAAAAAATATGAGCCATCAATTTCAATACTGTCTGAGTACCATGTCGTTTTTCCTTCTCCCACACACTGCTGAGAGCAGCGGAAGTGGCTGGCTTTTATCTGGCTGACTCAGAGAGTCTGACCGGTACATTGTGCTGTAGCCTGGACTGCAGGAAAACTCTGGGTGATAAGTCAGCAGCTGCTCTGGGAGTACAGCACTCAAGAGAGATAAGCCTATGGGACGAGCCACCCACAGGGCTCGGTTCTCTGCTCCCGAAGGCAATTTTTATTGCTGAGTCACTGAGCACTGATGTAAGTAGTGAATAAACATGATGTTATCTTGCATATACTGGACACTAACCAGGCATAACATTATGACAACTGACAGGTGAAGTTAATTACACTGATTATCTCATCGTGGCACCTTTCAGTTAGTTGGTGGGATATATCAGACAGCAAGAGAACATTTTATCCTAAGGAAAAATGTTTAGCGTAAGGATTTGAGCAAGTTTGACAAGGGCCAAATTGTGCTGGGAGTTTGGGAGTTTTTCCTTGTCACTGTCACCTTTGGCTTGATCAAGATTCAAGAGTTGTATTGTGCACAGAAAAAAATCTTCTTCTTTAGGCTGCTCCCGACAATTTGGTTTCTTCAATTAAACTGATGGCATGTTTTGGACTTTGGGGGAAACCAGAGCACCCATAGGAAACCCACACGGGCATCAGGGAACATGCAAACTCAACACAGAAAGGACCTAGATCAACCCACTTGGGAATTGAATCCAGGACCTTTTTTCTGTGAGGTGACAGTGCTACTCGCTTAGCCACTGTGCCACCTTATAAGTAAACAGATTAGAAAATTGGTATAAAAAAAAATTAATATAAAAAGGTGAAATGTGGTGTCCCACAAGGATCTGTCCTGGGTCTGTTGACAAAAGCATGTCTTATTTAGCTTGCTCAAAGAGGTACTAAACCGATCCCTACCGATGTATTTAGTTAAATAATCATTCTGTATTTTCTGTTTTTTTACTGGTTCTGATAGAAATGTGTCAGGATACACAGTGCAGCACAGTTTGTTGTATATGAGAAGTGTATAGCCACAGACCAGTCAGTTAGGAAAGTGATCATTATGTTATGCTTGATCAGTGTATATTAAAGATGCAGGAAAAGACTACACAATAGGTTAAGGATGTAGTGTTAACATAAGAAGGTGCGGTGTGGTACAGAGCAGGCCGGGATGGGGGTGCCGTCTGGATCAGATTACACTTTCCACAATTTACTGGAGCTGAGCAGGCTCTCCTGGCACTGACCACCAGCTGAGTGTTGCCGTGAAATGATGGAAATCATATATCACAGAGGTGTCAGTAAGCTCAGGACTGTAGAAGAATATTATTTAAAAGTTAAATTAATAAAAACCATCTTTAAACTCAGGTCAGGTCCAGAACAATTGTTCATCTGTTTTTTCTTTCTTACTGACACATGCTGATGTGCCATTCTGATTATGGACAATAGTCCAGTAATCCTGTTATCCAGGGATTGAACCCCAAGCAGTGCTATTAGCCAGTTTGGCATGTACATACAGATATGATTGGTTGTGCGATTGGCTGAGGGAGGGATGTTTGAGACTTCTTGATAGATTGGTGTCCTATCCATGATGCGTGACTACACTTTTCAAAAATTGGGAATTCCAGGGAAATTATGAGCACTCATCATGATCTTAACCAGGACCTGTGGGGGTAGGTATAAGTGATTTCTTATGCTGTTTGTTTACTGTCAAAAGGACTATAAATGTAAAAGTTTTACATTTTTTCCACAGATAAGAACACTGTGTAGCCTTGGCTTATCAATTCATATCCACCCATCCATCTATCCATAAATATTTAAACAATTAATATTTTAAGCTTTCCATGCCTCTCACCTCTCAGATGCACCTCAGGCCAGCAATAGCAGGTGTAAATTCTTGATGGCTCTCGTCTCGCTTATATTTGCCAGACAGCTACCTTTTATGATTACCAGGGTAACACATACACCCACTCTGGCCCTTTTATTAATATTCTGCAGGTACTTTGGTCAGACTCTCACATAATTTGTGTGTGTGAGAGAGACTAAGAAACCACTAGAAAGTGATGTGTGATGTACAACACTGCATTTGTACATGTTGATGCAGTAATAATTGCTATTTAAAATATGTCTGCAAAAAGTTTGGTTTATTAAAACTTAAGAACTTTAACTGCAAAATGAAAGAGTAAAAATAATAGAATGTCATTCTAGGTTACATCAGGAAAGGTTTCCAGCATTAAAACTATGCTAAATCAATCATGCGGATCACAATCCGGTGTGGCGACCCCTGACAGGAGCAGCCGAAAAGTTGCTTTGTGGGTTGAGCTTTGGGCTACCAACTGAAATTAAAGATTGGCATTCACTGTTCGTCACTGTACATTATTAATAAGTCACATTTTGTCGGTGTATGAGCAATAACGACGCGTGCAATTAGTTGGACAGATGCTGCTTTCAATGACTAATCTGGTTCTTTGTGAATTCATGAATTCACAGATGTTATTACATTTGTTGGTTGTGACCAAATAATGCCCGTCTCTGGTGGTTTGTTCATCTTGCTTCAGTTCTTTGGGAGTAGAAATCTCACAGATAAAATAATTTGGACTATTGCAGTTGTGTGCTGTTGGCTATATAAACATAGACTACTTCCTCAGGTAATTGAGATGTGTAGAATAGGATGATTGATTTTAGAATCTGAGGCTGGAATATGAATAGAGAATTAGGCAGACTGAAGCCTTTAGGGAACTGGGCGTGATGTTTTCATCTTCTGTAGGGGGTGGTTTCAAACCCAGTCTGTAGCACAGAGGGGAATGAAATGGCAAAAAATATCATTACCATCTGTATGGCTTTTTCTCAATAGACTGCTGCTTTGATTTACTGAGGGCTTGTGTATGTTACAAATACACATGCAAACTTCATTATACTAGTAGTAATACCCAAAAGTAATTCAGCCGTGTCCGTGAAAAAGGTATCATGAATGGCAAAAATTGCTTACAAATTAAGGAATTTAGATTAAATAAATAAAAAAACTATAATTTATTAAAATGTATAGCAGAAAGGTAAACTGATATGTCAGTTGCAATATTGTTCTTGATATTACACGTTTAAATAAATGCAAAAACAATACAAATTACTTACTTTGTACTTGTACATAACTACCTAATGTTCTTCCTTGTATCCAGCTAGGCATGGCTTAAAATTAGTTCTGACTCTTTAGCAAATATGAAGTACTTCAATATTATTTACTATTAAGAACTGCATTGATGTAGTCTGAACATAGTCTGAACACTTTTTAATGGCATCTATCCAGTGATTGGTGGTGTGGTTTTTAGCCACTTAGGTAATCTGAATCTTACCTCATGTATATGAATACAGTACAGTTTTATCATTTCTAATCCAGACCAAGATCTCTGCCAGTAGTTTGCACGTCAGTACCCACTGGATCCTTCTCAAATAAATAAAAGTGTGTGTAACGATAGATTTGGTTTAACTTAACCTGCCAGAGAGCAGGTTAGCTTCAGAGTGTTAGTTGCTATAGTAACAGAGACGGACTCTGTAATCTCGGTTTATGTAAAGGAAGTTTCCGTTAACTCCGAGGTAACTTAGCCGGTTAAATCGCTTAACCTGCTTTGTGTAATACCCCCTAGAATATTCAAATTCTGTGAAAACCAAATATCAAAATAATAATTTATACTGATGTCAGGATGCACTTAAAGTAAAAGTATTTAAAATACACTGTAATGTCATAATATGTACCGAGCTTTGGCAGTTTCCCAGGATGCACTGCTTCATTTAATCTTTATTCATGAATTGAAATATCTTTTCCTTACTCCAGTTTAATCAGATCTCTTCTTTCGGCTTCTCTGCATAGATCAGTCCATCCAAGTATCCATGGTAACCCAGGGTTTTCACTAGGTTTATTAAAGGCTATTCTTTGT
>JAYDZG010000009.1:17314917-17325211 GCA_034509265.1 Microcambeva bendego | reverse complement strand
ACAGAGATATCTGCCATCATGAAACGGATTTAAATTGAATCCATAGTGCAGATTGTCACTCAGACTCAGGATCATTCCAGCGAATGATCTAGTAAATTTAGCGACGATAAAGATTTATGAAAAATATCAGTATTTTTGTATTTTTGTCTTTTGGACTGTGGAAGCGTTTATGTTGGCATTAACTGAGACAAGTGTGGCCTAGTTGAAATCTGGTTTCTTGTGTGGTTTCTTGGATGTGGCGACTCAGCAAATATATCATGATGAGATTTTATTTATCTGGTCGTTCTTGGGAAAGTTTACCAGTGTTTCCTCAAAAAGTTTCCTCAATTTGTTGTTAATAGCTCACATTGTGGTTTGCAAAAGTCCCAGCGTTTTAGCAATGGCTCTGTAACCAAGTCAAACTGATTACATTTGTATTTGTATCTTTTTAGAATTTTGCATGCTGCTCTCTGTCATTATGAGTATGACGATTGATAGGTGAAGTTAATATAATTGATTATCATTAAATAAATATGTAAAGTCCAAGGTCTCTCAATAAAAAGGGCAACAATTAAGTAAGAGATGGGTGGGAGATTACAGAGAGCTGGACCATACCAGATGGACACATGATTTTAAAATTTGGAAGACTGTCCAGGCCAGACTAATATAAATGATCATTTTAAGAATGAATATCTGTGTGTAGAAAAGATTCGACTTGTGCTGTATGATAAGTCATAGTGTTTGGAGTGTCAATTAAGATTCCACTAGATATTGGCTAAAAGAATCGCTGCAAGATCGTATAGTGATTTTGTGATTTATGCACCTATACATTTGACTGGGTCATTAAAAGTCATGATCATCGCACCTCTATCATATTTCTAAAATGCTTTCTTTTTTCTGCTAGCCCTTCTTAGGTTACTAAATGGTCCTGAGAATGTCTGAAGAGTAGTACAGAGGAGCAGCATCTGGACATAAAAACTATCTGTTCCTTCATGTAACCTGTCCCAGCTACAAGAGGGGAGACTTCGGAAGCACTAAATGAACATCGGCCAGAGGACATCGTCTGGCGCCAAGTTGGAGACACCACAACAGTATCAGCATTGCAAATTAGGAAATTAAAGGACAAAAGCAGGAGAGGGCAAATCCACTTATCTAAATTAAACTTAGCACCTCTCCGCAGACGGCATTTATGGGTATAATTTATATTTGATTAAGGACGTTATAGAAAGCACACAGTTTGGTGGAGGTCTGCTGGGAATCTAATTTCTTTTCTGTTTTTTTGTAATTCAGTTACTCATTGAGTGCCTGCTCATTCCTCATAAACCTCTCCTCTTCAGGACATATTAAGGTTGATCAATCTAAATCCTTTTTGTTCAATTTAGTCTTTGGTTGCTTTCGTCCAGATCTAGTTTTTTATGGGCTTATCAACAGATTTTTGTTTATTAGAGCCACCTTCTGCAGCAGACTGAGTCCAGTTTAACCGCTACTGTGCCGACACTGACACACTCTGTATTTATGTGCTGTAACCACCTACATACCACTGTATAATAACCTCTCCCCAGATACTACACATATGATTCTAAGAGCTGGAAGCTAACAGGAAAGGGTGGTAATGATCCCGAGACTACGTTTGAGAGTAGCCTGCTATTAAAGACCAGAAAAAAGGAGGGCCAGTGGGAAAGAGAATAAATATTTCATAGAAAATCTCCTTCAGAAACTGTAAGGTATTACCAGACACGAGAGGTTTACTAGAGCAAGCGAGCGGGATTACTCGAAAATTCCACCGCTCACGTGGATGACAGCTTTTGCTTGTCAGACGCTGAAATGCCGAAATCCCTGTGGGCGGTTTCATCTTGCTGTTGCTTCAGGGGGAATCGTCTGGCTCAAACATTCTCCGATTAGATTCTGGGACCAGTAACACAAGTGTGTGACCTGGACGAAGGAAGATGAGGCTGAGACAGCTCTGAGGAACACTGTGTGACCCTCAGGCTGGAGGCAGAGTCTGTGAGCAAGAGTGTGTGTGTGTGAGCTAACGTACTGACTGGTACAGAAGCCAGGCTGGGCATGGTGGCAGGGGCTGGTACATGGCAGTGGGGGGGTCGCGCTTCTCATCAGCGAGAGAGCCGCTGGGGTTTGACTTTTGGCTGGACTCGGACACAACGGCCGGCGGAACTGAGACCCTGGGTACCAGGTGGGGGGGTGGTCGAGCGGACGTCCCGGACCACGCCCGGGGGAATGCGCTGCTCATTTCGCGTCTGGGTGCTGCTGGCATCTCTGGCCCTTCTTTTCCTGACCTCGCTACTTTTCTCTTACTCGCTGAGGGGAGGCCCTGGTCTGTCGTACCTGGAGTCTAATGGATGGGAAGTGTCACGACAGGTGAAGCTGGTTCCCAGTTACGCAGGCTCCCAAAAGCTGGGACCTGCAGAGAGCAGCCAGCAGAGGACATGTGCCTGTGCACGCTGTGTAGGCGACCCAGGTGTGTCGGACTGGTTTGATGAGAACTATGAGCCAGATATCTCTCCCCTGTGGACACGGGACAACATCAAGCTGCCTTCAGATGTGTACTACTGGTGGGTGGTGAGTAAGAATGCTTTTTGTTTTATATTGATTGCTATAATTAGCTAAATGCTTTCTTTTAAATCTAAAGACATTTCTTGTTGGTATATTTATATCAAACAGTCTCAAGACCACATTTTCTGACAAAATTAAGCCTGTTTTTACAAAATGTAATAATAATAATAATAATACATTTTATTTTATTGTATTTATTTGTAACACACTTTACATTTGAGAAAAATGTCAATTTGAAAATTTCCCACCCTTAATATCTCCCTTCCAGTAAATAATATAAAAAATCGGAAAGACACATCAATTTTATTTTCAAGGGGGACACTTTTAAGGAAATTTGCAGCATTCGTGGTTCAACACCCTGGGAGGGTTGGGCATTACCCTTAAAATCTTAAATGGGAAGGGGGGCTCAAGTAGCACATCATTTTAAAGCTTGTTTAATTCTCTTTCAATATTTTTTGACTAGTAGTTTCATGTTCCAAAAATACAAAACATATTTATTTTTTAAAATAATAAGCTAAAAACCTTAAATCTCACTGCAGGCAAGTTCTTATTACTTCTGTAACTTTGGAATGGGTTTTTTCGGAAACTGCTGGTCAGAAATTAATAATTTAGGGAAAGAAACAGTCGAATAATACTTAAATTCCTATCCAAATGTATTGGAACAGTGAGGCTGATCCATTCATTTCTGTTGTAAACTGAAAACATTTGTCCACTCTCGGGTTTTGCTTGTGCAGACTGCATTTATGGTTAGAAGAGTGATCAACATGAAAGCCAGAGAGCTGTTGTTAAGCTTAGAGAAGATCAAAAATCACTCAGACCCATTGCTCAAATATTAGCCATAGCCAGTACAACAGTTGCCATTAAGCCACAGTTATAGTTTGATATTATTTAACACTGCTTTGAATATGCCACAAGCAAAAAATCTTTATCCTTCATCCACACAAGTAAAGTAGAAAAAGGTATCTATGTGAACAGGATAATTTATATTAATCAGAAACTGACACTTTAGAGTGGACATGTGCAACATAGGGACAGACAAAGGGATTAGGAACAACATGTTCAGAGTAAATGTTACCCTCCTGGAAAAAAAGGTTCTGGTGTTTTACTTCTATTGTTTTTTTGCAAGAGTTCTGGAACCTGCTGAATAATGGTTCCACATACAGCTGAACACACACATTCTCTGAGCCCTTTGCCAGCTCAGAATAAAAACAGCAGCTGGCAGAAGAGTTCAGAAAACATCTGCTAGGAATCATTGGCCCCACTGGAGAGCCCAAGGGCTCAACCAACCACAAGCACATGACAATGCTACAGAAAAAGAAAAGACTTTTTTATTGCAGGCAGTACAAACAAAATCAATATTCTGTTTTGTTTAGTCTGTTTTTTTTCATTTGTTTTTATTATCACACTTTATCACTTTGTAATGTTGGCACCTTAATATATATTTTGGCAGTGAGTAGATGAGGTTTTTTTGTCTGAAGAGTTTTGTCCCATTCATTCTGCAAAATGTATAAAGGAGTGCAACAGTATTGTGTTGTCATTGTTGCAATTTAATTTGCAAATTCTCTTAACATTCTCTGTTGAGGACATGTCAAGAATGCAGGCAAGCCATTATAATCGTTATTACTAGCCTTAAATTACCCTGTTCCATTTTTTTATATTATTTTTAAAGCCTGAAATGCAGGAATGAATGTTGATTAGTAAATAAAACGAAGTCTAACTACAGACAAAACTACACTACACCAATTGCTCTATCAACACCCATCTCTACAAATGACAAAATGACAAAGGGAGTTTATCTTTTTAAAAACCTACATCAGATGTAGCCAACTACTTTTAAACTACACTGTAACTTACTGTTTACCAAAAAATAAGGCTTCATAATGTCTTTTGTCTCTTTGGACTACATGCTTGATGTGCAGATGCTGCAGCCTCAGTTTAAACCCCACAGTATCCAGCAGGTGCTACAGAAGCTCTTTCAGGTGGTTCCTAGTCACTCACCGTATGGCTCTTGGGACCCTGCCCGGTGTCTGCGCTGTGCTGTGGTGGGCAACTCCGGAAACCTACGTGGAGCGGGATATGGCCCGTTGATTGATGGGCACAATGACATCATGAGGTAAGAAATGTAGAATTATTGTGATCATAGGCAAAGATTTGAAAGCTAATTCTGCTATTATTACATAGTTTTTTTTTATTACATTAGACTATTACTAGCAATCCAGACCAAGAAGCAATAAAGTAGTACCAAACCATGATGTTTCCACTCTCAGCAAATGTTTTATGTTTTATTGTGAGGGTGCAATGTCCTTTTCTGCCATGAAATCAGAGTCTGATCTATTAACAGAACCTGATACTCATACAAATGTGCATTCAGTCTGTTTTGATTGAAACATCCATCTGAAAGAGGTTTTAATTTAAAAAGTAGACTCGAACGTACAATAAGAATATTTCTTTTTGTCTTCAGAAAAAGACATATTCACAAAATAATACTTTTAAATGGTATCCTATCAGAAACAGCAAGTGACCATTGTGACCAACAAGCATTACAGATTTATAACAAATAGGATTCAGAATTTTCCCAGAATCATTCAAATTATTCAAATAGCATTTTCATTTTTCTATTCAATCATACTAAGCTGCTTGTCCGTATCTTAATCGACTACCCACATGTTCTTAAAGGAAGCCCTGACATGAGCCTTTAATCTGTGGGTCTTTTGCTTTAAATCTTGAAAATGAAAATGTTGAATAGTGTTCATACAGAAGCTTAAGTAGATGCTGTGCTTCTTAAGAAAGGTGAAACAGATTAGTGCCAGTGTGTCAAAGCCCAGAAATCTTCATCTGAGCGAACATTCAGCTGTGTTTTTTCAGGTGTTTTATTTATGTTTTGTAAAATTAAATAACATAATGTCCTGAGAAGAAGAGATAGAAATGTATGATGGTGCAATAGTACAGTAATGTACTGAAATATGTGTGTGTGTGTACAGTACAGTACAGTATTGTTTATAATTATTTGTGAAAATAATGCATAAGAACAGCCCTTTGGAACCAAATATGTAAGTCAATGGTCTACTACAAAGACATTCAGAGATATTTATAAAGAAGACAAACTAACCAGTGGGTAGAAGAGAGAGCTACAGCCTGTGATCGAGGTCTACAGGCAGGATGTGAAGAGGCAGAAATATATGGATTCCATAAATCGTAAGACCTAAAAGTCAGCAGTTTAGCTTTTCTGTTCTGCATGTGAAATCTGTCAAGATATTGGCACCACTCCAGCTTGTCCGGCCCGTCGATGACACCGCGGCTTGTATACAGCTTTTGATCTGTGCACCAGTTCACTCGTAACACCCATTTCCCCCCAATCACCAGAAATGTGCAGATCCACCACTGGCACCCTGTTCAAAGAAGAGTTCAGGCTTCTATTAGGTAGTGGGATTAAATCCCCAGAGTTGTTGTCAGTCCTTGTGATGGTGCAGTGGGCTTGGGGTTCCTCCTGTTGCAAGACAATGCCCAACCTTATTAAAATATGGTATGTTAGTCCCAAAATCTAGCTGTTTGAGCACAAATAATGTTTGTAGCCGTGGGAGGGAGAAGCGGCCTTAGTTTGATTAGTTGACTTGGGGTCTGGATTTTCTTAGGCATCTTATATTGCATTACATTACATTGTATTACAAATGTGCCTTTTTGTTGCCATCATTTTCCTATTCCTCCATACTTCAAGCAATGGTAATGGAATAACCAATTTACATTTCATTTCTACCAAAGCTACATGACAGATTATAATAAGGATTTGAACAACAACATTCAGTGCCAATGAAAATGTATCAGCTTTAATGTACAAGTGTTTCAGCTGTGTTTGTCTTCATGTTTTCAGGATAAACCTGGCACCTACAGTTGGCTATGAAGAAGATGTGGGCCGCCACACCACCCACCATTTCATGTACCCAGAAAGTGCCAAGAACCTTGCTGCCAATGTGAGCTTTGTTCTGGTGCCTTTTAAGACCCTGGACCTGCTTTGGATTACCAGCGCCCTCTCCACCGGCCAAATTCGCTTGTGAGAATTGGCACACATACACTATATAGAGTTACAGGCATATGTTTAGTAGCATTTTCTGAGGACTAGCATTCTCTGAAAAAAGAATCCTTTAGGCAAATTTGCAGCTACAAAATATATACATAAATATCCATGTTTCTACTGTGAGCTCTTACTACCAGCTCTAGACCTAACACAATTAACATCGCCCTATGATTGAAAACATCCTTTTTGAATTATGGTTTTAATTATTCTAGTTGTTCTGAGAACTCTAGGAAGACAAACAATTATGGTTCATTGTTTTGTGTCAAGTTTTATCATAGTTTGTTGTCATTAAGTTTGGACATTTGGACATTTCAAGGTCTAAATTATTATTATTATTGCTAATTTCAGACAATGATTTTTTTCTATATAATTTTTTTATATATAATATATGCTTCTCACTATTTTGGAGGAAAGGCTTATTATGAGCTCTTTAGTTCATTAGAGCATTGCTTTGATCATTTTATAATTATTGTCAACCATTACAAAAACAGTTCATTTATTCAACATTTGGCCTTCATGTCATCTCGTATTTTGACCCCAATGAAAAAGAAACTGTCATCTAGTTGTATGCAATTGTACTGATTTCATTATGATACTACTCTCCACTCCTACCCCTCTGACAAGGGTGCAACACCGACTGCATCTTTTCACCTGCACAAGGCATATGCGGATCAGCTTTGCGCAAGAAGATCCACACTCTAATCAACTCATTTTCTTTTGACCCCATTCAGACATCATCAATCAGCCAGGAGAGTTCATAATTGTATCAGTTATGAAGAACCCTGGTCTGGCTTCCAACATGCAACAAACCAACCATTGTTCATGTAGGTGCTTGCAGAATGGCAGAGCTGAGATTCATAACGTTGTGTTCAAAATGTCAGCTCTGGTATCCAACCACGTTTTACCACAATGTCACCTATGCGCCTGTAGGTAGATTTGGATTATGTGTTATTTATTTCATAATGTATTCAGATTACTTCCAAAAGGTTTTTTATTTTATTTTATTTTGCTTATCTTTACTATGAATTTTAGAACAGACTGTACTGAGCCATGAATCATGTTGTTTAAATGTGGTTGGCTGTCTCATATTGCCTTAGTCTCAATTTGCACATAGTCATACACAAATCAGACTACAGGCAGTAAACTTTATAGTGTAGTTCATAACATATGTTTAAAGTACTTGTCTTCTTTTTTGTTGCCCCATTAATCCCTGCTTCACCTTCTATAGTACCTACGCTCCTGTGAAGCAGTTTCTGCGAGTGGACAAGGACAAGGTAATTTAAACCCAGAGTATTTTATTACACATTTGGTAGCACTTTGGAAGGGTATACCGACACTGCCACCTCTAAACTGGGACTTTGTACCCGGATTTACAATTCTAGGAGTTACATTGCCAGATATGAAAGTGGGCATAACAGTGAATATCACAAAAATGGTAAAACAGGTTTTGAAAGGGAATTTTTCATCAGTAGCAAACAAGAACATTGGCCAAACATTAACGCTTACTGACAGGGACAACATGAAAACTACCAACACAACAACGGAACTGAACATATATCTTCATGAAAGTCTTCACAAAAAAGTAATATATTGTAATATTGACATAATACTAAAATAAAAAATACATATCAACTTATATTAGGGGTATCTGTGATGGACTGGCGGCCCATCCAGGGGGTTACCGTGTGCCTTGCACCTGTTGAAGAGCTGGGATAGGCTCCAGCACCCCTAATTGACCTTAATTAGGATAAGGGGTTAAAGAAAATGATGATAATGAACTTACATTAGGCATAACTTTTATTACGGTGTATTGTATATTACATGGAAAACTGTGACATGATTTTCATGACCGTGAAATAGCTCAGGTCCAGAAGAGGCCTATTAAAAAGTACCCAATATTCTTCTACATTATTCATTAGGTTTTCAGAAAGAACCCACCAGTCCCTACCCAGGTTTTTGCAGTTCTGTAGCAGTTCTGTAGTGTTTTTCTGTTTCATAGGTCCAGATCTTTAATCCAGCATTCTTTAAGTACATCCACGACCACTGGACAAAGCACCACGGACGATATCCCTCCACTGGCATGCTGGTCCTTTTCTTCGCTTTGCACGTTTGTGATGAGGTAAACGACTTACAACTAGAATAAATCACAGTCACCAAATGAAGCGGGTAGGGATGTAACTATACACTTGAACCCAGTATCGTGAATCGTATCACGTCATGGGTGAAGATATGATTTTTTTTTTAAATCAAGACAAATTATGACAAAGCTTCCTTCTTACCAAAATAAATTAAAATGGTGTATTTGTGATTATCTTTTATTTATTTTAAACTTGAATGCCCTTTTATTTCTGAGGTAGGTACAAACTATGACAAATAAGGCTGGTTTCACACACACTATATACAACTGATTCAAACTGAGGCAGATTTACGTATATTATTTGTTTTTTTTATATGATGAACTGTCAAAAATCATCTATAAACCGCTTAATTGCCACTGAACCCAATGTTTTGTTCCAGGTGAATGTTTTTGGCTTCGGTGCGGACGGCCGAGGGAACTGGCACCACTACTGGGAGCAGAACCGCTACTCTGGAGAGTTCCGTAAAACAGGCGTCCATGACGCAGACTTTGAAGCCCAGATCATTGAGCAGCTAGCCAAAGTGGGCAAGATCACCGTCTTTCCTGGAAAGTGACAGAGTCACTGAAATACCAACCACACGAGCTCTGATCTTGCTCACTTGTTTCTAAACTTACTGCTGCTAGTACTGTTAGCTAAGGAAATTCTCTGGGATTTCACTGAAGGATCTAACATCCTGAAAAGACTGAAAAGCGATGTTCCTTTACTGGCTCTTTCTAACAGTTTCTAGGAATGCATAATGATAACCTGGCAAAATACATCATTTAAATTACCGGTTATTAATCAGCCAGCTCTGCCAATAGAGACGACTTTGATCAAAGTATTACTAGGCAGTATAAAGAGTGGTAGAATCCTAATTAGAGTAGGATTTAATAACTAAAATCAGCAGTAACAGACGGTCTTAGACCTCGGTCGCTGGAGGCCCGCTCGAACAGATGCAAGTTTACATGCTCATACAGGAAGAGCATTTTTCTTTCTTTTTATTTGATCTTTTATGGTTGTTTCATCATGTGACTGCATCACTTGATTCATCACAGCCATTTGAACAAATGTTGGTCATTGTCATTATATGTTTGATTGTTTGAAGTGAACTGCTAGCCCACCATTACCCAACTTTTTCACCCATCCACACCTGTGTTAGGAGGCATTATTGATCATTCCTGAAAGTCTTAAACCCTTTAGCCTTCTTAGTGGTTTTACAACTAAGCAAAAACACAGTGAAATAGATTTTTCAAAATACAATTATTTCATTTAACAAATTAAACGGTCACAGAACGTATAGTAAGCTTAACAGAACTAACATTAATTCAATAAAATAAAAATAAAATAAACATTTATGGGAATTCTCTCTTGGTGTGAATTTCCATGACAGTGTTCCGACTTTAGAAGTAACTTGAATAACTAAATATTATATTTTCGTCTGATATATTCATTGAGTCACACAGCAAAGCATGCTTACTACTTCTGTTTACACAGTGCCAACACAACTTCTGCAGGTAATCAACCACTTCATGCCTAAATTTGTTTATGCATCCAA
>JAYDZG010000009.1:17298534-17308542 GCA_034509265.1 Microcambeva bendego | reverse complement strand
GTACAGCGAGTGCTATATCGCATTACAACAAACGAGTAAAGGGAAAACCTCGGCCATAATAAAGATTAGATCAGAATACATCAGTATTAACGTTTTACCACATTAAAGTCCAAGCAAAACAATAACGAACTGCTTTGAAAAACTTTTTTATTAACCTCCGACTTACTTACTACAGAACAATCCTTGTTGAGTAACCTAATTCATTCCGTTTTATTTTTCCTCATTGCATTTATGCAGCAGCATAATTGCTCGCTTCTTGTTGACATGCATCCACTTGTTGTAATCTTTGTTTCAACATGCATTGTGGGAGGTGAAATTTATGTAAGCTTTTACAGTTTTTTGAGGCAATCACATGTCTTTTAAGCTCTAGATTACTCAGCCTGCTGAATTTGGCCAGCAGGCCTCGAATTTGCCACATGTGCCATAAACTAAATCATTAAAGAAACAAAACAGGAAAAAAACAGTGACGTAAGTGGTGAAGAAATGCCTTTAAACGAAGTCTCACTTCTAGCATTGCATCACATGTTTTTTTTATGCATTCAGGGTTATTCGCACAGCCTCAGAACTGACCTCCAACTGAAAGCATTCAAGCATTATTTAGTAAAATGCACTTGCTATTTGTTCTCATTCAGATCTGTGCCTGCTTCCCCAGAGGATCTCGTTTCCTTTCACTTTTACAGTGGTGGATCAGAAGAAATAATGTACATTTTGTATTATGTTTTGTATCATGAATCATTGTTATTTGGCTGTTTGAATGGAAATATTTGCACCAACCTGATTTAAGATCACTGATCCTGCCGTAGAGCCTTGCAAACAACTGATCCACAGACAACACTGACTGTACATATTCTCCTGGTATTTTCTGCTTCTAAATGGAATTTCACATCAGTTGTAAAGTTATCAGGCCAGTGCTTTCACACTTTCTGACTTATCTTCCAACTTCAACCTGTATGTGTAATAACAGACTGTTTTGATCTTAATCTGTTGTAAGAAATAAATGCAATTTATGTGATATCATGGTTAAACTATTTTTTTGAATACTGCTCCTTTTAAGAGGTTGCACAGCAGATTTATTTGGTATAGTTTTTACACCAGATTCCCTTCCGGACAAAACCCGGATTGTATTCATCCAGGCTTGGACCGCCACTAGATCAATATCTTCTCCACTTCCACAGGATGTGTCCTTTGACACGGTTGTTAAATAAATGAAACTACTCACTGCATCAGTTAGGGTTAAATAGCTCATTGTCAGCTGAAACAATCAGCCATTCATTAATTATCCAATGGGAGGCTCCTAAAAATGCTTTGTCATTATGGGGTAGTGAGTGTTGAATTTTCAGGGAAAAACTGAATGCAATCCCTTTTGAAATTAGGCTTGAACAGAAAATGTGGAAAAAGTGAAACACAATACTTTCTGGATGCACTGGATTTGTTACAAATTTGGTATCTTCAGTTCACCTCACTTGCAACTGTAGTTGGAGCTTGGAGAAGAAATCCTTTGCAGATGTGGGCAGAACATGTGAACCCCACACAGAAAGAAACCAAGTATTTCTTGATATATATGATGTGGATGCTAATTTTCAATTCAGTCAAAAGAAAGATTGTGGACATTAACATGACGGACAAGAATGTTTAACGGTCACAGCTGGTTGAATTCAAACTATTATTATTGACGCAAAAATATTTATCTTTGGACATCCTGGCAAATCATTAGTGGAAAAAAATGTTTGTTCTTTAACCAGCTTATAACAATAAATCAACACATCTCTTTTCAACATCTTCCTATTAGATGTTTGTACATCGCACACAGAGTAAACATTCAATATATTTGAATTTGTTTATACTGTATGATACATATCAGGCAACTTATTAATAAAAATTGCATTATTTTAATTTATTTACTCATTTATAAAGGCTGTGGCAGCCAAATGATCATTGACGTCAAGAGTAAATAGACCCAACAAACACCACCAATTATTTCAGCCCTTTAGTCCCATATTATTAACAAAACATTAAATGGAAGAATAATTAACATCAGTTTTCAGTTTTATTCCAGTATTCAAAATGTCTTCATCAACAGTTGCACCACCAAGGTCATTTAAAGAGACATAAAAAGTCACACATCTACTTATTTGTAATGTAATGTATTTTATTACTTTTAATGATTATGAAAGACAGCACATGGTTAGTTCTGATGCAAGTGGATGTGCGATGAACTCTTCAGTATCAGATGCAGTAATGACAGTGCAAATTTGAAGTGGTCACATGGAACTATTGGATGATCGACACCGGCATTGCCAACCAATACACTACTAGCCACCCAAAAAGCTCAGGAACAACACACACTGTGCTTCTATTTTTGGAGACTGGACGGGGGCATCTTCAAAATCATGATCACAAAGAGAGAGGATCGTTAAGATTTCGGGTGGCAGTACTGGATCAGCTCCAGTTAAATGGATGGACTTTTAAGGTTCAGGTTGATCTAATGAAATGATTAATTCTCTCCAAGTTTGAGACGGGCGAATTCATTGGCCAGTTGGAGAGCCTCCTGCATGCACTGTGTGTTACTGCCTGAAGCTTGAGCGGACATGTCTTTACCACCCCCTTTTCCATCCAGCAGAGGACACACCTCCTGTACCCACTCACTGGCCTTCAAGCCTTTATTTGCAACATCCTGTTGGGGGAAGAAGTGTCACATTAAATACTTTAAACTACAAATGTTTAACTACTGCAGAATTGAGACGATTACTTGTCCAACACACACACACAATCATTGTAAAGTAAAGTACTGTAAATGTTTTTAAAGCTAAGGCAGCTGGCGTGTGGTTTACCTGGGGTACTTGGCAGAGGCAGATGATCTTGCCTGCGTCGTTATCTACAGCGAAGAGCATGGCAGCGGTCTGAGGAGACTGAGTCTTCAGCAGCTTCAGGGACTCGTTTAAGGCCTAAACGTTTACAGGAAAAGACTTGGGTAAACGGTGATTACAAAGAAAAAGAACCATCACAGCCCTTTCTGCACAAGTATCATTAAGCCCTGGAGCTATACTGACCAGGCATAACACTATGACCCCTGACCAGTGAAGTGATAAACTCTGAGGATAAAATATTGCTTCCCGATATATCCCGCCCATGACAAACAGAAGATGAAGAACAGAAAACAAAGTTAGTGTGTTAGAAGCATAGGACAAACGGTCGATAAGAATTTAAGACAGTCTGACAAGGGCCATGATTAGACAACTGGGTCAGAGCATCTCCCCACCCGGAGTTCTTTTAGGGTTTTCTTTGTCTGCATGTTATGCTTGATCGGGGTATTTTACGATTAAGCAAGACCTACAAGCAAACATTTTAATTATTCAGGTCAATTCCCCCACATGAGCTCCAAAGTTATAAAAAGAAAGAAAAAAAACCAAACAAACAAGGTACCTTGGCACTCGCTCCACTTTCCATCTCCATGATGAGAAGAGGCTGGTTGGGGTTGCTTTCGATGATCTCTTTTGTCTTCTCAAGAACCTTTAAAAACGTGCCGATATTCCACAGTTCAGTACACGTTCCAGTGTTAATCATGAAGAATCTTGATTATATATTTGGCACTTACTCTTTTTTGCACATCTGCTTTGCTGCTACGGTCCAGGTCATCCATGACCTTCTTTAAAGCCTTCAGAGAGTCTCTCATCTCATCTTTCTGCCACTGGGAGATCACAGCAGTTCCCAAGGACTGAAAAATGGTTAACATATTATTATTATTATTTTCATGCATTACACTCTGGTTACATTAATGACAGAAACGATAGGCAAAAAAAGCTCAAAAGTTTATTGACAAATTTATTGATCTCCCTCTCACGTTCTCCTGAGCGTACGCGTGCGTGATCTATTCATTAAATGTTCCATGGTAAGACAGTTCTTATTGTAAAATAAGATAAAGCTCACCTCGGTTAGGTCAGCGATCTCCTTCTGAATGTCTTTATTGGGTGCAGTCTGAGCCTTCACCTTCTCATCCATGGCAGATAAAGCTTGGCGTAGAGAGTCAGCTTTTCTCTGAGCCTAGAAAACATAGCTTTAATATCAGATGTCACCATATGGCAGTTTTATATGGAAAAAAATAGCTATAAATTTTCTGGTCCGATAATAACCCATGCACATTACATATTAAAACTGCTGAATAAAAATATGCAGTGGGGATGAGCATGAGTAATTTTGTGCCCAAGCAATTATCAGTATCATTTTAATCGTTCATCTTGTTAAATCATAACCGCTTTATATATACAGTCATGGAAAAAAAATAAGGGACCACTTCAAAATGATCAGTTTATTTTAGTTCACAATTTCTAAGTGTGTGTTTGACTAAAATGAGCAGCGTTGTGTTTTCTATAAACTAGAATAGGAATTTGAATAGAATAAAACAACGCAGCTCATTTTAGTCAAGCACACACTTAGAAATTGTGAAGTAAAATAAAGTGATAATTCTAAGTGGTCTCTTATTATTTTTTCCATGACTGTATATGTAGTCCTGGAAAAAATAGTCCCCTTCAAAAATATCAGTTTATTTGATTTTAAACCTTCTAAGTGTGTGTTTGACAAAAATGAGCAGTGTTGTTTTTTGTATAAACTAGAATAACAAATAATAAAACACTGCTATTTTTTGTCAAACACATACTGAGCAATTGTAAACTAAAATAAACTAATTATTTTGAAGTGTTTTTTCTAGGTATGTATATATAACACGACTTAATTGGCTGAAGTGTATTTTGAATTTATAATTGCATCTGGAGTATTCTTCTGAAGGATATTTTAAAGTTCAAGTTTTCTCATTTAACTGCTTAATCTATTTCAACTTCTAGCAAAACATATTTTAAAAAATGATGCCACATGCCAAACCAGTAGAACAACTATATATGTTTGTGCATAACCGTCACCTTTTGAGCTTCTGCTCCAGTCACGGCCACAATTCGTCTGATCCCCTTGGCAATGGCCTCCTCTGACACGATCACAAATGGGCCGGCATGACCAGAGTTCTGCAGGTGGCTGGAACAACAAACACCCAGTCAGCATGACACTTTAATCCAGGTTGTTTGGTTTGGTAGAGAATTTAGCCTGTCTAGTCAATCACAGACAGAAGCTCTGATATGAATAAAATTGGTCAATCTTTGATAAATGAATGTACATTACTCTGGGTTAACATTTATGTTTAGGTATTAAAAGCAAAATGTGATCAATGCCTCCTGGAAACACTGGACAAAGGAAGGAATAGAAGGTAGACGGCCAGTTAGTTGCCCGTTCACCTATTCAGACCTTAAAGCAAGCTTTCTGGTTAATGAGAAATAAATTTCTCTCTTGATTAGAAAGAAATTACTACAATAATGTCAAGAGTGAACATTGTAACCACGGATGGTGTTTCTCCTGTGTTTTCTTTATATTTTGTAAAATTTAACATCATAATGCCCCATTAGAAGGTGCACAGAAAGTATAGTGGTGAGAAAAAGAAAGAAATGCATTATTTTATGGGACAAAAAGGTTTAACACATAAATAGTTTTCACTCTATAACAATCCTTCATTACCAAGTAAAAAATCCAGTGTAATTTCTTGGGAGCAGGAATATGTTTTAAATGTTTTTCTCTTATGTTTTTTTAATTTTCTTCCCACCCTGCAGCTTCAAGCAAATCAACAAACTGCCAACAAGGCATTTCTGCAGCCTTGGGCCCATCTGACTAGTAAGAAGCAGTTTGAAGGACAACAGAAAAACGTACGTTCCACCACAGAATTCGATGGAGGTGAGGGAGCCGGCAGTGCTGTTCGGATCAGCCAGCAATTCTTCCACAGGTAAACCAATGGATACAACTCTTACAGGATCAGGATACGTCTCATCAAACACAGCACGCAGTCCCTGGATGGCTTTTGCTGCGGCAAGTGGCGCTTCTTTTGCATACACTGGCTGTATAAAAATAGAGTTTAATCAATTTAAACCAATAAAACCATGTTCTTATAAGTTTATTAGGGTTTTAATGTCATGTTCTACACTTTGTTTCAGATGAAACTTGTGTAATGTATGACCGAATAACTACCGTGTGTCTGTCATGAATGTAACTTAAAGACAATTTTATATCTCCAGTAAGCCTGACTGCACGTTTTTAGACCATGGGAGGATGTGGAGAACATGGAAACTCCCCACAGAAAGACCCGGGACCGCCCCACCTGGGGATCAAACCCCGGACCTTCTTGCTGTAAAAGTAAAGTAAAACCTTTTTCCACATTACCTTGGCATCAGCGATCATGGAACAGGCGATCTCCTCGGTGCGTCGCACCTCCTGCGTGGTCATGGCTCCTTTGGCGGTGAAGTCAAAGCGCAGGCGGTCTGAAGCCACAAGTGAGCCTCGCTGATCAGCCTCACCCAGGACCGATCTCAAGGCATAGTTCAGAATGTGTGTGGAGGTGTGGTTGCTCATGATGGGCCTCCGGCGTGCCTGGAATCATCCAGAACAACGTGGATGCGTTTATATTTAAAGTCTGGCATTTCTTTTAATATAATCAATCCAGCAGGACTTCACAAAAGTAGCTTCAATTCACTAGTATTGCATTAACAATATGTAAAATATTCCTAAAATATTTGTTTACGGCACAGTCAAGGAGAAACTATAACGCAGTGTTGTTACTAAATAACTGCCTCCTGTATATTAATTAAGGCCTTACTGTTGTTACTATATAGTTGCCACAGGCAAGTGTAGCCTAGCAGGTTGGTATCAGACCAGTAATCAAAAGGCTGCCGATTCAGGCACCTCAACTGCAAGGTTTCCACAGATGGCCCTTGACCCCCAAAATTCCTTAGACAACATACTGTCACATTACTGTATATGGCAAGCTTACAACAATGTAAATTATCACTTGAAATCATTTAAGAAAAAAACAAAAACCATTCAATTAACCATGAAGAGGTGTGACCCAGGACATTCAGAAATTACACTAATATAAAAAAAATATGTAGTGTAACTTAGATCTAATGAATTTCAGATGGAATGGACAAAACGTTCAGTATCGTCTGGCCTTTTGTTCTAGCCTTTTTCTTTATGTTTTATGCCTAAATTTTAGCAATAGTCAAAGTTAGGATTGTGTACATCCCTGAATAACATTGTGAGTAGCTTTGTGGGGAACAACAATGGGGCTTTAACTGAGGCGATGTGATGTCAAGCATCACATGACTGGTAATATGGTGGACGTAATATTTCAATGGTTGGGTCCATATTGCACTCTTGAGTGACGACTGTTCAAGCAGTTCACACCGCCTCAGATTTATTGTGTACTGTTTAAGTATGTGATTTTAAACCGCATCCACAGCCAACATGATTTCATTCAAATTAGGCAGACCAGCAGAATAAAAGTCCAATCTTACCTCATCGACATGCAGGGTGACGCGATCTCCAACCTTCAGGGTGCCGTACACGGTTCCAACATGGAGCACGTAGCCTCCACGTACCTGTGTGTTCTTAACCGTAAACTCAGTCTTCTGAAATACAAAACGCCCAGAAGTGAGTCATGTACAGGGAGGACCTGAACACTAGATTCCTATTCTTTGTTAGATGCATTACGTCCTCTGAAGAGTCGTCCTCGCGGAGCAGGTAGCCCTCATCGAAGGTCTGTCCTCCCTGCTCAGCGTAAAATGAGGTTTGATCGAGGAGCACGCCGCACTCTTGTCCTGTGCTAACTTCATCCACAAATGCACGCTCGCGCCTCAGAGCCAGAACCGTGCCGACCGCCTGCTCAAACACTGCGGCACACACGAAGCACATTATTGACAGGAAAAGTTCTCATTAATTAAAGTACAAACTAAAAAGGAAAACAGACGAAACAATTAAAAATGATTTAAACCGAATGCATTCAAAGTACCACCATTTAAAAGGCTCAATACAGTAAACCTGTTCAGAGTCCATTAGTTAATTCTTCCTTAGAACGTAACTAATAATAGTTCACGTAACCCCCTGCAAATATTAATGATTTAGGATGATATAATTTACTCATTTTGAACCAGATATGAGTGTAAACATGAAAGGAAACGTAAAACATGGCTTGGGATGGGCTTTTTTTCCCACTCAAGCAACATTTACTGTATAGCAAGTATATTCTCCAAATTAAGTAAGTAAAAAATAAAACACAAACATGCCATGCAACTTTCACCTGTCGTTACTAATAACTACTAGTAAAACACAAATGTGTTTGAAGGACTGCATAGATACCATATCTGCCACCGTCATCAGAAGTGTAGCGGTACTTTGGGCCGTCATCGGTTGACGGTACACCCTTGTTCCTCAGCTCCTCGATGGCATAGATGTCCAACATTATGTGATCCACGTCTCCAGAACCTTTGCCCTGAGATTTCAGCTAACAATGACAACAAAGAGAAATCCATTAGAGCTTCATGAAATCCTGAGCAGTTCAGTACTACCCGTCTGTGTCAAATAATTTTTGCTCATCCTGAATACATTTTTTCAATTTAAAGTAATTACAAGCTCATGAATTCTCTGAAATGTAATGTAAATAAAAAAATCTGAATTTCAGGCACTGGATAACATGCAATATGCATTAATGTAGTAAATAACGACGACAACAATTTGAAAATAAAGGCAAGATCATTATTTAATGTGGACTGTTGTTTTGCTTTTGTTTTCCTGCCTTGAGTGAAGAAATATTTATTTCTGTTATAATAATGCATTAGATTGTGTAGTCAACAAAGTTTATTGACGATGAGCAATTAGGAACAAGTTTATTATAGGTATAGTGCAAATGTCCTGTCCTTCTTTGACAATATATTCAATTTATAGACTGTATACCTGAGCAGCTTTTTTCTCCTCCTCAAATGCAGCGATGTCTATTCCCATCCCCTTTTCCTCAGCTATGAGAACCGTCAGGTCCAGGGGGAAACCGTAAGTGTCGTACAGCAGCCATGCGGTGTCCCCTGTCAGTGTGTAAACAAAACTATCATACACCGGCACTCTAAGCAGCTGTAAAATCCCAGTGAAAGAAAAACATGGAATTTAAAGAGTACCTTATTACCCGTAAGTATGGAGAGATCGTTAAGACTGACCTGGAATAGTTTTGCTTTCTGCAAGGCTGTTGATCTTGCGATCCAGTATACGTCGCCCCCTGCTGAGAGTCTTGAGAAACTGCGTCTCCTCTTCATTGATAACGTCTTTAATCATATCGGGGTCTTTCTTCAGTTCAGGAAAAGCATCACCCTAAAAGCAGACAAAAAAGTATTCATTGGCTTTAAATATATAGTAAAATATGTATACCAATATGTTAATAACACATAAGCCTGACCGTTAGTACATTCCATTATAAATAGATGCTCCAGTTCTGACTCTTACCAGGGACTTAACCACAACGTCCACCAGCGAGGCAAAGAAGCCCTTCTGAGCGCCCAGCTTTTCATGAGCGTAACGAACAGCACGTCGCAGAATCCTCCTCAACACATAGCTAGGACAATAACACACAAGGGTTAACTTATAAGCAAAAGACTGAAATGTGTCAGTAAGTAAATGTGTGTAAGACTGGGTAATATATAGATGCCATTATAAACTTCAGTAGCAATACTAGTGATGTTTTTAACTGCTAGTCAAGTGACCAAGACACTGGAATTAGAAACAAGACTACATCTCAAATCCGTTCACAAAAGTTCTGAGGCCCATTTAAACTCTATTATTATTCTATTATACTATTACTATACTATTACTATTATTATACTCGATTACTATTGTAATTTTGTCTTTAATGTACAGCCGTGGAACAAGAGAGGCCACTGCAGAATTATCATATTATTAGTTTTACAATTTATGGGTATGTGTTTGACCAAAATGAGCAGTCTTGGTATATTCCATAAACTAGAATAAGAATCATCATAGAATAAAATAACACTTCTCATTTTGGTCAACACATACCTATAAGATGATGATGATGATCATCCGATTAGTCGCAGCCGACTCTCGGTCACTTGATGGATCATCGATTCATGAAGAATTTCG
>JAYDZG010000009.1:17238383-17250179 GCA_034509265.1 Microcambeva bendego | reverse complement strand
TGTGTACTCTTGTACATCTCTGTACCCTTGTGGTCTGTCTGTTGACCCCTAACCTCTCTGTTCCTCTTTGTTCCTTTTGGTACCCTACTGAACCTTTCTGTCCATCTCTGTATTTTCTGAACCTCACTGTTTAGCCCCTGTACCTCTCTGTTTCTCGATGTACCCTTCTGAAACTATCTTTACCTCTCTGTGTACCCCCTATACCTTTCTGTTCCTCTATGTACCCTTCTGAAACTATATTTACCTGTTTGTACACTTATGAACCTCTCTGTGCCTCTTTGTACCCTTCCTGACCTTTGTGTAACTATTGTACCTCTCTGAACTTACTCTCTCTGTGTACCTAATTTAACTCTTTGTACCTCGCTGTACCCATTCAAACCACTCTGTACCTCCCTTTACACTTCTGAACCTCTCTTTCTAAACTCAATACCTATCTGAACGCTGCTGAACCTCTGTGTACTTCTTTACCTCTCTCTACCATTTTGTACCAATCTGTACTTTTCCAAACCTCTCTGTGTACCCCCTACACCTCTCAAAACCTCTCTGTACCCTTCTGAACCTCTATTTCCCTCTGTGAACACTCTCTGTTCCTCTCTGTACGCTTCTGAAACTCTCTGTGTACCCCTGTACCCTTATGTACCCTTCTGAACATCTATTTACCTCTCTGTACCCTTCTGAACATCTCTTTGTACACTCAGTACCCTTATGAACCCTTTTGTGTACCCCTGTACCTCTTTGTACCTTTTTCTACCCTCCTGAACCTCTCTGCACCCTTCTGAACCTCTCTTTGTACCCTCTCTCTGTACCTTGATGACTTCTCTGTGTACTTCCTGTACCTCTCCGTACCTCTTTGTTCCTTTTTGTACCCCTCTGAACCGCTCTGTACCCTTCTAAACCTCTCTATGTACCCCAACACTTCTCGAAACCTCTCTGTGGCTTTCTGAACGTCTCTGTGTACCCTTTTCACTCTCTGTACCTCTTTGTACCCCTCTGTACCTCTCTATGTACTCCCGGTATCTCTGTACTTTTCTGTACCCGTCTGAACCTTTGTGTGTACCCTCTGTATCTTTATGTACCTCGCTATACCCTTCTGAACCTCTTTGTCTACCACATGTCTGTACTTCTCTGTACCCTTTTGAACATCTCTGTCCCTCTCTGTACCCTTTGTAACCTCTCTGTGTACCCCTTTTACCTCTATGTATCTTTCTGTATCCTTCTGGACCTCTGTGTGTACCCACTGCACCTCTCTGTTTCTCTATGTACTCTTCTGAAAATCTCTGTGTAGCCCCTCTACCTCTCTGTACCCTTCTGAACATATTTCTGTATCCCCACTACCTCTCTGTACTTTCTGTGTAATGACAAATAAAGGCATTTTATATTATATTCTTGAACCCCTGTTGCTATAATTGTAACAAACAAACAAACAAAAAGCTTTCTCATGCATTTCTGTCAGAGGGTTCAGTGGTAACACATGTTCAACAGTGATTTCAGGCCATACCAGCTTGGGTCTCTCTGGAAAGTGTTGACAAAATGTGTGTGCTAGACAATGCCCTAAATCAGGGGTCACCAACACGGTGACCGTGAGCACCAGGTAGCCACCAAGGACCATATTAGTCACCCGGCCTGTTCTAAAAATAGGACTCATCAGTAAACAGCATATAGAATTTAAATTTCTTCAGTCGCTATCCTTTTAAATTACACTTGAATTTATGTAGATTTTGAAAATGTTTAAATCTTTAAAAAATAATTTTAAATATGTTTATTATACTTTAATTTTTTATAAGTTTAGGTAAGCTCTAACTTAGAGAAAATGTCTTCTTGTAGAAGTGATCATCTACAATTTCAAATTTAATTGCTGAGATTAATAGAAATAAAGTATTGAATATTGATATTATCTAATTCCCACCTTGTTAAGTCATTGTTGATAATTATTGTGAGAAATCATTAACACTATCAGTGTCTTCATATAGCTGAAAGAGTATCATTATTCATTAAAAATAATAATCAAAGTGACCAAATTTGTTATTTCAGAGGAGTGTGTCAAACTGGTAGCCCTTTGTATCTATTTTTCAAAGGTTGGTGACCCCTGTCCCAAATTATTCACATAGAATATTGTTTGTTTTGGACAGCACGATGGTTAAGAACTGTCACCTTTTAAGAAGCAAGAAAGTCTGCGTGGGTTTTCTCTGAGTGCTTTAGTTTTCTTCTACAGTCCAAAATCATGTAGCCAGCTGAAGTGGAGACACTGAATTGTCCTTTAGATACCTAACTACTAGGATGCACAAACCAGTTCATTGTTTAGCTGTCCCAAGCCTGGATAAATAGTGACGGTTGTGTTAGGAAGAGCATCCGACGTAAAAACTATGCCAAGTTAATACTGCGAATCATGATCCACTGTGGTGACCTTTAACATGACCAGTTGAAAAAAAGTTATTCATGACAAAGTTTTCAGCTTTGCCAGAACTACTTGTAGACAAAAGAAGATTAAGGAGTGCTGACTGTCATAGACTAGTCTTCAGTCATCTGATTTAAACCCCATTGACCGTTTGAGGGCATGAGGAGATAGAGAAAGAAAAACATTTAGGACCATTACAAAACAAATCTAGAATACTGTGAAATCATACTGGTGTGAGTGAATCTTTTCCAATGCTCCTGTTAGGGGTCACCACAGCGGATCGCTGGATGCGGCACGGTGGGTAAGTAGGTGGCATTGTTGGCCCACGGCAAGAAGGGCTTGGGTTCGATTCCCAGGTTGGGCAGTCTGGTTTCTTTCTGTGTGAAGTTTTCATATCCTCTTCGTGTCTGTGTGGATTTACTCTGGTTAAACTGAGGTGAACTGGAAATACTAAATCGTCCAAGACTTCCTTTGATATAATCTTGTGAAATGATCAAACTTGTTCAATGAAGTAGTCAAAAGTATAAACATTCTGTTATAAATAAATATAAATCTGAATAAATGAACAAACACTGGTATGTGCATCCTGATATCTAGGTAGTGGCCGGGTTTAAAACTGGGGAGTTGAGACTATCAGCCCTGGTGGGGAAGTGGATCCCACAGCTCCATCTGGGTGCTCACTGAAATCGTACTGTAATAACATAGATTATCAGAGTGCATCTCATAAAATGTTGTAAAATAGTTTATCTGAATACACGTTTAATTCCAAATACATATATTACCAAAAGAACTTTGAGTGCCAAAGGTTTAGCGTGGTTTTAGTCAGACGTGTGACGTCAGTGAGCGTCTGCTGGTGACGCAGTACGTCTCTTTGTTGGCTGGCCAGCAGTAGCAGCAGTGTCCGCTCTGTTGTTATTTTTCCCCTGGATCTCAGAAACAGAAATGCTAACAGGCTAAACCGTTTGTTTCAGTGTTATTCATATTGCTCCCGTCATTTATAACAACACACGCTTTTGTACGTTGACTTGTCACGACCCAGTGTCAGTTTAGTAATGGACTCGGACGAGGGTTACAATTATGAATACGACGACGAGGAGGAAGAGTGCAGCGAGGACAGCGCTGAGGAAGAAGCCGAGGACGACACACTTGAGCTGGGCGAGGTGGAGTTGGTCGACCCAGTGGTGGCAGGCGGAGACCGGGATGATTGCGGAGAGACCGGCGGCAGCGGCCTTGGCCCGGGGCAGGAGGAAGAGGACTATCGGTTTGAAGTCCTCACTGCTGAGCAGATCCTCCAGCATATGGTCGAGTGTATTAGGGAGGTCAACGAGGTCATACAGGTAGGTGTTTTGGGGTGTATGTTTGACGCCAACGTTTAAATTACGCTTAATTTTGTGTTATTAACTGCGCATTGGCCGAATACGTACCACAGCGGGAAATTAACATTTGGGTTACAGCCACATCCCACTAGCTCCTAAATTGATGCGACAATATACTGGAGATCATTTTGTTCTACCTGTTTAAAAGAACATTGCTTGTGTAATATTAGACAGACCAAACATATGAAGTAACGCCAACTATCTAGTGATAAACAATTGTGCACCTTTTCCTAGCAAATGCCTTGGTTGGCTTCGTCCCAAACAGCACATGAAGTACTAAATTTTGAGAGTAATAATGTTTGATAAGTATCTCATTTGGGGTGCTATTAAGTACCAATTGTACTATTTGGGATACAGCCAACTAGGACGCTCGCTAGCTCCGTTCTTAATCTCCAGACGAAATTAGTCTACTAAAGCTGTCTTCAGAGCTGACGTTGTTAAAAAGAAAGCTCAGCTGGTTTTAAGAAACTCATAATCGAAGATAGCTGTGTGTTACTGTATGTAGTACGCGGTTTGAAAAACAAAATTGATACGGCTCAGGTTATGGCTACGTCCCAAACCGCGTTCAACACCTCTAAAGAGTGTTTCTCGGCTAGCTTATTCATACAAATACAAGTACTCAATGTTCTCGAAAATCTAGCCGAATGAAGTAATTGTTCCATTTTACACAATAAGGTTTGTGTAAATACTAGCGATGTTGGCTTACTAGCTAGAAACACGTATACATATTTAGCTAGCTGTACAACATTTAGCTGCCTCCGAATGAGTACGTAATGATAGTACATCTGTTATTATTTAAAGTGCACTTATTCTGACCCATTATGTAGTGTTGTGATAGGCGGTTTGGGACACTACCTTGATACGCTAAATCATACCAATGACAGGACTAACATACTATTATATTTAAGTACATTAATGGTTCACAACAATGCATTTCGTCCTAATAATGTCTTAATATTTCATGTTCTCCTTAATATTCTCCGAACATAAGTTTATTTGTACTATTTTAGGAAGCTAATCAGGTTGCTAGCCTGTCGGCTAGCTAAATAGCTTCGTGCTAACACAATCCTTCTTGTTTACATTTTTAGCACGTCACGCTTTTGATTGTGTACAAACACGGTGACACTTCAACTACACCAGTCAGCTTCAGTATTATACCTTAGTAGACAGTGATATTGCTGTTTATGCCACAATATAAAACAATATGAAGAATTTAATAACATGCAAAATTAGCTTGTTAGCTTTCTTTCAAGCTTTGTGTCTGACAACATGGCCGTGCTGAAGCTTTTTGTCGAATCATTTGAAATTTTTTGTTCGTATGACATTTAAAGATAGATTGGTCGTACTGCTACAATATTCAAGTAGATTAAAGATTAAAAATTACGTTCAAAACTAGCAATGTTCAAAAAGGGACAGATCTTTCTTAAGCAAGTTGTCAGAATACAAATCACACAATCAAACATGTTTTACTTTAGCTGTCTGCCTCACATTAAGGCACAGCTCTAAAATCAACTCCTTTCAGGGCAACCAGTATGTTTCTGATCACATATGCAAAGAGATCAGTGGACCAGAGATTTTTTTCTAGCATGGTGAAGTAAAGCTCATTTGACTTTAAAAACTTCTAAACTTCACCCATGTTCCAACAGCTTATAAATAACGGCAGCCCTGATTTCATTGGGTATCAGATTACATCTAACCAGCCAAACAAATTGTCTTTTGGTACAGAGCAACATTACATTTTTACTAACTTTTTCAGACTTTCGTTTTGTGCTTAAACAAGCTCTTGAAAAGTTACTTTTCATGTTTTAGCTGACATAAAATTATATTTTGTAAATATAAATTGTACAGTTTAATTTCAAGTTGTGAGAGGAGCAAAGTGAAAAGTTTCAAGATTCACCACCAAAATTTGCAAACTAATGAAGTTATTTGAGTTGAATATAGCCATGGAAAACCACTTCAAAAATAATAAATGTATAAATGCTGCCAAGATCTCTTGGCCAAATCTAATTTCAGATGGATTGAACGACTGTGGTAACATGCTGTGGTCGGATGAATCTGTGTTTTAGCTTGTTTTCGGAAACCTAAGTTCTCTGTGACAAAAAAGACAAAAAAAACCCAGACTGTTCTCTGTGAAATGTACAAACGCCAACATCTGATTTGTATATAGCTTCAAGAAGAGGAACATCAGCCATATACCAACATATATCTTGGCCAAATTTGGGATGTAGAGATATTCACATTATATATTCTTTATATACACTAAGACACAAAACGTTTATTGTTTGACTTGTGCTGGAAGACATTATGGCTTGTAAGGTTTTTGGAGCTGGGTGTTTATACTAGCTTATCAGTCATCACCAGATTGCATTTTTCAATTTTTGATCATCTGACATTGTTTGTTTTTAACACTTTGTCCATTCTAACAAATGAACTAGACAATTTCAAGCACATAATTTGCACTTCAAACTTAACTGGATTCAAGTTATTGCGATGATGCCAGTAAAGGAAAACATTCCAAAATGGGATCTTCATCTTAGAGCATCTACACATCAGTTTATTTGTTCCAGTACAATTTTTGCACACCAGAGCTTTTAAAAAAAATGTTTCCCCACTTTTATATTTTCATTGGAAATGGTTAGGGGGGAAGTAGTGCTAACTGATCGTGCTCTGAGAGTGCTTATAGTCAGGATTTTGGGTCATCTGGTTTCCATCTTTTTGGACTGCTAAGAGAAACTTTAAAGGAAAGAAGATTTTGTGATGATGTGAAGTGATCATGTGATGATAGCAATGGTGTTTTAGTGGCTACATGTTCAACTAAAAACTATTTTTGCTGATGTCATTAAATTGGTACAACGCTATGAAACGGCATGGAATCACAATGGAAGGTGACTGGAAAAGTGATGTCATTTTTTATTTAATAGAGGTTTAAAACGTATTGACACTTCTAGAGATATGGCGCAAAATGTGGAGTGGAGCTGGTTTACCGCTACAAAGGGAGGGATGCTGTATTTAAATACTCATGGTTTTGAAATTGAAGCTTGCCAGTTTGGTCTACACGTACATTTACTCATACTCGTGGTTAATTTTTTTTTTTTTTTAAAAACCCTTGGGCTTTATAGACTTAATTACATGAACATTTTAACAGCTCTTTGCCTTTGGGACTAAAAAGTCACTATACAGAAGTTTCTATCTTATCAGTGAACACATCTGTACAGTATTTAGTTAAAATGCCAATACTGTTTTTATATCTCAGCAGTATGCCATGCTTCTATTTTGCTTAGGAAACATACGTTTTGATTCTGTAATATGTGGTCCAATATTGCTAATTTCTCACTTGCAGAATCCTGCAACAATAACGAGAATACTGCTCAGTCATTTCAACTGGGACAAGGAAAAGCTTATGGAAAGGTAAGTTATTTTAACATTAAACTATACTGCATTATATACAGGTGCTGGTCATACAATTAGAAAATCATGAAAAAGTGGATTTATTCCAGTAATTCCATTCAAAAAGTGAAACTTGTATATTATATTCATTCATTACACAGACTGATATATTTCAAATGTTAATTTTTTAATTGTGATTATTATAACTGATGAAAATCCCAAATTCAGTATCTCAGAAAATAAGAATATTGAGAAAAGGTTCAATATTGACGATACCTGGTACCCCACTCTAATCAGCCAATTAACTCAAAACACCTGCAAAGGCCTTTAAATGATCTCTCAGTCTAGTTCTGTAGGCTACACAATCATCGGGAAGACTGCTGACTTGACAGTTGTCCAAAAGATGACCGTTGACACCTTGCACAAGGAGGGCAAGACACAAAAGGTCATTGCTAAAGAGACTGGCTGTTCACAGAGCTCTGTGTCCAAGCACATTAATAGAGAGGTGAAGGGAAGGAAAAATGTGGTAGAAAAAAGTGTACAAGCAATAGGGATAACAGCACCCTGGAGAGGATTGTGAAACAAATCCAGACTTATGCAAGACAAGTGTTTCAGCTGTCACATTCCTTGTGTCAAGCCACTCTTGAACAAGAGCCGTCAGAAGCATCTCGCCTGTGCTAAAGACAAAAAAGACTGGACTGCTGCTGATTGGTCCAAAGTTATGTTCTCTTATGAAAGTTCTTTTCCTTTGGAAATAAAAGTCCCGGAGGAAGAGAGGAGAGGCAGAGAATCCACGTTGCTTGAGGTCCAGTGTAAAGTTTCCACAGTCAGTGATGGTTTGTGGTGCCATGTCATCTGCTGGTGTTGGTCCATTGTGTCTAAGGTCAATGCAGCCGTCTACCAGGAAGTCTTAGAGCACTTCATGCTTCCTGCTGCTGACCAACTTGCAGATTTAATTTTCTAACAGTACTTTGCACACAGTGCCAAAGCTACCAGTACCTGGTTTAAGGACCATGGTATCCCAGACCCAACCAGACCCAACAATTCAGAAGAGCTGAAGGCCACTATCGGAGACACCTGAGCTCTCATAACATCTGAGCAGTGCCACAGACTGATCAACTCCATGCCACATTGCTGCAGTAATCTGCAGTAATCCAGTAATCCATTTTTCTATTGCTCTTAAGTAATATTCAAATTTTCTGTGATACTGAATGCTTGTCAGTTATAAGCATCAAAATTAAAAGAAATAAACATTTGAAATATATCAGTCTGTGTGTAATGAATGAATATAACATACAAGTTTACTGAATTACTGAATTACTGAAATGAATCAACTTTTTCATGATATTCTAATTTTATGACCAGCACCTGTATGTGTGCTCTGATTACCTTTTTTAAAAGAAGTGAGCAATTATTATGCCAAAAGTTAAACTGTGCTTGTTTATTCATGAGCATAATTCTTTACTGGTCTTTCACAATAATTCACCCTGGTCACACACATATGTGCAGTGTTTGCATTCGAAATTTCATTGAGGCAGTTAATGACAGGATGATTTGAACATTAATGACAGGATGATTTTTTATTTAGTATATTGTGCCAGTTATATAATTCTTTCTATATTTGAGCCTTGGCCTCCCATGACCCTGGTGCCAGTTTACCACTGCTCCTTCGTTGGACCACTTTTGATAGATACTTTTGATAGTTGAAGACCGGGAACACCCCAGAAGAGCTGCAGTTCACCAAGCCCTCTTATTTTGGCCAAATCCTAACACTTTTTTTGGCCAAATCCTAACATTTTTTCTGCTTCTAACATCAACTTTGCGAATAAAATGCTGCCTAATATATCCCACCCTCTTAACAGGCAGCGTGATGAAGAGATAAACAGTTTTATTCACTCCACCAGTCAGTGGTCATAATGTTATGCTTTGCTGTTAATTCATATATTGTACATGAAGCCACATATTTACCTTACGTTCCTGAAAAATCTAAATTCTAATCACACACCTTATTCAAAGTAGTCATTCAGATCTTCAGGAACCAAATGTTTAGCTTTATCTTAGTGTGACTTCTGAAACAGATTGTCTAAAACCTTGGTTAAAATTCAAGCTCTGCAGATGGAATACAAATCAGAGAGAGAGAGGTGACTCGGAGCACCAGGGTGGCTTTGTGACAGATCACTAGACATTTCAGAGCAAATGCATGCACATACATTGAGATCAAGACCACAGTAGATCCAAGATCATGCTCATGGATAAACAAACACTGCAACTATCTTCAACACAAGTGCTTTCCTTCGTTGCAGGTACTTTGACGGTAACCTGGATAAGCTGTTTTCTGAGTGTCATGTCATCAACCCCAGTAAAAAATCCCGGACGCGCCTCATGAACACACGATCATCAGCTCAGGACATGCCGTGTCAGATTTGCTATCTGAACTACCCCAATTCAGTAAGTTTCTTCCACTGATGTTTGGAGGGCCACTAAATGAATTGGAATGAGACACAAATGTAAAAGTTTACTCACTCTTTTTCTAACCGTCACACCATTTACTTTCATATTTAGGGAATTATAATGTATCATGATCTGATAAACTGTCACATCTCTTAACTTGAGTTCCAACTCTATATTCTGTAATACATACAGTGTATCCAGGAAGTATTCACAGCACTTCACCACCAGTTTGTTTTGTTACAGCTTTGTTTTACGTTCATTCTATTCTCAAAGGTCTGCACACCATACCCTATAATGTCAAAGTGAAAAAAGATTGTTGGGAATGTAAAAAAAAATCACATGTACATAAGTATTCACAGCGTTTGCTCAATACTTCGTTGACGCACCCTTGGAAGCAATTACAGCCTCGAGTCTTTTTGAGTATGACGCAAAATACTTTTTGAGAAGAAGTGAAGCGCTGTGATCAACCTAGTCGATATACTGTGCATCGTTTTTATTAAACGTTTATAAATGATCCTTCATGGGTTCTACATTTTTATTCATATCGTGTAAGCGTTCATATGATTTCTTCTTAGCACTGCTTGCTGTGTCATATTTATGCACAGTCTTAAAAAACTCATCTGCAGTAGAGTCTGAGAAAAGCTTAAGGTTTTCCAAGACCTAAATCACCAAAGGTTTGGCAATAATTAAAACGGACACAAAACAAAATCTTGGACACTCATGTTATAACACAGCACCACCAGCACCATGTTGCATGTATTTAATGTTTCATTAAAGCCCTCTTACTCATACTGGATTTCTTAGCGATTTCAGTTACATATTGCTTCTTTAAGCTTCTTAATCGCAGGGATCTTGGATTACTGTATCTCTCAGTGAGTTCAGTTAGGTCGCTGCACACTCTGCTGCTTTGGACTTGGGATTTTTGCGGTTACCACGGTGATCAAAGCGCTACACACTTCGCATGTGAAACTCTTACGTCTTCGTTTACATGGCTTAGAATGTGCAGTAAGTTGGTAAGCGATGTATTTCGGCTATCAGTCTAAGCACATTGCTGTGTGTACAGCATAAACGTTGCACTTTATTTAATATGGTGCACTTTGATATATTGGACAATTATTCTGTTTACAATATTATTTCACCATACAGTTGTTGTTAAAACGAAAGAAGAGAGATTTTTAAGCTTTTAGAGAGAAATAATCGATATAAAAATAGCTGTTAAGTGTCTGCCCTTAAAAAATGGGATTAATATGGCTCTATTCATGATAAACAAATACACAGATCAAGCAAAACATTAGGACCACATGTGCACAACTGTGTATCTGATCTGAAAAATCTGAAAAAGTTGACAGTATAGAAAATGCAAATTTTAAATTAAGCCTAATTTAGCAACTTTGGGAATAGCTGCAGCACCCCCTGCTGTTTAAAGCGCACATCGATTCATTAAACAAAAATACCAATTGGAATCGGGTCGGAAGTAATGCTTCGTTACATGCTTATTTGATAGGTTCTTAGGAAAAATCCACGAATGACTGACGCCATTAACCGTGACTTCACAGGGATTTTCTGTATTGAATTTTAAACAAGTACATAAAAATGCACCCGAGTCTATGATTATCAATGGCTGCTACTGTTCAGGTGTTGATTTAAAATCTTTTTGTCTGCAGTACTTCACCGGTCTGGAATGTGGGCATAAGTTCTGCATGCAGTGCTGGGGTGACTACTTAACCACCAAAATCATAGAGGAAGGAATGGGCCAGGTACTCTCTTTTTCCCCTAACTTCACTCATAGTAATTTATTCTAAACACATTAAAACCAATCTATAAATCTGTCCCTGTAGGACAGAACTATTTTGTACTTTGTTCCACTGGGGAGAAATATTGTAGCTTAACAGTTTGTTAACGGGACGGTGGTGGCCTACTGGGTAGAGCTTTGGACTATCAACCAGAGATTGAGGGTTCAAATCCCAGCTCTGCTAGGCAGCCACTGTTGGGTCCTTGAGCGAGACCTTTAACCCTCACTGCTCCAGGCACGCTGTACAATGGCTGACCCTGCGCTCTGACCCCGGCTTCCAAAGATGGGATATGCGAAGACAGAATTTCGTTGTACTGTACATCTATATATGTGTAATGACAAATAAAGGCATTAAAAAATAGTCTACAGTGCTTTAACAGGGCACCTCAAGCCAT
>JAYDZG010000009.1:17209621-17221877 GCA_034509265.1 Microcambeva bendego | reverse complement strand
GTTCTGTAGACCGCAGTAAACTCAGACCCGGGGAGAACATGCAAACTCCACACAGTAAGGATATAGATTACCTCACCTGGGGATCGAACCGAAGATCCACTTGCTGTGAGGCTACAGTGTGGGGTTACTGTTTACATTTTCATCATTTAGCACATGCCTTAATTCAAGGCGACTTAGTTACATAGTATACAGTCTGAGCAATCGCCAGTTAAGGGCCCAACAGTGGTAATCTTGCAGTGGTGGGGCTTGAACCGGCAACCTTCGTATTACTAATCCAGTACTTTAACCACTAGATTACATTCAGTTCAGTTAGTATTTAAGGTATTGGGTTTATTTGGTGTTTCTTACCTTGCTTAGACAGTGTTAAGTAAATCGGGTTTTACACGTAGATTAAAGTGTGTATGTAAATACGGCAAGCCTATCCACCAGATGGCGCTACCATCCCCTGTACCAACTGTTCTTGTCGAATGCAAAAATTCAAAACCAAGGACCATTGTAGAAAAATAAACCAGACACTACATACATAATGAAAAGAATCAAAGTATTTTACTTTGAGTTTGTACCACAGGCATTTAGTAAACAAACATGTTTAACAAAGGCTTTGAACAGGACAAAATGTTTTTTTTGTAATGCATATAAAATAAAACACTTTTGTGGCATATTTTAATCTTGAGTTTGAAAATGTCCAACCGAAATTAAAATGTTACAAATGGTTTTCTGTTTTTAACATGCCGGTTCGTTTTCAGTATGGAATGGCAGCATTTAATATGGCTGGTTAAAATGTGAAGGCACTTGTGGCCGGTTGTTACTAACTAAAAGTGGAATGTTCATGCAAAAAGTCATCGATATTGAAAGCTTCAAGCTTCTAACAACATTGTAAGGAACAGACTGTATATAACGAGTGTAACAGAGGTGCTTTGGTTCTTAACCATGTTGGAATGTGGATCAGTTGGAATATTTGAAGTAGTTTTAGGTAGTTCGGCTCATTGCGGGTTTAGGTTATTTCAACCGACAACCTTTTTTGAACATTTGCCAAAAAACAACTGGTCTGATGGTAAAAAAAAAACTAATACAGCTGCTGTGAAAAATAACATTTTCAAGTGAAACTAATAACCATATTAAATATAATACAAATAATTAACATTTAAAGTTAGGGTGAAATCTGTCAAGAGCAACAGAAGTAACATCTTCAAAAAAATGACAACCAAAAAGAATTCACAGTTTAAACCTTAATAACTCTCAAACTATTTCAGGACTCAATTTTGAGCCATCCTTTCTGGTAGTCTACAAGCAGCTCTAGATAGTATTGCCACTCGGGCTCACTGTCGTATTTAACCTCAAAAACCGTTTTAAGTGGGTTGGGATTGGCCTCATGGATGCGCACCACCACACCTCGGTACCAAACTTCCGTCTTATCATTCTCTTCATACAGATGGCAGATTCTTTTACCCACCAGGTCTGGGTAGCGGTTTTTCACAGGCTGTTGGGTATTCTGAACTTTTGAGCGTAGAAACCACCTCTTCCTTTTCTTCTTCCTTTTCCTCTTCATTGAACCACGCTTAGATGAACTATGCGAACAATGTTTCGAACTTCTGCACTCGGAGCTTCTGATTTTGTTTTTCGTGTGATGTAGTCTGTGTCTGTCTTTTCCTTCAGCCTCAGGTGGGTCTGGGACTTCAACAGCCTTATAGTGGGACACTTGGCCATGGCTGCTGCTGGTGTAGTAGACCTTTCTAAGCTTCAGCACCATGCCACACTTTTTAGACAAGCTGGATCTTTTGGTGTTGCAGGAAATGCAGCTTTGGCCTGATGTCCAAAATGATGTTTCAGTCTCCATTTCTGTGCCGTCTGACGAGAGGTCATCTGAGGTCAATGGCCGCCCCCAGAAGGAATTTTCAGGTTCTTGCTCTGTGTCCTCCTCGATTTTGACCTCAATGTGACCCTCCTCTAGAGTGCAAACTGCTTCCGTGCCTTTATATTCCTCCCCCTCTGGAGTTTCAAAGGACCAGGTTCGAGATTCCTTAGCTGGCTCGTCCTCTGCAGAGGAAGAGTCGTCTCTTAAAAATATTCTCTTGCAGGCACTTTTGACTCTCCCTTTGCTTTTAGACCTCTTCTGGCCAGAGTTTTGTTTTCGCTTCTCCAGACTTGATTCAGTATCTGAAACGTTTGGCATTGGGAATATACATTGTGTACTTTCAGCTTGATCTGAGCCCTCCACATGTTCCTTCTTTACTGAGGAGTTTGCTTCTACTCCTGTGGAGAAACAGCAAATATAAGTAAATGTGTTCAGTCCTGTGTGAAACAAAATCTCACCAATAAATTGAGCCACATTCAAGTTCTAAAATACAGGGGTAAAACACACTTTCACCTACACAAACAACAGTTGTACATACAGGGTGGGAACAATAAAATGGGTATGTTAGACCAAAACGAGCAGTATTGTTTTGTTCTATTCGAATTATTATTCTAATTAATAGAATAAAACAGCACTGCTTAACTGCTGTAAACGAATAATAATATATAACCTAATTGTAAACCATTTCTTCCATGACTACATACTGTATATATTAGGACTGTCGCTTAATTAAAAAAATAACTAAATCACAGTTTGCTGTAATTAATCATGATTAATCATTTTTTTTAATAATAGATGAATAATGAATGAAATGTAAAATAACAGTGGAATAATACTTCTACTCAGGTGTTTTATTAGCTTTATCTATTAAACACAGATTCTACCTGTGATTTACAGGTATTTGAATGCAATGGATTCCAGCCTTGCTTTTGCTCTTCCCTCTTTGACCATAACTGTAGTGGACACCCCCTCCATATTCATTAAGGGCTCTGCTTCATGGCAGGCATGTCTCCATCATCATTATGTTATCATTTTTTATACTTATATCAGTCAGAAGTGTTCTGTCTGCTGCATTGCCTGTTGTTGTTGGGGATAATTTGTGTAATCAAATGTTTGTGTAAAACTACTAGAGACTGATCTGTGTAAAAGAAGTTTGGCAGTTTCACGATTAAATCATGATTAAAAATATCTATGTAGTACAGACATGAAAGACCATTGTTCTTCAATCGGTGAGCCATATAAGATAGACAGATATTCACTTTAAAGAGCAGTGGGCATATTTAGCGTAGGTTGCAACTACCACAGAAAAGGACAAAAAAATCCCTTAATTTTGTCTCATTTTGTTAAAAAATACATTAAAAATAATAAATTGGGGGAAAAAAGGTACCGCAAATCACATCACATCGTGGGTAGTGCATCGTTACATGTCTATGAACAACTAAGCATATTGAGAATGCTCTTTTATAAGCAGTCATGACCACATCATCTGTTTAAGATATGTAATTTCATGTTACAGCATTTGGTTCATTTTTTTGGGCGATGTGTTCAATACATTAAATTATGAATTGGCAATACGTGTGTACATCAATAAACAAAATGAAACAAACATGATATTATATACACAACCGGTTCTTTTTGTGGATTTAATTGCATGTTGCATTTTGTAACATCCTAACTTTTTCAGATTTGGTGTATACATTCAGAGAATCCTCAAGTCTGATTTTCAAAGAAGGTGTATGCACTTTTCTATGACCAGTTTTTCCAGGTTTCGTAAAATAACAATAATAAAATATTTTTTTTTAAAACATGCATTAAACGAAGATGCTTACTTGATTGTGTATAGTTCTTCAGATATTCTCAGTAAATGTTATACAATATCCTAATACCTGAAGGTTGCTAAATATTTCTGAACACAGCTCTATTACACTGATTACCAAGTGTTTTACATAACTGGTGAGCAGTAAAGGGGTCAGTGTTCACTCAGCATCTCTTAGCTGAAAAAATACAGATTTTAGTACTGAAAATGTTTACAGGAAAAGAAGGAAATAACTGCATAAACAACAATAAAACTTTTAAGAAGTCTCCTGACTTGATTAATGTATTCCAGTTAAACCAGTTTCAACACATTCCCTTTTCTATTAATAATGCTTCTATAATCAGTCAGTTCATACACACCTGCACTGTTTACTTACAGATGTTTAAACAGCTTATTAGTCAGGCGAGATACACACTTATACACACACATTAAAAAATAAAGAGATTAATATATATACTTTTTGTTTTACATTTATTTCTGTGGCGGTAGGAGGATGTGTGTGGCATAAACAGACAGCAATCCCCAGCCACGTCGCTTCCTACTGTTTACAGCTGCATCCGACCACATTATACACAAAACTTTGCAAGGAGAGAAGGGTCATGTCTTCCACTAAAGCTGTGGGTTTGAACTTGTGGAGCTCTCTTCTCAAGGGGAACTTAAGCACCTGCAAAGCAGGCCAAGCAGTCTCAAGGTATTTATATCTACGACTCAAGCATATCATTTTTTTAACCTAACATATTACAGAAATGTTCAGTTTGTATGGCACTTAGTCAATTTTCCCCAGATTTATCATGAACAGTCTTGCACCCAGAAAAACAGAACACCTGTTAGACAGGGCTTCATTTCAACATGGGCCATTTACTCCTGGCATGTTTTAGATGGTGGGAGAACACTGAGAAGACAGGCTTGAAGAAAACGTCAATGATTTTCACCAATTATTTTGATTGCATGAAACTTTCTCTTCCACTTACTGATTACTGACCTTCCACTGCAGACCACTGGCCTAAAACCGAGTGCATCCTTTCACCAGTTCGAGGTGAGTTTATACGCAGATCAGCTTTCAAGTACGTCTTGTTCATGTATACGCCAAAATTTAAACCGATGTGTTCTACATCTCAGCTCTGCTTTTTTTTTTAAATGGTTGTGCGACTTGGGCGCCCTATCAATTTGAATAAAAAAATAACTGTATGTCACTACTAGCAAGAGATTAAACACAGAAAAAATGCTTAAAATATACAAATATTTGTACAAGATGGAAACCTTATGCTACAGTAAAAGCCCTGCCAAATTCACACCGTTAAAATCATGTCACAAATCATAAGACAAACCTTCTCCCATGTAAAATGCAATTCGCTGTAAAAACTTTCCTTTTTTTTATTCAAGTGCTTCACATTTACAGGTTATAATATCCAAATATGCAAAGCGTCAAACTCTAAAGCAGCTAAGAACAATAGAAAAGTATGAGTGAACACCTGCCCTAAAGTCAAAAAACCTGTTCGACTCCAAATTAAAAATGGATTCAGATCTACTATAAAAGGCAGAAATAACAATAACAAATAAAACAAAGTATTTAAAGCATAATCTTATAAAGGGGGGGGGAGCTATTGCTGGGGGGGAGCACTGCAGGGCAGCAGAAAAAATAATAATGTACCTGAGCAATTTTTTGGACATCATCTGTAGTAGTGGAATCTGTAAAATAAAAGGGGTTCAAAACAAAAACATATCAATCAACAAAATATGTAAATACAAATGAATTAAAAATAGTAAAAAAAAATGCAAATCTACATCAAGTACTGTAATGAAATAATAAAAAATAAGGTGAAATTATAAACAGAATGAAACTATTTTAATACAGTGGACGCTTGACGTTCTAATTTCACTGATTCTGAAGGGTTGGAAAACAATCCAATGAGATGAGGTGACACAAATCTCCAATTCACCTCATTTGCATGTCTTAGGACTGTGGGAGGAAACCGGAGCACCCGGAGGAAATCCATGCAGACAGGAAGTACATGCAAACTCCACAGAGAAAGGACTCAGACTGGCCCATCTGAGGGTCGAAGGCAGGACCTTTTTCCTTTTTTCTACTTAGTTAATTTTGAGTTTAATAGCTATGGCTTTGGGTCACTAACTTGAAAAGTTAGTTTGGATTACGTGTTTGTTGCAACCATTATCCTCACAGCAGTGGACTCACATAACATGCAAATGTACCCCTCATTGGGTGTGGATAACGTGAATCAGAACGACTTTTACTAACAAAGTTCGTCTACCAAAACAAGAAAACCATGAAAGGTAAAAAAAAAAAATGGGATGACATTTGTCTGCTTATATCTGATACCTCCGAGCTGTATTCCTTTCCTAGTATATCAAAGAATGTCAAAGAAGAGCAAAATGTTTTGGTTGACCTCCATTCATAACCTTTCAGACATTTCAGCTACAATTCTGTCAACTCTTTGGATAAGTTTTTGGATACACACCCACCATGATTTTGGTCCCCATCCACTACCATTGTTTTTTTTTTTTCTCTAAATCATCCGGCTCATTGAGAACACCCCTACTTGGATACAGCTTTTAAATACGCACATCCGTTAATGTACTTCACTGCAATCACACTCACATTTTCTTCAGGAAATGCACATCTCTAGTTCCTCTATATTTATTTCAAAAAATAGTTGAAAAAGCATTTTCTGGGTGTGTGTTCGACCAAAATGAGCCGTGTTGTTTTATTCCATAAACTAGAATAAGAATTATAATATAATAGAAAATACTTCTCATTTTGGTCAAACACATATTTTGTGTAAATCTAAAAAACCTGATATTTTTTAAGTATTCAAAACATACCAGTGTTTGAGATGGGATTAATCATATTATATACCAATCAGGCATAACTTTATGACCACCTTCCTAATATTGTGTTGGTTCCCCATTTGCTGCCAAAACATCCCTGCAACTGTGATGAACTTTGATGAACCAGCAGTACTTTATCACACTTTTAGCACACCCAACTGAGTAGATTGAGACATGCTTTCTCTCCACAAGTAGTGACCCCAGCTTTGATAGATGAGAATGACACTAACTCACTCCTGCTCCGACAAGTGTGCAGCAGCTTAATGCATTTTGTCACCTACACTTGGCGAATGCGGATCAGCTCTGTGTACAGAGAAACACACTATGATTGAAACACACTCTTTCCTTGTCAGTCAGTAACAAAGAATCCCTATCTGGCTTAATAACCTTCCCTATATGAACAGACACGAATCACAAGTAGGTCCCTGCTGTGTCCTCTCAGGGTTGCTTTTAGTAATTTTAAGAGCTTTCCTTTGTCACTGTAGCCCTCAGCTTAGTTATGGGGTCTTTGGTCTGTTGGTCCTGGATTATGTTAAGTATATTACAAATAATTAGGACTTAACAAAAGATGACTACACGAGTGCATGTATAGTGTTGTATAATAAAAGACAGCAGTTGTCGAATAATTTAAATTACATACCACATATTTTTACTTTTTATCTAGCATTTAAGTACTTAACACCTACCTAGGACTTTGCTGACAGTGGAATAGTACAGGAGGTTCAGGACATCTAGATACACTTCTGGCAGATGTTTGAGGGACAGAAGCCTCCTGAGTTTGGAAGAAAATGCCCGTTTGTGTAGCTGAGTCAGCTGCCTCTCTTCCGACAGCGTAGTAGGTCGCAGCTCAACATGATGCTCCTGCAAGACCTGGTCAATAAAATTTCCTTGGACTTGTGAAAACAGGACCTCTTTAACAACCAGCATCGGGATGAACACTGCCCCTGCTCTGATGACATGTGGAAAAGGGCACTCTCGACTTCTGACATAGTTCTCCAGCAGGCCAAGGACCTTCTGGAGGGCCTGGGCAACTTCCTGACCCTTCATCCATATTTCTCTTGCTTTGGAACCCAGAAGGCACGAGACTTTTTGGTTTTTGGCTGGACGTAAAGCAGACTCGGTGAGGCCCATTTTTAATATCCAGTCTTTAAGCTCGCAATGTGAGGCTTGAGAAATAAAGCTCGATAAGTATCGGCAAAGCGACTCATGAAGCTCCATGAACTGGTGATGGGCCGTTCTACTGGTTCTGTCTGGTTTCAACTCACAAGGAGGCTTAGGAACCTCGGGAACTGGAGGTTCGGGAGTAGGAGTTTTAAGGACTTCGGGTAAAATTATTTTATAATTTGTCAGTTTAAGACACTGAAGAGGGATTTTACTGATGTGAAATTTAGGTTGAGGCATCAGCTGTAGACCTGGGGGTTTGGATAGTGTGGATGTAAGGTTGGTGTTTTTTGCATCACTGTTTAAAGAAGGCATGGTGTTCACTCTGGTATCCTTTACGACGCACTGAGCATTACTCTGAAGAGAAGGTTCTGTGATTTTAGGTGTCACTGATTTACAATCTGGTTCATCGTCAGTCTTAATTACAATGTTGAGGTTGAGACTTGCTTGTTTTTCAAAATCATCTTGTTCTTTTTTGATCCTTAACTCCTGGCTGGTGTGGTCAATCACAGGACTTGGGTTCCTGTTGATTTCTGACTGACATGACCTCTCATCAGTCTCAATTCTCTCTTTTTTGAACTCGACCTTTGGGACCTCAGTGTAATAATTGCTGCTTGCTGTTTGACTTTTGGTAGAATTTGTATTTGAATCAGAGGTTTCTTGTTCTTCTGTTGTCAACACTGATTTGGATAGCATCTGAGGACATTTGGCTTCTTGCACCGGGGACAACACACCTGTCGCTTCTAAATAGGCTTTATATGGGGCCAAGCTGAACACTTTGTTTATTACTGGCATTGGTGGTGATGAAGGCTCGAACTCTGTAGTCATCTGTTGGCCCATTTTTTTAACTTTATTCACCAACCGATCGTCATTTTTTACTATTTGCGTATTAGCTTGTATAGCAGGATTATCCTTTTGGTCTGGATGACTTGGATTTGTATTGGCTAGATCATCAGAGTATCTGCAGAAAGGTGTATAATCCCGCCTACTCATGGGAAAGCCGTTGTCTCCACCGTTAGAACCCTTGCACTGGTCTTGAGACTCTGTTTGGTGGAAAGTCCCTGAAATTTGGTGTTGCCTGTCTGTTTTTTCTTGAGATTCTACATTTGTCTCCCTTCTAACGGAAAAGTCCAGAGGTCGATCTGATGGCTGTACAATGACAGGAGGGCAAAACTGATTAGCATTAGTTGCGTTAGCAGCATTAACAAAGTTCATTCTGTTCACTGGATAAGCAGGATTCCGGACTGCTGGGTGTCCAGGGAGGACCAAGTTATGGGACTCTTGAGGCTTGAGAACAGGACACGGTCTGGACATTTGCTGCTCAGAGATTAGATGAGAATTCTCTGGGCTGTAAACATCTGTTCTATCCTTTTGACAGTAAATCAAGGACGGTTGAGGTATCTCTCTATACTTGGAAAAATGAGGGCAGTCTTGATATACTTGCATGTGTGTTGTATAGTGCATTCCGGTCACTGGGTTGTACATAGGAACCATATCCTTATGCCTCTGTGTAGCCATCTGAAAGCCTTGACAGTGCTCTGGCAGTGAAGGGACTACCGAGTGAACTGGGCCATACATGTAGGCGTTCTGGCTCGGATCAGACAATGGTGTGACATGCCTAGGTCGGCTTGCTCTAAAACCATGAAAGCCTTCTGTGCTAATGTCCTTTGATTGTCTCTCTGCTGAGTGTTCAAATGGCAACAATCTCTGCTGCATCAAAGCTTCCGGCTCCTTATTCAAGTATGTCCAGTGACCATAATATGCAATCCGATCATCCTCAAACATTTGATGAGGCAATCTTTGCAGCCCTCGCTCAACAGCGAAGTTAGGCCCTATAGTGCATCTTGGGCCAGCACAGCAGGGGCTGTGTCCATACACAGGTTTTGGAATTGCAAGTCCTACAGAATTTTCGGGTTTTGAATGGGAGGAATTTGCACACCCCATAGGGACTTTCCTAACAGCAACAGGGGAGACTAAAGCTGATCCACTAGGACTGTGTGTGTTCGGACTTCTGGAACAGAAAGCAGAGTTGTGCTTTGAAGAGACATCCTGTGCTACGTTGGGGGAACCATCATCCACAAGGAAAGCGCCATTCTTGTAAAAGAGTGGATTTGTAATCGATCCTTCCGAGGCTAAAGCTGCAGGGCTTCCCACGTTTCTCCCAATAATCGTAGAGGGGCTCCATGGCGAGGGAAGATCTTGCCCACTATAGTAGGGTTGTCTGTAAGCTAGGGATTTGTCTTGGGAGTATTGAGGTAGGCTGTTTGTTTTGGAAAGTCCAGGGGGGGGCACAGTACCCACACTACACTGTAGTCTTGGTCGTTTGCTTTGATGTACCGGTTCCATTAAACTCTGAACCTGGTTGTTGCTCATCATTTCCTGCTTTGGAGATAATTCATTTAAATAGATTCCCACCTATTAAAAGAACAGAAAGAAAACAATTCAGATAGCATATCGTCGCTCTCTGTGTACCAACATAAATGTAGCATCCTTAAAAAAGACACCACATGAAAGGGAAATTATTACAATTATTTAATTATAATTTTTAAGTGAAGCAAAATATACATTAATATCAAGTAGATACATGTAGGTAAGTGTAACATTTGAAGAAGATGTAGTTTCTAAAATTCAATGAATTTGTCAGTGTTTTGACCTTCTTATGACAACTAAAACACACACCGACCAGGCAGGACATTATGAGCACTGATAGGTGAAATAAATAATGCTGATCATCTCTTCATAATGTTACATTTTAGTGGGTGGGATATATTAGGCAGCATGTGAGCATTTTATCCACAAAGCTGTTGTGTTAGAAGCAGGAAAGAATTTGAGCAAGTTTGACAAGGGCCCAATTGTGATGGCTAGATGACTGGATCCGTGCTCTTGTGGAGTGTTTCCAGTCTGCAGTGGTCAGGATCTATCAAAAAAGATCGGGGAAGGAATGGTGGCAAACCAGTAACATGGTGATGGGCGCCCATGGCTCATTGATGCACGTGGGGAGCGAAGGCTATGCCCTCTGTTCCGATCCAACAGACAAGCTACTGTTAATACTGGTCCTGATAGAAAGGCTTCAGGATACACAGTGCATCACATTAACAGAAGTGTTTAGCAGCAAAGGGGGCCAAACAATATTAAAAAAGTGGTCATAATGTTATGCCTGACCTGTGTATATAGTGGATTTGGACTATATAAAGTATTTACAATCAATGAAAACGTATCATAACTTGTCATAAAAAGTTTATATACAACCTCAACACAGAAATAAAACCAATAAACAGCATAAATGACCGCGTTAAAGATGTTAATTTCATAACTTACTGCATTATGAAAAAGTGGATTTTTCTCCATAATTGAGTGCACGCATGTTCCAAAACTGCCAACTGTTATTTAGTACTTTTCTAGTACACATGAGTTTAAAACTGTTGATTTAATATTTTTTAGATTCTTATTAGTTAATGTCTATGTCTGTTTTTTGTTGTTTTTGGACATGAGGCATCATCAGAAATCTTGCTTTAGTCTCTCTAATCAAATAAACGTGTAATTTCAGAGAGGCTCACCCAAAGGGATTGACACCATTTTGCTTTCATTTGATGTATTATTATTATCTGTCCTGGATTCTGTAAAGTTGCTTTGAGAAAATGCCAATTGTAAAAACCCTTATCAAAATAAATGTGACTGAATTGATAACATTGAAATTAACGGCGAGGAGTCAGGGTCATAAAAACCTGAGAACTTACATTTAAAAATGAATAAAATACCAAATGCTGGGTGTTGCAAAAAAAAGTTTGTTAATAGTCCAGGAGACCAAGCTCCACCCACGTGTAGCAAAGACAACCCTCTTTTAATGACCATTCGCCACTAGATTTACAAGCTCAGGAGCAACTCTGGGTTTGCTCAGCAATCAAAACTCGGCCCTCAATCGCTATGAGCTACAAACAACTCGACCAGAATAGACTGAAATCAGATTTCGAACAAGCTGAATAGGTCAATCGGAGTCACCTGGCTGGCAATGAGTGGGGTGTCGAACCACGCAAGATACCGGGTTGGGGGCTAGAATTATGTTTTGTAAAACTAACAACAGTGTCGCTCACTACATGTTTACGTATGTTTTTGGATGTGGTATCATTAAAAACCTCATCACTTGCATTTGTTTTTCATGAAAAAAATGTAGTTTGTGAGACAAGAGAAGCTCAACTGCGATTCCCATCGGTGATGGGAGGTAAATTGACAACCCCCCAATCAGTGATCAGACTGATTGAAAGTCTCCCGATTACAAGAGACCCGGTCATGTTATGTGAACTGTAAGGTGATCTGTTGATTTAGAGAGTGGTGCAGTGTGAACTTGGCATAAGTGATTGAACAGAGTATACATCATGACTTTTGTACTTTACATGCTGTTTTGGGTCCCATTTTTCCTGTTGCCCACTAATCTCTTTTAAAAGCTACCTGACTGAGTTGAACATGTCATTTTTTACTTACAGGTGTAAGTGGCTGTGTTTTAAACTTATTACCATTTTACACATCAATAGAATGTCAGGAAAGTTATGTCAGGAAGGACAAATGGCATAAATAACGCC
>JAYDZG010000009.1:17175676-17190426 GCA_034509265.1 Microcambeva bendego | reverse complement strand
TACTCTGTATATTGCTGTCATAAACATTGGCCTCTCCAGTAGCTTTGTCAGTGTTGTACTTCTATTGCATTTTTCTAGTGTTTATTGTTTATTCTATCTATCTGTCTGTCTGTCTATCTACTAACTTATCTATACATCTATCTATCTAATATATCTAACTACTAACTTATCTATCTATCTATCTATCTAATCTATCTAATCTATTCTAATCTATCTATCCAACTAATCTGTCTAATCTCTCTCTCTCTAAATAAATAAATAAATAAAAAAGCCTTACTGTTAACATAGGAGGATCTTTTAACGTGTCATTTTTTGCTTAAAACCCTACATGTGTAAATATTTGCTGGTGATGTATCAAGTAATAAGACTCTTCGTGTTGCTTATACTGTTTTGCTCCTCTCACTTGTAGATTCTTTTTATGATACTTTTCACACCATTGCTGATGTGATGTACTTCTGCCAAATGCTAGCGATTGCTGAAGTTATTAATCCTGCTCTGGGGTTGGTTAAGACCGGTGTAATGCCTGCCTTCATACAGGTGAGAGAATCTTGATGTATTGCAGAATACATACAGAATCTGTTTGCAAGCTTCTATTCGGCTGGATGGGCACAAATTCCCTCAAGCATAAATAAAAGTAATGGAGAGCCGTCCCAGCTAAATTGTGCACTTGTGATGTCATGATTTTAAAATATAATGCTCATCAAGCACATATAATTGTGAAGGTCGGGTGTCTGCCTGCTTTTGGACATATGGTAAAGGGCTGCTCTCATTATGCAAAATATTTATCTTTTTAGGTGATGGGAAGAAACTTTGTCCTTTTCGTTATCTTCGGGAGTCTAGAGGAGATGCAGAACAAACCTGTCGTTTTCTTTGTCTTTTATCTGTGGAGTGCCATTGAGATATTCAGGTGAGCTTCTAAATGCAAGTCTTAAATCCCTCAGCCAAAGAGTTACTGTGTAACTCTGCCAAAGTTCATGGGGTTTATATCATCTATATTTTGGGGTTTTTTGCTTTATTAATGCAAGTTATATGGCTTGGTTTGGGCCTCCAAAGACCAGGGTGAAGAAGAAAATCCCAAGTAGGTTTTAGGACGCTTAACTGTGAAACATGGCTATTATATTTACTTTATTTGGTTATTTGTAGTTTAATTGTAAAATCCCAGTTACCATGAGGTAAAACTGCGTTTAAAAATTACCAATTGTCACAAGTACTTAAATTCACAATGACCAACTGATGGTCAAGAAGGGTGCTATGTCATATATATAGATATGCTCCTTAACAATATTAAATGATTCATAGACATAGTTTCATTCGTTCAGATTTTAAAGAATACTAAAGGAATGAAGGTTTTGTCACTGCATTACAATCGTTGGATGTTCTCAGTTGGATTTAGATGAAGGGAAGTTATTCTCCTGGAAGAAGTCCTTTGTCAGGCATTGTGACCTGCAGCAGTGTCCTGTTGAAAAACAGTCATTACCACAAAATAGTAGTGCAATCGGGTCATGGGTGGCCAAGGGCCCTCAGTCATGAGGGATGCCCGCTGCAACATCTCCACATAGCCAGCTGTTTGATGCCCCTGCACAACCTCAAGCTCCATCGTTCCATTGTAGGAAAAAGCACCCAATATCATGTGAGAATTTTAACACTTTCTGTTAATAAAATGAAAGACTTTGTGTTAAAACAATTACACAGGGACTCCTGAGTATCGTTCATAAGTTCTCTTTTATTACGTCGTATAAATGAGAATGTCTTATCTTCTTAAGTCAATGCGTACTTGCAGTTCTACTGTCAAAATCTGGTTAAAAAAGTTTGTTGGTGCTGGTGGGCCACAAATAATTTCAGGCCATATAAAATCAGACCCGTATGCCAGCCATTGGTCGGTTTCGAATAATAAACACTGACATTTTGATTACAATTTCTGTGATGCTTACTTTATGATGGTCCACTTTAGGTACCCCTTTTACATGTTGACCTGCATTGATACAGAATGGAAGATTCTAACTTGGATCCGATACACCATTTGGATTCCCCTCTACCCACTTGGTGTTCTGGCTGAAGGTTAGTATAGTTAGATGCACCTAGTTAAAGAAATGTCATTTTTATAGTAACTAAGCCAACCACCTGTAAGTATAGTAGTTTGCTGATAAGCTAAATATCCTGGTATTAATATTTACACTTCATAACTGTTTTTGCACAATCAGCTGTGGCGGTCATCCAGTCAATACCTATCTTTGATGAGACTACATTTTTAAGCATCCCTCTGCCTAAAGCTCTCGGCGCCTTTCTTAGTTTCTCCTACGTTCTTCGGATCTACCTGCTGCTCATGTTCCTGGGTGAGTCTCTTTAAATACTTTTATTGAAGTTTATCAAAGCTTGTTTAGTTTACTCTGTGTTCACACTAGTTATAGATCTAGGTGTTTTTTTCTTTAGTGCTGGTATCAGAAAAAGAAATGCTAGTAATTTGCTTTTAAACTGGATCTACCAATGCTTAACATGTGAAGGGAAAACGATAGACTTAAAAAAAGAAATAAATGCTATTTTTCCAAGGTACTGTATATTTGGGTTCTTTTTGCTCTCCAATATGGTTGTTCCTAACTCCCACCACTGTTGCACTGCTACTATATCCGACCGCTTCTAATTCAGTGAAGGCTAACACGGCTTGACGCTAAAAAATGCAAATTTTCATGCATGTCTCCCAAACGCGTACCTTCACCAAAAAGTTAGCCTGAAGTAAAACCATTTATTTTAAAATTGTATGTTATGATACATATAATTACATTTATAGTTTTAAAAACTCAATTTCTCATTGACTAACACTTGACGCACCTTTGTACCACATTTTTCCCTTGTCGTACCATTTTAATTTGCAAAATGGCAAAACAATCAGATATGAACAGTTACTACTCCTCCCACCTTCCAACCAAAATATAAAAGTCACAGATCCATCATACAATAAATGGAACACACGACTTTGATATTTGCAAGCACCGGAAATATTTTCTTATCACATTGCTTGATGTAACAGGACTCTTCATCAACCTTCGCCACCTGTGCAAGCAGAGGAGGAGACGCTTCAGAGTAAAGAAGAGGAAAGCCAACTGATGTGCACACTGGAGGAAGCATTCCTACCTGCATTTACAGAAAGCTCAGTCAGAGTATCTGTCTCACCGTCCTCTGTCTACACCAAACAAAGTGTTTACTGTTCCACTCAATCTCAATAGCACAAAATGAATACAGGATAAGAAACCTTTCTCCTATTTGACATGAAAAGTATTTATAAATCCAATTATGTGTGTGAGTATTTTATTTTGAATAATTGTAGTTAACATTACGAAGAAATGGTCATTTTGATCCTTGGGGATGGGATGTGAACTGTATAACGTGAACAGGAACTCACCGAAGGGACAAAGTAACAAAGAACAGTACCTTATGATTATCATAGTATTATACAATAATAGTTACCTTATTACACATTAATTACCACTGTCGCCCATCAGGTTTCTTTTATTTTCTTGTAGAAAATACGATTTACTACAAATTTATTTAAATCAAATACAAACATACTTAAACATAAGATCCAAACATGTAATCCACATTCAAAACCCATCATGATTGTAGAAATTGGTTTTTAAGCTTTACCGAGCCCTTTAGGGGTCACTAATGAGAAAAAGTCTGTACGCACGGATTTGTCAAGTGTGCGTACAGTTGATCACAACTGTACGTACACAGTAAAATGGTGTTCAGGGTTTTATACAGCATACTCTCATGTTTAAAATCTGACCACCATGAACAGCTGTTCGATGATAAACATTTATTATTGCTTATGTATTTGTTAGTATGCAGTTAATATAATGCAAACCTTAGAATTGGTGACATGTTTTAAGGTTAGGATTTTGAGGGTACCATTACTAATCCATGGTTATAGTTTACAAATAGTACTGATAACTAAAGAGAACTAAATCATGGCTTACACATTTTGCTCTTGACATCTTTTTACTCATAATGACTCCGAGAGCCTCAGTGAGGTTGGACGCTGATTATGAAAAGACAATACATTTTCTAATTCGCTCCAAAGGTATATGTGTGTTTTGGTTGATGTTGGTATTCGGTGTAGGAGTTTTTTGTTTACACAAACCTTTAGACTGTAGACTTTGTTCACCATGTAAAATCAGCAAAGGCCTTTCCCAAAAGTTTGAAGTATACATGTCTCAGTAATTGTTTATTACAATCCCAACAAGAACTATTTAAACCAAATATTACAGCAGTCACAAAAGTACTCATTATTGCATTTTCCCAACACGGTGTTGAATCAGTCATGTGATTCTTCAATACAACCCATTCTATTTATTACCTTCATCTTTTATAATCGTATGCAGTCGACTGAAATCCTAATTGACGGTGCTGTTAACATGGACACAAGTTCACCGGGATCAAAATGTTAAAAATCCCATCCAGTAAGCTGGGAATTGTTTTAATCTACTCACTGCTAACGTAAGAATAATCAAAACAGTTTGAAGTTAAATACTGTCCACGTCAGTCAGTTTTTATTCTACATTCTTTCAGCTCCACTCGATCCCCCTGAGAAGTCTGTAGGCATGGGGGTGATGGCTCGATCAAAAGCTGCATATAGGTGGTCTCCAGTACTGACCAGTTTAAGTTGCTGGGCAGCATGTGATAACTGGAAAGCTGCATCGGGATGGGCGGAGTCTGGAAGTAACGTGCATTCTCTTTCCAGCAGCTCGGCCACTGCTTTTAACAGCTCCCAGAAACCGAAGGCCAGAGCCGCCTTGCGCAGACGATTCAGCTCCTGAGATACAAACCATAGACACAAAATAACACTTCTGTGTTAAGAGTCAAACAATTTTCTCTGTCGGAACGTTTAACACATTCAGATCTTTATTTATGATAGCTCTTAAGTGGAGTAGTGGGATTTTCCACAGCAAACCAGCACCAAGCATCTGAACTACCCACATGGCCACTAGTATATGTTTGTATAAGTTAATTTTATATTCACGTCTTAACATTTGTTTTTAAATCAAGAGATAAAGACACACTGAGCATGCACATGTTAACTACACATAGATTCAGAAGTTATAAAACGCAATGAATAAGGCAGTTTAAACAACAAACTATCATACTAAATAATTCAATTATGAGATATCTTTAAAAAAAGGTTTATGCATTTTCACTGGGAACGAAACATAATACCAGACAAAATTGTTGCAACAGTAGGAAGTAGGACGTAGTCATAATCAACCCCTACAACGCTTTACACTCAAACATAAAAATAACTTTTTAAAAGAGTGTTTGTCACTTACCTTGTAGAAGGTTTGTGTTTTCTCTGGAAGTTTTCTAGCATTACGAAGAATTTTTTGAACGTCCGTCTGCAATGGGAAAAATCTAAATAATCCAGAATGTACATATTAAATCTTGATATAAATTCAGTGGTGACAATACCTGCACTCCGCTGGCTTTGATCCAGACTGTGACGTTTTGAGCATAGCTGCGCTTGTTTTGGGGCAAAACAGGGAAAGGGCTTTTGCTGTCATCTTCCCCATAGGGATTCTCTGGTGCATCTGCGAAATCAGAACATCTCCAAGTCAAAGGATTCGGACTACAGCTGTAAATCTTAAAAGATGTGAAAGTATGGAAAATGCAAGTTAAAATTTGCAATGTTTATTATTTTTAAATACGTATTGATTTTTCAGTGTACACCAGTGTCAAGAGTCTGAACTCCCCGGTTTATATGTCGGCGTTGAAACATTATTTTAAAAATTGGCCTCATAAATAAACAGGAAGGTTAACAACTCTGAGATGGTCCTCCTAATATGCTTTCAAGCTCGGAGTGGAAACATCAAACAGGTATTCCAGATCTTTTTTTTTTGTATAGAAGATTGGCTCAATGGGCACTGATTTTCAAAGATGCACTGCAAAAGAAGAAGAATGGGTGGTGTCCGAGCATCGGTGCCAAGTGTCCACATACTTTAGATTCTGTTGGCCCTTAAGAATTGTCCCTAACGCTGTATGCTCAATGGCTGCACTCTGAACAAGCTGAGATATGAGGAAAAGGTATTTCATTGTACAGTATCTGTATATGTATAAATGAAAGCTGTATTTACCTGAGATTGGTCCGAGCTGAGATATCTGCCCAAGCCATGGCAGAGGCACTGGGCCAGGCGCAAATACGGACATCATTAGGTTAGATTTTTTCTTGCTATCTGCCTGTGAGTAAAGCATTCCGTACCACTCGGGCCTGACAGAGAAAATGTTGGTTAGAAAGAGACCTAATTTTAACTACTAAAAACACAACAGTGAAATATTTTCTCACCCCAGCTCGACTAGAGCCACCATGCCCTCCACTTTCAGACTGCCATGCAGGAGAACACAGAAATTAGGACTTTTCCCAGCCAGTTGATTGGTAGAGGTTTCCTCTTCCATTTCATCGGTAGCCCCTGCTCCTACTTCGTCCGCCTCTGAGAGCAGACAAAACACGAAACTCAGAAATAAGCACTTCGTGATTTACAACAAAGGAAATGAAGAACAAAGAGTCTGAGGTGGAGTGGAGACCTTTATTCACAGCGATAGGAAGGACCAGGTGCCTGGACAGGACCGGAGGACTGGCAATATCGGCAATCTCTATGAAGCCCACCAGCTCTATCTCTGAAACACAAGAACACAAATGATTAGAGATGTAATGATACACTCTACCCATAATGTGATACGATTCTGGGTTCAAGATACAGTTTCCCCCCCATTTTTTTTACAACGAATTATTTGTTATTAACAAAGTTTACTTGTTAGAAGATATTAAGGAAATGTAGTTGTAGTAGTAGTTCTGGATGTAAAACTATGTCAAGATTAAAAGGTATGTTTTTGTGTGAGTTAATTGCCCCCTGCTGGTTAAAGTGAAAATGGATTCATTTAAAAAGAATCATCGATAAATCGATTCCCTAAACGAATCAGTTCATAACGATTCTTTTTTGAATTGTTACATCCCTCCAAATGATAGTACCCAAATACAGCAAATAACCTTTTATGAATAAAAGCTGACTTTAAGTCATGATATTAAAGATTTTTTGTATTTTATTTATGCCTTTTGCCCCCCCCCCCCCTTTTAGCATATACAATTACATTCCTCACACTGACACACTCCCCTCTGACATGTGAGCAGGAGCTGACTACATCTTTTCATCTGCTTGAGGCAAGTTCATAAGTGGACCAGAATCACAATCTGGGTATCTTTTAACGGACCTCATCCTGAACAAACTACTAGTCAATTATTGTTCTTGTAGGTGCCCAGCATGTTGGATAGCAGAGCTGATATTCGAAACAAAAACTTCAAGACATCAGCCCTGGTGTGCTAGCTGAGGTCCCACTTATACACCTTCGTAATTACCTATTTGTTCCGCTGTTTGGGGTCACCACAGCAGATGCCTGGTCTTTTACACCGGATACCCTTCCTGACACAACCCTCCCTATTTATCTGGGCTTGGGACTGAACCTAAAATGCACTGGTTTGTGCATCTAAAGAACGATTTGGTGTCTCCACTTAACCCAACAGCATGTTTTTGAACTGTGGGAGGAAACCGGAGCTCCAGGGGGAAACCCACAGAGAGAGAACCTGGACTGCCCCACCTGGGGAATCGAACCCAAAACTGTCTTGCAGTGAGGCGACAGTGCTACCCATCTTTTCACCCTTGTGTTTAATTTAGACATAAAAGTAAAAAGCTTGTATGTTATTAGTTATATCAAAATGTCTACAATCCATCTTGGATGACGATGAGTTTACTTCATATAAGTTTTACCTCCAAGCTCTGCATAGGTTCATATATTGGCCTCAGTTATAGCTTAATATAATCTATATTGCTGTGAGCAGGACCTGTGAGCACTGTTTTCGGTAATGGGTCGACCTCTACGTCCACTACCACAGGCTCTGGTCGGGGAAACACCTGCACATCAGAGGCGAGATTCCCACATTTCAGCACAGCATGGAAGGGCGTGTACGCCTGTTCAATCAGCTTCCTGTTGAGACACAACATCAATATACCCATGGTATTACCTAATACAATATTTTTTGTACAATAAAGAGTAGTAAATATACATACCCAAACATAGCTTGAACACTTTTTAGACATAGTGGGCCATCCATAGTAAAAATCTGTCCATTTCCACCACTTAATGCTAGCAGCTGCTCCAGATTGTCCATAGCATCAGTGGTTTGAAGCTATAAGTTATAAAACGTATTGTTTAAAATATAAAATACACCCTGGATTTTATAGCAATACTCTCATAACTAAATTGTTTCTTCTACAGCTTGGTATTTGGAAAAGTTTCTGTTTGTAGTATAAACATACACAGTACAATGAAATTATTTTGTTGGATGTCTTGGCTTGTTGGCTTATTGGGGTCAGAGTGCTGGATCAGCTATCGTACACCGGCCCTGGAGCAAGACGATGCTCCAGACCCTGGAGGTCTTCCTCAAGAGTCCAACAGTGGCTGCATAGCAGAGTTGGGATTCAAACTCTAACCACAAGGCTATAGCTGTCCCGGTAATGTTTTTTACTGTTTTCTGTAAACACCATTAGTGAAATATGTATCTGCATGAATCTTAGTATCTGCTGCTGGGACTGCCAATTATGCCCTCAGATGGCACCCAGCTGACTGGTTTTGAACCAGGGAATACAGAAATGGTGCTGGCGTGCTAGCAGAATCTCTCGATGTACCACCTAAGCAGCAACCAAACCTGTATGGACCTGAAACAAAATTGGGCATTCTCCAAACTGTTCCCACTAAGTTAAAGGCAGACATTTTTGATATGCCCAAGCATTATTTGTGACCCATTCATTTACACGTGTTTATAAAGGCAGACTGCATAGGGAGGTGATTTATTTATACACTTGGCAAATGAGAATGAATGAAACTACTTAATTAGAGGTGTGTCCATCAAAGCAGTCTTAGGATTTCAATAAATCTGTATGATATTTGGAAAAGAAAGGTTCTTCCAATCATCTGGATTAAACATGTCATACATAGCACCCATATCTAAATTTTGACTTTACCTGTAAGGTTCAGGTTTAAAACAGAACATCAGAGTCAATGAACATTTAGTTTCTATGCTATGCGTACCTCCTCTGCATTAGCGATACACATTATGTGAAGTTTGGTCGGAAAAGGGAAGGGTAGGGGAAACTTCTTTTCCTCTCCTCGTTGTTTGAGTGTTGCTAAAGATTGGCGCAGAGAACCGCGGCCGATACCCAGAGCTCCGTCAGTCACCAGTAGCACCTACAGGAAATCACACCAAAGTAAACTACAGAAACAAAAAACAATAGCTGCTAATTAATCCATTGCAGAAACTGCAGTCACTCTCCTTATATTAGGTGTGTCAGAGTAAGTCATAAGCATGTAATAGAATGATTACCACAAGTTTTGCTTCTTGTAACTAGTATTACAAATATTTTTAGGTATTTTAAGAATTACCTGGCATGAACAGGTACTGCCAAACTCCTGCTGCACAATATTACTCACACCCTGCAGCGCTGACTCCAAACAGGTTTTATCATAGTCCTCCAGATTGTTCAGTGCCTCCTGTATAGTAAATTAGATAATATTTAAAAACTAAATCATTACTTTGCCATCTGACCGCTATTCAAATGTCTGCCTGTATTCCATCTACAACGCATTTGAAGACCAAATTGAATAACCAAATAAACCATCAGGTAATATTTAAAGACCTATTGCATGTTGTGTGCCGTTACAAGTGAAATACAATGACATGTCACCAAGATTCATGTAAGTTCACACCTGTAGTGTGTTGTAGTCCCTGGTAAAAGGCACCATGAGCTCCCAGAGAGATGAAAAGGCAACAAGTGCTGTGAACTCCAGCTTGTAATTTGTAGCCATGTGTTCAAATAGCATCGTTAAGCCATGAACAGCAAGGTTTTTCCTCTGGAAATCATCACTGCTTTCCAGTGACACAGGACGTGTCATGGACAGTGATACATCCATAAGAACCACAGTCGGCATTGTGGCATCTGTATTCAATCCGCATTAAAGAAATCACACACGTTCTTGGAAACCTGTAAGCAAAGATACACATTGTTTACTATGATACAACGTAATACTAATAATGTTAAATACTAAAAAAGTCTAATAATGAATAATGTTTTGATATTTATTATGTACATCACTTTTGGTCTAATAAACACTACAGTATTTAAAAAATGTGTACGTTCATTTAGATTTAACAATAAAGTGTACTCAAAACCCACCTTACTTAAAATTATACGTGAAATCATATTCTTACATTCAAGAAAATGTAAATTAGTTAACAGCCGACTTCAAATGGCCAGCGACGACTAAAGATTATTTAGTAGTAGAACGCTTTGTAATTCCATATTTCACTGTAGACTACATATCAAACTGCACAGCGGCAATTTAAGTAAATAGTGTAAAAATGACACTCAAATGTAATGATTACGATTCAAAAGGGAGAAAAAATGACACTTTACCCATTCTGCCGTGAAGTAAAACAAAAGTAACTATTCACTTGGTGAGTGTGCACGCGTTTATGATACCGAGTGGGAACAATAGAAATCTGATATTACGTTCCAGGAAAAACGAGAATAATGATAATGATTAATATTAATGGTTGAATAATAATAATAATAATAATAATAATAATAATAATAATAATAATAATAATAATAATAATAATAATAATATAGTTTTTCTTATTAATTAACAAGGACATACTTGGAAAAATAACTGTCCCCTTAAACTTAATTGCGGACTTGTACGGCATTTTTTTTGTTATGTTTAGGTTCAGACTGCCTGGTCAAGACTTTCATTACACTATTCAAAAGCAATTTAGTGGTGGATTTGATCTTTGTGCGTCACCCAGCTGTACCCTATTAGAAATCATGGTTCTGTACAAAATGCATTTATTTGGTGAACGTGAGATGAGTGGTGGGTTTTATCTGTTTCTCCTTTATCACCCAGTCTTTTTCTAATGGTATTTAACAAACACATCCTGTGTCTGAGGCAAGACAGTTTTGTCCAAGAATTTCAGAACATTATTTAAAAGTAAATGATGCATATTTGTAGACTGTGTACTACATTGATAGTAAAACCAAGGAAGACCAGTGTAATTGGGCTGAATTGGTTGACAGTGTAGGCTAATGAGAGTGTAGGGAGACAGTAGAGGTAATCCTCTTATAAAGAGGTATTAGGTATTATGCTGAATGCGATGAAGATGAAGAGCTGTCCTGCAGTGTGTCCCAGGTGACCTGACTTACTGAGAGCTGCTGCTACTCTGTGTGTGTGTGTGTGTGTGTGTGTGCGCGCGCGGGGGGGTGCCTGAGATAGAGAGAGGGGTGGAGAGAGTGAGCGAGTGAACGCTGTGTTCATCATCAGTCCAGCTGTTGATCAGCACTCAGCCACCAAGAACATCACCCCTACCACATCTTCCGTAAGTACCAGCTTTCTCTTATACAGCAAAAATCCTAACAGATAATCTTTTATTATTTTAAATACTTTTTAAAAGACAGACACAGAATGTTGTAAGCTATTGTTGCACTGAACATCTGTGTAAAATCTGTTTAAATATACTACCTATTATATTATGATGCTATTGTTTTCCATGGATTTATTTCATAATTATTGTCACCTGGCATTTAACCATGGTTCTACTGTAGGCACATGGTTATGAATAAATATGTTTTGAAGTGACATATTGAGTGATCTTGATATCTTCCATATCCATTCTTTAAGTGTATGTATTTTCACTTTGTTCTTACTTAGGTTTAATTCTAGAAAAGACGGAGTTGGTTTGAATGCAGGGTATACCACCTGGGTAATTTTTATTAACAATAAAATTATCACACAAATAATAACATTGTATAAGCTCTATAACAACACATTTCAGGCACTTTAAAATATAATTAAATTATTATTTAAAAATGAGCATTATAAAAATGAGGCAACTATCAGATATTTTGTACTTTTGTGTTATGGTGAAATGTTTTTACTATTATGAAACAGCTTTTGAAAATCCTTCGCTTTATACAAAATGTTGAATGAATTGGTTTTGGTTTATTGAGAACAGTTTTGGTTTCTGAATAGGTCGACATACACCAACCAGGAATAACATTAACACCTGCTATATTAGACAACATTTTATCCTTAAAGTTGATGTTAGAATCAGGAAAAATGGCGTAAGGACATGCGCCCGTTGTGATGGCTTGATGACTAGGTCGATAATTGCAGCTCTTGTGGAGTTTTCCTGGTCTAGTAAAAGTGGTCAGAGGAAGGAAAAGTGGTAATCTGGTTACAGGGTCATGGATGGCCAAGACTCATTGATGCACAAGAGTAGTGAAAGCTGGCCCCTGTGGTGAAATCATAGCTATCTATTGTATAAGATACGGTTAACAGACCTTACAGTGATTTTCTGTATTAATATGAAGTGTAATATAAAAATTAAATGTATGCTTCTTATTAACAGGTACAGGCCCTGGGAGACGAATCCTTCAGCACTGAGAGAATGAGATGATTGACTTTGTGACAGGGCTTTTAACACCCCTGAAGAAATCTGGGTTAAACTTAAAACATTATTGCCCAAAGAAGACCAGTGCCCTTTAGGAAACAATGTATCAGTTTCAGAGGAAGAGACTTCAACTAAGCCGAATCATATTTCTCTTAACTGGGGTTCTGATATGTTGTATATACCAAATTACCACACGAACGGCATTACCAGGACCTTGGCCTGAACGGCAGATTGGAGGAATTTATGAGGCTGGGCGTGAAGATACGCTTGAAAGTTCGGCAGAGGAACCAGGAGTAACAGCTAAGCTGACCACCACTTCTGTAAAGACCCGTGTCCCAAGTCATACAAAAAAGGTGAATCGACCAGAAAATGTAACCACCACCTCTCTGAAATCAGAAACAGCGAAAACAACAGCGTTGCGACCAGTGACGATGACAAACAGAACAATTGTACGTTGCATCTATATAGATCCAGACCTTCCAAAGCCGACTCCAGCTCCCGCACCAGCACCTGAACCCACTTCCCCTACAAATACAGCTGCTAGCCCTGTAGAACCTCACATAAAGGGCGAGTACCCTCAGGATATCTTTTCCATTGAAGAGCGAAGGAAAGGCTGGGTGATGCTGCATATCTTTGGAATGATATACATGTTTGTTTCTTTAGCCATCGTGTGTGATGAGTTTTTCGTCCCTACTCTTGGAGTCATTACAAATAAGCTAGAGATTTCGGATGATGTTGCTGGTGCCACGTTCATGGCAGCTGGGGGTTCTGCCCCTGAACTCTTCACCTCACTGATCGGAATGTTCATTTCGCACAGCAATGTGGGTATCGGAACCATCGTGGGTTCAGCTGTATTTAACATCCTGTTCGTCATAGGAATGTGTGCATTGTTCTCCCGGGAGATGCTCTACCTCACCTGGTGGCCTCTTTTTCGAGATGTGTCCTTCTACATTTTAGATCTGATCATGCTCATCATCTTCTTTCTGGATAACACTATAATGTGGTGGGAGAGTATCCTGCTGGTGACAGGCTATGCAGTTTACGTCTACTTCATGAAATACAATGTGCAGATTGAACAAGCCTTCAAGGAGCAGCTCCGGAAGCACAAGAACGTCATCAAAGTCATCCCAATAGAGGAGCCTGAGAAGGTGTGTTTACTTTCTTTAGATTCTGAACTCCCGGGTTTTGGTTTGGCTCAGCTCTGCTACCAGTCAGCTGAGCGCCCTCTGGCTAATGACTGCAACAGATGATATTGGCCTCCAAACAATACCAGACCAGGAACTACAGTTTTGGAGATGCTCTGAAACCAGTCATCTAGTCATCACAAATTGGCCCATGTCAAATTTACACATGCACACATGGAATAAGAGAGTGTTTAGGATGTCATCAAGGGTTCAACAGACATGGTTGGCAACGTCCGACTGAGTGTAAGATATGGAATAGTGTCCTTGATGCTGTAACAGTGACTTCTAGTGTCTGGCCAAGATCCAGGCAGGCTAAGCACTCTCCAGCGGCCATAATTGGCTAATGCCTCCAGCAGAAAAAATGGCCTTTAGACTGCTAAGTGAGAAAAAAATGGCTTAAGAAGTGGGTTTACCACTTTACTTGGTTACTCAGAATATACACACACATATATATGATGTCAAACTAGCTAAATAAATGATAAATGCCTCAACTATACAAAACATCAAATGCTGATTTTGTGCTGGTAGTTTCCATAAGCATTTCCAGTTTGTACATGTTTTTGTTTTTTATCTGCCTTAGCTCAGCAAGTGACTTATTGTTTGGCCACGGAGCAGACCATGAGAAGGGTATACCAGTTAACTGGGCATTCATATGTTATGAGAGTTTCTGTAAGGGTTAATGAAGGCATGTGGCAGGCCCCCAAGACTAAAGACCTCCCCATGACTATTTTTGGCTAGCAAAGGGTTTGTGCTACAGACAGAGATGTCTAACTTCATGAGAAAATTGAAAAAACACAATTGGGAACAAAGGTGAAAAACCTGTTGTAAAAGAAATGCTGATTTGGTTTTACTTGCTGGTTTGTGTTGGACAGCTGTTTTGTCACAATAAACTCAAAATCATTTACATTTTTTTCCCAAAATACACAAATATAAACTGAAAAACACAGGAAATGTAACAATATTTTGTTTAAAAGCTTAGTTTTATTGAATGTTTTTACCTTTTGAATCAGACTTTGTAGACATGG
>JAYDZG010000009.1:17140541-17161033 GCA_034509265.1 Microcambeva bendego | reverse complement strand
ATTTTTACACAAGATGTCACCCGTGGCCGTCAGTAGCAATGGGCTTTTTTGTGCCATAGTGCTGCTCTTCCTCATGCTTCTCTTCGTCATCATGTCCATCGCGGCCTGTAAGTGGAGGATGAATAAAAAGCTGGGATTCACCATGTTCATGCTCTACTTTGTGTTTTTGGTACTCAGTGTCATGCTGGAGGACCGTATTATTGTTTGTCCAGTGTCCATCTGAGCAATACAATGACTTTCAAGATCTACATTACTGGACTGTTATTCAGAATAATTTGATTAATCTCCTAATGAAGCAGTGCAATTTTCTCTTTGGCGAGAGACTGGTGAATTGGTGCAGCAATGTCTTGTCTTATAATCAGATTAATTGATAAATGTACACAGATCAGGCATAGTATTATGACCACCTTCCTAATATTGTGTTGGTCAGGTAGTCCCACAACTGTTGTAATTCCGACACATTTCTATCAAAACCATTGCTCAAATTTTTTGAGCAACAGTAGCTCATCTGTTGGATCAAACTGCACTGGCCTTGCCGGTTTACCACTTTACCTTGGAACACCCCACAAGAGCCGCAATACTCACTTAATTTCCCTGCTTCTAACATTGACTTAAAATGTTCAATTACTGGCTGATACATTACACCCGCTAGCAGGTGCTGTGAAAACTAGATGTGGCACTGTGACACATCATCGGTCATTGGTCGTAATGTTATGCTTGGTCGGCGTGCATATGGTCCTCAAAAAGGTTTCTGTAATGTACCACCAGTGCACAGAAAACAAGATTTGCAATCATATCATTTTGGCAGTGTAGGATGGACTGAGGCCCCATGAATGGTGACATACCACTGAGGAGTATTGTTAGGGAAAAATAAACATATTTTCATATTCTCTAATAGGCCCTAACTGGCAGGGTGAGCAAAGTAACTTTGTTTCTTACACTTGTGGATGTTTTGTGATTAAAACACTGTGGTTGTTTTTAAGGGCTTAAAAAATAGAAACTTGTATTTTAAAAATACAACCCCAAATCAGAAAATGTCATGGAAAATGAAAATAATAACTATAATAATAATAGTAATTTACATTTGATTTTTATTTGATTGCAGACAGTCCCTTTCAATACTTACTGGGCATCCTTGCTCATCCTTTCCTGGATGCTGTTACATGCATGTACCAAATCCTAATTATAATCACCTGTTGGCATTGGTTGTGTGGAATCACGTCACTATTTTTTCAAAAGTCCCAACTTTTTTGGAATGTTCTGGAGGCCTGAAATGCTGGAATGGATGTATAGTGTACTAACAAATAAAATGCAGTTAACCCCAAAACATGAAACATCTTGGGTTCAAACTTCCTGCAATCAAATAAATGTCAGCAGCTGCGTTTTTCCATAGTTCAAACTTATCTAATTTGGGGTTGTGAATTGGCTCCCTTTAATTTTTAATACATGATTTTAATGCTTGATGGTTTGTTGTTGGATTGTTGGATTGCAGATCTAAAGTAGTATTTGCTGAAGCATGGAGTCTCCTATATGACCATGTCTAAGCTAAGCAGATAGATTTGTTTTTTTTTTTTTCTGGTGGAGTATGTGTGCATATAAATGTGGATTTTAAAATAGACTGTTCTGTAATTATTATCAATTCAATCAAGAAAAAAATAAAATAACAGTGTCAGTAGTGATAAAATAGGTGAGCCCATGATGTTTCTTGTAATTGACGGAATTCATGCTGCAATAAAATACTTTTATATTATCAAGTAAAACTGATGTATGTTTTCTGAGGTTAAATAAAACTGTGATAGAATATCCAACGCATCATGACCACTGACAGGTAAAGTGAATAATGCTGAATCTCTTTAATGGGTGGGAGTGTGGGTCAAAGGGACAAGTTGTGACGACTAGACGACTGGGTTATAGCATCTCCAGAATTGCAGCTCTTGTGAAGTGTTCCCAGTCTGCAGTGGTCAGTAGCTATTAAAAGTGGTCCAAGGAATGAACAGTGTAAAACAGTGATGGGTGGTCAAGGCTCACTGATGCTCATAGGGAGCAAATCCAACAGACATTAATGCTGGTTCTAATAGAAAGGTGTTAGAATACACAGTTTGATGAGTATGAGGCAGCAGATAGGGGGCCAACATTATTAGGAAGGTCATAATGTTGCTTGTGTACCTCTATATTGTTGAAAAAAATCTGCTACACGAGTGAAACCATATAAATTAGCAGGAGAAACAGTGCATTGTTTTCTTCTGTCAGAGATGTTCATTGTAGTGACATTCATGAATTCAGTTTAGAATAAAAAAGACCAGTGTACATTTGGGTGAGTTTATTTACAGTTATAAACAGCTTCTGCAGATCATGAGTCTATCTGGTAAAATCAAGCGTGTACAAATATAAATAAAATAAAGACAGACAGGATATGTGTAAATGCATCAGGTCAAAACAGTACATTAGTTTCCCAATGAAAAATAAAACACTAATCAAATTGTTTAATCATAATCAGATGTTATGATCTTTTAAGTACATTTTAAATTACATTTTAAGCTCAACACCTGATGCTGTGAAAGAATTTAGTGCACAGGGAATAGAGAAACAGACTAGACTATCAGTGGCAGTGTCGAGGCAGGTCAGTTTTAAATTTGCACAGCATCTGGTCTAACTGAGTAGCCTTTATTATAAAAAATTCAGTGTATTATTTAGTTTGGTTCAAAGTGATTGTACAGAATAATAACTGTTTCCAACAAAATGAAACAGTTCGGACATTAATTCGCAAACAGTTCTAAATTTTAATTAATGCTCAAGTTTGAGTAAGAGATGCAAAAATAAATAGCACATTTCAAGTCATCATCATTTCATTTAACAGACTTAAGTGCTCATGTGCTCTACATCTATATATTTTGTCCCAATATAATGCAGCATTTTGAATTGTACAATGAAGAGTTTACGTATATATGTAAATATTATACCCGTTATAATAGGCATGTATGATTATACTTGAATAGCATGTTTCAATAGTAAAAATCTGCCATATCATAAACACATCTGTAGCTGTGGAATGAACAGACTTACCTACCAAATATGCCTAAAACAAGATACTATCCAGCTCATCTAATAAACAAACTATCAGGGTTGTCGAGGCTTCTACCCTTCACAGATCAATCAGTATTTTATTCAATTATAAAATCAGTGGGCAGCATTGTCGCGTCACAGCATCAGATTCTGGGTTCGATACCCAGGCGTGTCATCAGGGCAGAGTCTGTGTGGAGTTTATAATACAGAGCACAATCCACTGCGGTGACCCATAATGGGGTCAGTCGTAGCTTAGTGGTTAAGGTACAGGACTAGTACCCCGAGGAACGCCGGGATGGTGGTTCAGGCTTGGTTGGGCCATTGAGCAAGGCCCTTAACCCTCATTGCTCTGATTGTATACTGTAACTGTACTGTAAGTCGCTTTGGATAAGGTGTCTGCTAAATGCTGAAAATGTAAATTTAATGGGAGCAGTCAAATTTAAAAAATAAGTATATTGAATTTTTACAACTGTGTTTACCAGTCAAAAGTGATCCTTTAGTGTTTGATTTATTCATATTTTATGTAACTACATGTTATTTTTAACCATGTGGTTTTTATTAAGAGATCATTTGTAATGTCTGCCTGATTGCACATATTTTGATCTCCTGAAAATGACGTTCCACGGCTCATTTGATCTTTGCCAAGGCTCTCATTAACCTTAATAAAACATTAACTTGTTTTATCAGCTGCTTAATTACAAAATCAATAAACTATTACAGTTAACTTTACTTACTATGTAAACAGTCTGAAACCTCAAATTTGTGAAAGAACACCTGATTTGCTCCAGTTCAGTACCTCACCTATTTAAAACACTGTACGTTTCACAGCTATCACGACAGTGGTCTCCAGGACCCAATTCACAAACATTCCAAAATAAAGCCAATATAACACAAGGTTCTGCCTTTACAAATGACAATTCTATAACAAATACAAACTGTAAAATATACCTTTATATTACAAACAGTCTAATAGAATTATCGTCTATGTACAGAAATGCAGTTTGCTTTCATTTACAAATGCCTCTACAATACTATGAAAGGAATGTCTAAAATTCTCACTAGGGTTTGTTCTTTGTGCTTTTTTACAACGGACACTAAATGTGAGTCAAACCACTTTCACACATGCACTTGGGAATTTACCTGTGATATAGTGAGTGAGCCATTAGATAATTTCATTTTTAACAGGTACAAATATGTCTAAATAAAAAGTGGTGATCTTAAACATTGTTCAACAATTATTTAGAGGTGCTCTGACGTCTATTTTGTTCATGAAGTCGAATGCTAATTAGATTGATAAATAAATAAGAGAGCAGTGGATGGTTCAGTTAAAGAACAAAGCTGTTCGATGTAGATCACATCAGGAACATGTACAGTTTGATTGAAGAGGAGCTGTGGCTAAATAAACACCAGCACAGAGATTCAGAACACCTCGGTTCGAAAATCGGCTGGGCACCATCTAGCAAGCATGATTGGCATTGCTTTCAGGATGGCAGAATATTTGGGTGGAGTCTTCAAACTCTGTGTAAAGACCCTGACGGGTACATAGAGAAACGTCTCTGCAGAATGCATGGGTAAAAAAAGTGTTCCACAAGCAGGAGACTCCCAGCAGTGGAAGACAAATTAGCTACGAGTAGAAAATTGGAGTTAATAAAACAAAACACAGCAAATAAAGGGAACCTTTCAAGGGAAACACAATGTGTCAGATGTCTTCCACAATTGAAAGCTGCACGTCAGCATGGGATACCCAGATTTCAGTGTGAAAGAGGTTTAACAAATGGTCTCACTGCCTCTGGTCCCAAAACCACCTCCATTTCACTCAATGTGATCTAGTACGAGTGAAGTTGTGACCTGAGCACTAGCTAATATTGCTCCTAATGCATGACGAACCTACCATCAGTATTAAACAACACCTGAGTGGAGCTAAGCTGTTGAACATGGCCCAGAGTTTTAGCGGTGAGAACACACCAAGTACACGTGATGCTTTTAAAAGCCATCATGTTCACAGTTTGCACAGTGAATGGGGTTGAACTAGCCACACACACACAATGTTGTAAATGTTGTAAAGTGTCTACATGGCCCAGTTCAGAACCAAATGCAGCTTTGGTACAAATGAATCCTTCGTCTTTGGCAGTCTCAGACTACTCGTCTGTTCCTCTTAGTGGTAGAGAAAATGGGAAATGACAGGAGACAGATCACAGACTCGGCAGCACGAAAGTCCGTCTACACTCCATGACGCCAGCGCTGGGAGGCCGATCGCAGTTGTGAGTCAGCTTGACCTGGCTGGGGGTCAGACGATCGTATGCCATTTTATACTCACGGTCAAAAGCATCTATTAGAAAAACAAACAAACATGCAGGTCAAAAGCTAATTCAGAAACTTCATAATTCAGGCTTTTGGTCCCACAGGAGCATGGTGTACTATCAAATGCAAAGGATAAAGGCAAAAAATGAAGTAAAGTATCTTTAGTATGAATCAGCTTACCAATACTGACACTGTTCTTTCCCAAAGCCACTAATGACAGGAATAGGATATCTCTGTACAAACTCCTGAAGAGCAACACATAACAAGTCAGTAGGAGTTTTTTAGTGTGGTTAGTAAATATGAAAGTTGATCTAAAATGTTTTTGCTTAATGCCATTACCGTTGCCTGATGAATCCCAGCCTGGTCCCAAGCAGCTGCAGGATCTGACTCATAGGTTGGTAAACGTCATTCTTCTGAATGCTCCTCACTACGCTCTGAAGCAGGTCTAAACTCACAGTCTGCACCTCATCCGCCGGAGAGACACATTCAGTTGGGTTTGAATCTACAGAAATACAGCCAAAAGACAAGGCAGTAAGACACACACCAAAACACACAGACCTTGGCTTTGTCATTGATGTGTTGCAGATGAGCACATGCTCTATTAAATACGTTTTCCAGACTAACTGGGTATATCTAACAGGCTATCAGGGTACCTTTTCAGAATCCTCACTACCTAGGCAGCTGTCTATGTAGATAGTAAGCCAGCAAGGTAGCTCACAAGGGTTTGAACAAACGGCTAGTAAAACCACACAAAGCTATGAAGGCATTAATAGGGGTACTTACAGTGTGCATTCCAAAGCATGTAGCAGGGCTGGATCGGGTCCTGATGCAGTTTGGGGTTGTCCCACAAAATCTGGACCAGCACGTTCTTACTGTCCTCTGATGCATCGCTCTGTTGAGACTGGAGAAAACCACAGTTGCATTAGCATACTCTTACCAGATTAGTGTTTCTAAATGTTTGTTCCATTCGGTGTTCATTATACAGTATTGGAAAAAATAAGAGATCACAAATTATCAGTTTATTTTGTTTTACAATTCATGGGTGTTTGTTTGACCAAAAAGTTGTTAGAATAGAATATTCATTCGAAAACAATAAAACAACACTGCTCATTTTGGTCAAACACTTATGAAACTAATCATTTTGAAGTGGTCTCTAATTTTTTGGCTGGTGCCTAATTAAGGTTTGATTGTAGCATGAGGGTGGTTCGGTTGTGCAGATGTGTCCTGAAATGAATTAGCAAGTCTAATTTGTAAATTCAAATTTACAGTTGCATTGTGCTTCCTCTGTACCAGGGGTTTTCAAAGTGTAACACTGTGCCCCCCAGAGAGTATAAAAGCTACAGTGCACCTGCCTCTATGTGTGGCATTCACACACACACACACATTATTTTGTTTATTTTATTTTATCAAACAAATATCTGTAATTGTTAAAAGATCAGAAATATATTTATCTGCTATGAACCTATTTTATATTTTATCTTACTAGAAGCGCCATGCCGCCATGACCTAGTTATACCAAGGAGAGCCGAATGGCGATTGAGTGCCGATCGCAAAACTTTACTGCCATTCGGTCATGAATAAGATTTGGATTAATATAAGCATAATATAAATAGTTTCTATCGTGAGCTATCTCTGGTAAAAAAATAGTTAAGTATATTTTAATGTACTTGACATGTACTTTATGATCAGTACATTTAGAGCGTGCTAAATATAATGTATCTCGTCTCTCGCCTAGTGATGCTCGCCCCCCAGCCCCCAACCCTGATATATGATATACTTTTCACTGGCACTAAACAAGTTCATATGCAAAACAGCTTTGCATATTGTGTCAGCCAGCAGAGCTTGTAATTGCATCAGTTATGAGGAACCCCTGTCCGGCTTCCCAGTCTGTATGAACAACAGCCGATTATTGTTCGTGCAGCTCACAGCCCAAATGGATCGCAACCAACAAGTTCAAAATGTCAGCTCTGGTCTGCTGGCATGTTTTACAGCTGCGTCACTTGAGACACAGCCTGGTGGCTGATATACACTAGAGTGGACAAGACATTTGGCAATGGCTGTCAAAGTAATATGTGAATTAGAAAATAGAAAAAGAGTATCTACCTGATCATCCTTGTTGCAAAGCTGGGAACTGAATATGAGTGCGGGTAGACTGCTGGGAAGCTCCAGTCTGCGGAAGAACCACATCAGGTTCCAGAAGACGATGGGATGGTGGTCCACGATGGCTGCTGAAGAGATGGCATGTTCACCCTCATTCTCAAGCAGGCTCTCTAGCTCCTTCCACAGCACCAAAGGGCTTAAGTAGGGCACTGTGACTGGTTCCTGGAGCAAAGGGAAAAAATATTAACCAAGCTTTCTGGAAATTCCATGTGGAACCATGAACATCACATATGGTGTTATATTTTTATTAAATAGATGGATGGTCAGGAGGATGTTACTTACTGTGCTTCTGCTCATACTGTTGGATTCACCTCTCGTCGCTTCATGCTCACTGGTTTTAAAAGCGTCCTTTGCTTCCTTCTGGGGACTAGCTAGATCTTGAGACAATGTTCTGTAAAAAGTACACATAAGTGTCACATAAAAGTTAGTTTGTATTTTTTGAACTGAAATAGAATGGTGCAAATAAAATTAGAACATTATGCATATATACAGTTAGATCTACTTATTTAAAAACTGTCGAGTCACATTATTAAGACCTCTAGATAAAATCCAGAGTAACTGCCGTGTGCAGCACAGACAGCAGCTACACAATCTCAAGAAGGCCCTAGAAATTTGCCACTTGTATCTGCAGCCATGCTGATAGCAGTGCACATCACAGCTTCAGGAGGGTCCATGGGGCTCAAAGATGATGACCGAGATGGTCCAACAGATTCTTAATAGGAAATTAGAGGCCAGGGTAAAACTTAGAAGATTGGATACAGCCCAGGGAAGACATTCAGCATGTATGGGTGTAAGTGATCTCAGGGATGGATTCATAACCAAATCGGTTGAGAGTGCCTCCCACACCTTTTATACCAACCAAGCCAACTCACGAAACGTGACCTCCATCACGAAAGTAGGAGGTATAATAATGAAACTGTATGTAGAAACATTTTTTTTCCTTGGCATATAAACTACTGTGTACATGCTAACTTCAATTACAATTACTCCACAGATTCATTAAACAGTATGCATATATTGGTATGAAAGATAAAGTGTGAGCTACTTGCCTGCCCTGACCAGTAGGGTGTATGATATCCACACTGAGCTGGGGCAGGAAGGCTGAGCCACAGAAAGGACAGGTGCTGTTCAAGTTGGAATCGTCAGCTGTCCAGCCAGCCATAATCTCCTCATCGTACACTAGACAATCACACGTGTTGCAGCGTGAGCAACTGGACATGCGTACCTACACAAACAAACACAAATTAGCCATGTCCAGTGAATTACACATGAAGAATAGACATGTTCTACCTTCTACAAGATTGATATCTTGAAATTTAAAAAAATGAATGGAAATGAATAGGACAAAACAAACAAACAAACAAAAATACCCAGCAGTGACAGATGGACAGGTGTGTGTATCTAAATGCTGTATATGTTTTCCCAGGCAGGTCATTATTAGGCAAAAGTTCATTATATCAAAATGCCATTTAAAAAATAAATGGAAGTGAAAGGGGAATAAAATTGGGCATGGCGGATGACCAGTTGTACATATTCAAAATATGTTTATAAGTCGTTTTGTCATGAACAGAACAAACGATTTACAGTTGGGACAGTGTAGATATCTCGAAAAACAATAGCTGGATTGTCTACTGCGATCACACTAAAAAACATTGTATAATTTATAAACAAAGTAAACTTAGTGCACTAAAGATTACTGAGACAGGCTTACCTCAATGGCATAATTTTGTTGGGCCACTGTAAGGCTGGCATCAGGACACGCCTCAGGGGTCTGTGGGGCTTTTACTCCTGCCTGTGATGATCCTATTCAAGAGGAATACACACGACACTTTACTCAAAAAAGCACAAACTGAGAGCCAGCATGCTCTCCATAGAATCAGGCCACATTTGGGATGCAGACTGATATTTACTCACGGCTGGCTTAATGAATGCTAATTCTGACACTAATTTGCATAAGACAAGCACACTTCTCTGAGCTTGTAATAAGCAGAAAGGTTCTTCACTGGTGTATGGGATGAGTACATTACATCTGAGTGATGATGTGGAAGCACTTCGTCTGGCATCTTGATTGAAGAGCTTCAATCAAAGCCTGCATTCAGTGCTAGAAACACTCTATTGTGTAGTCGCTGGGGCAGATCACTATTCCCCTACACACTACATAAGACTAAAATCAGACATGGAAGATCTAACTGTCTTTCTTAATGACCCTTAGAGGAAATAAATAATGTGTGAGAGATTATTTAAGACTATTCAGGGTCTACATCAAGATAGTGACTTTTAGAGAGGGTTAATTGATTACAGTTTTACTCAGTGTCTATACAGGGCTCATCTAGATTGTAATAAATGTCTCATAAAGCTTTTTCATGTTTTTTCAAAGTCAAACCTTAAGTCTTTGCAGATAAGATGCTCTCAAAAGTTTGCCAAACAAAAATGAATATTAGGGATGCACATATATCGATACCAGTATTGTGAACTCAAAGAATAACACACAATACCACTTCACAGCAATGTAAGCTTTAGCAGGTTGGTGTAGGAGAAATGTCAGCAGTTTGGAAGTACTATACAGTTTACCCTTGACTTCTGAAAGGTTTATCATCCAAACATTTGGGGTTACGAACTCTTTATTTCAACTTAACATATGAACAAATTTCAAAACGACGAGAACAAAGCATGTGAAAGTCATTGTCAGAAATTTTAAGTTATTGAAATAAATACCCAAATGCAAGTGCTTGTACTTAATATGACAAAAGGTTATCTCAGTGCAAACCCTAATGGGTATTTAATATTTATATAATATAAAACATATATTTAAAATATTTATTATATATATATTTATATATATATTTTCTTTAAAAATAATCTCTGCCTCCTGAGATCTACCTATTGCATAAATGAGACACGCAACTCCAGAAATAAAAATGGCCAGGACAGTTTTTGCAACACTGCAATCATGAAATTTACGACTGCTGATTTAAATATAGACCTGGAACTTGTGGTACTCAGGTACATTTAAAATATGCCCAGAAGCCAACAATAAAACTTCTTCAATCAAGTCGACAGACATTATGCAGTAATTATAGAAATGTCAGGAATGTTTCACATCCAAACACAAAGACACTCACCGGTGAGAGAAGCCTGGCGAAAAAGCCTGGGCGGTGCAGAAGGGCTCTCGAAACAGCGGCTGCTCCTGTGTGGACTCCTCTTAAGTCGAGCGACACTGAGAGAAGTGTCTTTCTGCGGGGAGGAAAGGCTTTCTGGATCAGGGCAAAGTTCACCCTCAAACAGAGAGAAGCTGTCTGGCTCACATGAGCCCAGAGATGACACACTGACACGGTCAGAATTCAGATCCTGGTAAAAAAAAAAACCCACAATCATTGGAATTAGTAGTTTATACTGTTGTTCACTACATCAGCAGTCCTGGTGCAGGGGTTATTTATTACCGGGCCACAAAGAGATTTTTTTTACAGATAGCTAGAGAAAGCATTTTCACTGCTTCTATTTATGGCGTTATTGTCTTATTGTCACCCCTAGGTGGCAGCAGCATCTAAATGCAGTGAATTAAGCTCAAACGGTTACATAGATTTGCAAGCTACATTATTAAATCCCTTCTCCCCAACAGTTTGCAAAATCATGTCTTATATAAAACCGGTCCATGGTGCAAAAAGGTTGGGAAACCCAGCACTACATAATGTAAATACTTTGTGGTCACATATTGATTTGGCATAGTTTTTACATTCCTAAGACAATCCTTCCTATTTATCCAGGCACCACAATCAACTGGTTTGTGCACATTAGTGGCTAGGGTGGCACCCAGCTGACTGGCAACACTGAGATTTGAACCGGGTGCTTCAGACTCTTGACATTGATGTGTGCACAGTCCTACCAATCCCATCTAATTCTCCCATACTTTGTTGGATTAATGTGTTATTTGGTCATGAAACACACCCTGATCTCTGGACTCAGGCACCCTGGGTAACTGATATCCTTAGACAGCATCGATGAACCCACCCTTTACTTCCGTCTCTTCCATCCAACCAACTGGTAGCAGACTCGAGATTTAGTTAACTCGGGAATAGATTATGTTTCTGTTTTAAAAAATGCACTTCACTCACTTGTGCAACTGACGTCTGTGAGGAAAACCTCGAATAAAGGCGGCTGGCTTTCTCAGCCACGCCCTTGCCCGCTGACATGAAGCTGCTCTTGAAGATGTCCAGCGTTGGTGTCAGCAAGGAGTCCATGGAAAAAGCGGAAGAGGCAGAGGGTGAGGGAGAAGACGGGGATATGAGCGAGGTGGGACGTGCCTGCTTGTTTCTACGTGGGCATCCCAGTGGCAATGAAGGTGATGAAAAGAGCCTGCTGCGGCGCTGGGGAAGAATCTGGCTGCTTGGTGAACCCGGCATGGCGGTTTGTCCAGGCGAGCTGATCGGTGAGGGACTTTGGAGACCGCGAAGGTCCATGCTGAGCGAGCGCTGGCTAACAGGGCTGCTCAGATGCTCCATGTAGAGCGTGATCTCCTCTGCCAGGTGACGTCGGCCGCCAGGGGTGTCGTCTGGTTCACCCGTGTCACCAGTTTTGCCTGGTTCGCTTTCAGCCGCGAGGAGCGACAGTGGATCAAAGCCGGATTCGATCCCTGTTCGTGACGTGCTCTGGCCCAGAGCCCCGCTACAGCTCACGCTTCGAGAGACATTGCTGTGCCCACGATCCATTTCAGGACTTGTTTCCATAGCAACTGCACAGCTGGGGCTCTTTTTCACCGGAGGTTTGAGTGGGCAAGTCATCTCCTCTTCCTGATCCGGATCAGCTCGTTTCATTCTTGTCGAGACACTGACCAACTGATCTGAATTCAGTGCTAATGACTTGGGCCTTATAGCAGTTTTTCCGAAAATGTCTAGTGAGTCTGGTCTCTTGGTTAGGCCTTGGGCTTTACTGTTTCTTAGGCATGAGTCCTTTCTTGTAGATGTTCCAGCCTCCAACACTAAAATATCAACAGTAAATAATTATACAATAATAAGTACATATAGATCTTTTAGACTTTAATTTAAAAAAAAAACCAAAACATTACTTTAAACCCCTTCAAAGTTTGTCCCCTAAGTCACAATAAATTATTCAGAAAAATATAATTTACTCATTTGTTAACTTAAATATTAACGTAAATTGAGAAATATTTATTCCTCCTTGCTGCTGATTGGCTGCTACCCTGTAAAGCCTCTCTGTCAGATACATCAAAGCATTACCAGCATACCAAAAATGCTCTTGTTTTAATTACAGCACATATTCAGATGACAGTATTTTACTTTCTAGCATGGTTTTACATTTTTTTTCATTAAGATGAGTTTGAAATAAACTAAAAGTGTTTGTTGCCACATTTGTTATTTCAACAATAAAAATAGGCTTTTATAAGCATTTTGACCAAAATTTACAGTGCTGAGATTTAATAGCTTGCAATACCAAACTCTGGCACGTGGTGGAAGCAATCATTCACTAGGTCGTATCTTTCTCTGAGCCACACACTAAGCTCCAGGAAAAAACTCACATGGGACGGCATCTCTTTCCTTCTTCTCCTTTGAGTGAGTGGTGCCATCCTGGTCCTCTCCTCCCCCCAGCCGCACCTCTTCTTTCGACAGTGAGTCATAACCCTGATCTGATTGTCCACCTGCAACAGATCATACACAAAGAGACGTTCTCTAAAGTGCTTAGTCTGGGAGACAAAGGGAATCATGGATCAAACACAGATGCCTTTCAGACAATTGTTTTTTCTCCTGGCTACGCCCAGAATACAGACTAGTTCACCAGATTAATTAACATTTTATTAAACACCACATGACAATTGACTCATTTAAAGAATTAAAAAAACTACTACAAAAGTATTAATACATTGATTTTCTATCTAAATTTGATTGTAAATGGATATCATTTCTTCCCTTGTTGCTGTTAACTTAACCGCCCATATTGACGAAGTGAAAATATGAGGGATCTCCACGTTTAGAAGTAGGTGTAGTAAGAGTGTACGAGAGAGCTTACAGTCTGGATTTAGAACCATCTGATTTCTACTTTTTTGGACCAGTTAAAAAAGATTTAAGGGGAAGAGGATTTTCATGTGATGATGTGGATTTTCATCATGTGAAGCAGTGGTGCATTGGTGGCTACGTGCACAACCAAAACATTTTTTGCTGATTAAAATTGTACAACATTGGGAAACATGCATCACAACAGAAGGGAATTGTGTAGACAAGTGATGCCAAGTTTCACTTGTGTGTTTTTAGGAGTTTGTTCAAAAGTGAAATACAAAAACAAATCCTGAAAACTTGTATTATTATTATTTATTATTTTATTATGATTATTAAGACTCTTTGTTGTGCCACTTAATATTGCATATATGGTTCAGGGCATCCAGTTTGCAATGAATGTCCCAATAAATTTGGCCCTTGTTGTGTATTAATCTTCATTGAATGATTGAAACCTTTAGTGGAATTGTATTACCAGAATATTGATTCACTGAGTTGAATGTTCATTTGTGAATTGATTCATTAAAGTATAGCCCCAAATGTATAGCCCCAAATAACCAACATTTGCTGGGATTTGAACCTTGGATAACAGCTGTAGTATTTTCACACACACAATAAATAACTAGTCACATGAAAAAAATTTGATTTGTCACTATGACTGATAAAAATATTCTGCCTAAATAGCAAACAGAACATTTCAAGTAATGCTTAAAGTTTCCTTTACATGCATTAATTAATTAATTCAAAAAAAAAGATACAGGAACCACAGCATTTAATAATACAGAGAATCCTTTCAGCAGCAACCTTTTTTTCTTGCAGTGGCTAATTGGAACTTGAAGAATAAAAAGGAATTTTAGATCACTTCATGATTTTCTTTGCAGTATGATCTGTCATCTTCAGCTCATGTTACATCATCTCAATGGCAAAAAGCTTTACCCCCCTTCCCCTCTCCGAATTATTCCATTGTTGAATTAGTTATGCTTTTACATCACTTAGCTTTTTCATCATTCAAACTCTTTTAAGAGTAACCGACACGCTTCAGATGGTTGTGACACTTGGTGTGTTCAAAGATGTAGGGAGCTGCCAAACTGGCTTACTGACTACAGGTATTTCGAAAACCTAGTGCTCTCTCTGCCCTATTAACACTTTAGAGAAGTTGACTGTTAAAAATCCGAGATGCCTTAAAATCACAGGAAAATGTGCTTCATTTGACAGAGCTCGTTTCTTAAAAATCACAGATTTCATGGATTCTTTGGATTTGTACCCCTCTGTGTCCAAGAGAATTGGTTTAAGTTTCCAGTATTTTTAACTGCTTTAGTGACCATTCTGACTAAGCAAACTGAATTGGTGTAGGACTGCTAGCACTGACACATAAACGGGAGATTCTACTAATGGCATATTACACAAGAATGGTAGTGAATAAGGTACTACCATGAGTACCTTCTCTGAAAGTTCCAGACATCTTTACTTAATGTTTCTTTATTTGATATATTTGCAGACTTTCCAAAGTAGTCAAAACCATGATGCTCCCTCCACTAAGCTTCACAGCTGAAATAGTTTTTTTTTTTCATGTTTCACCAGTTTTCCTTTTTCTGCAAGAAAGTTTCACTCTCATCTATACATCCATCCAAACAGTTTTTAGGAAACATGGTGAAACATTCAGAAACATCCATAGTGGTGTTCTCATGCGTACACAAATCTTAACAATAACCTATATTTAGCCGAAGCCTATGAACACTGATTCTGCTGATACAACAAACACCATATTAAGAAGCACTTAAATGACATTGAATAAATCTACTGCAGCACCTTACATATACCAGGCATAACAAGTGAATAACAGATTATCTTGTCATCATGGCACCTGTTAGTGGGTAGAATATGTCAGGCAGCAAGTGAACATTTTATTCTCAAAGTTGATGATAGAAGCTGGAAAAATGTGTGAGGAGTTTTAAAAGCGCCAAATTGTGACAGCTACAAAACTGGGTTGAAGCATCTACCAAACTGCAGCTCTCCCCGACCTGCAGTGATGACCTGCTGCATCTGATGCACATGTAGAGCAAAGGCTGACACATGTGATCCAATCTAACAAGGAGCTACATTTCCGATAGAAATGTGTCTGAATATACAGTGTATCACAATTTATTAAATATGGGGCACCAATGGGGGACCAACACAATACTAGAAAGGTGGTCATGATTTTATGTCTGTATACACACTATATGTATGCCCCAAATTTAGTCAGAGCACATTAGTAAAATAGAAAATCACATGTCTTGCTGTGCATTCCGTTGTTCACGGCATGTCTCAGGATTAATGATGTGGGGTGGGGTGGGGGTACAGAAGAAACAAAGTATGAGCACGGCCCTTATTCTCTCAGCATGGAATAATGACTCTTGCACTGACTTCCCTTTCTCAGCAGGGAAAATAGTGCAGAGCAGACTCAAGGATTGATGGCATTGCTGCTCCACATGGTTCCTGGGCTCGTTCTCACTTACGAAGCTGAACCTTTACATAATGACGTTTCCTCCAATGTACTATGCTAAAAACAACAGTGTCAGAGATTACAGTTTAACCATTGAGAATATAATTTGACCTGTTGCCAACCATTAAGTGTGTTATAAACATGTGAATGTGTGCTAAACCTCACTGCATAATACTAAATTGTAGGAGTTATAAAATGACTGAATTTAATTGAGTTTGTGTTTTTATTACATTAGATTTGGAGTGTGGATACTACACTATCATTGTCACATTATAATGAACGCAGTTAAATTTCAGAGTAAGCAAAATGTGCAGCACTGTGTGATGATGTCAAGGAGCCAGACACATTAACAGTAACAGCTCACCTTTACTCAACTGGGGAAACTTCTAAAGCTAGCTTAAAGACTTGTGCACATATTAATAATTAGGCTGATATAACATTATGACCTCATGTAAATATGCATATGCTAATGTAATAATGCCAGAACTGTGAATGAATGTGCTGTTTTAATTATTCTTTCTTATGTCCAATAGAGCGGTATGCTCCAATAAGGATGAGAAGCATCCAGGTTATCAGTGGCAACAGAATTAAGATGGCAGACTTTATTTGGTATGAGAGCAGCTGAGTGCATGAACCACAGTTCGAGGGGCCTAGTTACAGTTACAGATAGTAGCTTTTGTATTGTTTTATGTTTTCTTTTTTCTAACTTTTGTAAATACTCTAATAAAAGTAAAACACCCGATTTTGCTATAATCAGAGACGACACCTTGGAAACCTTTTGTGGCAGCTTCACTACAGTCAACTACTCATGACCATGTTATCACACACTGACAGCAGCTAGACATCCTGGGAGTGACTCAATATGGTTTTGGTAGCTTGTCACAGGTATCTAGAGACATTCGGACTGTTCAAGAAGAAAAAAACATGTTGACGCAATATTTAAAACATTCATTTAGTTCCCAAACATCCCATAAAACATTTTAAAACTGAATAATTCAAGGGTTCTTAAACAGTGGATCGCATCCCCCCATAATTAAATTATAAAAAATATATTGTAATCTGACATGTTAGCTTATACAATTAACAATCCTCCGTCGTGTACATGCTGTGTACAGTGTTGTATTGTTTTTTTATGCATTTTGGTGGATTTTTAAAGACTTTTTGACTGAGAACCACAGTAGTCTGGCAACCCTGTTCACTGAAGCAGCTTCCCAGACAGGTTTTTCAGCGTTCTTTGTTTAACTCAGTAATTGATGTTTTTTAAAATGTAGCATACTTAAGTCAAAGTAAAATTACAGATTGTAAAATTTATGTTAAAAAGTACAAGTACACAAAAAACTACTCAATTACATTAACACATGTAAATAAAATTAATTACTTATGTAAATAAAATTAAAATTAATTAGGATAAAATACCTGTGCTGGATCCATCGTCATCCATTTTCGTAAAATCAGTATCAATTGAAGCTCGCTCTGCTGAGTCGTTAGCACTGTCCAGGCTGCCATGGCTCACAGTGTCGAGATCACTGGCATCTGTTTACAAAAAAAAACACAACATAATCAATTACTACAGCTTTGATCTGAAATTGGCTGCTTGGATCTTGAATACGGTACTGTTCAAACTGAATAGCAAATGGGACTGTGTGGATGTGTGGGAGATTCTGTTCATAACTGTATCTGTGGTAAAGAGCTGGTGCAGGCAAGACCGGGGAAAAGGAACACATCTGATCAACAATGGGCTTATATTTTACTCAAAAAATACAACTTAAATCATGCTGCAGAAGTCTATGAGACATGTAGAGACAAAATATTTAAGTTCACTCTGACTGAAAGCCAAAACTACTTATGTAGATTGCTTATCGGTACCAGCGGTATCTAGGCTAAACAATGCAGTTATCTATTTACCCTTTTTCAGACTGAGCTGGATAACATTAGACATGTGTGAGTAGTCAGGGAAACTAATCAAATGCCTCATGTGTGTGAATAATAAACTGCTTTAGGATAATTTGCTAGCATACCAGTGCATAGAGTCTGAACTTCCAAGTTTAAATCTAGACATAGCTTAGAGTCAAAATAGAGGACTAGTCATCAGAAGGTCACTGGTTTAACCCTCACCAATGCAGGGTTGCTCCTGTTGAGCCCTTAAGCCAGGTCCTTAACCATCCTTTCCACAGACTGTAAACAGTAAACATGGACTTTTGACCATAACCAAAATTCCTGTTTTTACACAATTTGGGGGTTTACTGTAGTCATTGTGGATGGAGTCATCTTCTATATGCGGAAAATGTAAATGTAAAATCATGTCCCAACTGAACAGAAAAATATGAGCACCTGAAAGATGGGAATCTTTGGCAAGGTTGGCCCGTCTCCTCCACACTTGCTTAAACCGCACCACACCCTGCAGCACATTTCTCAGTTTACCCCAGAGGAAATGTCCCCCTCTGGTGGATGAAGGCCATGTGCTCTCTAACACCGCCTGAACAGACAAGAACACAAGAAGAGTCGAGATGAGCATTGGCTCTCACACGTACACAAACAGACAGAGAGATTAGCATCGTAATTCTGTTGCAACCCCCCTAATCATGTTAAGCAGATTGTGTTCTTTCTCAAGGACTGGCTGTGATTACTCTGATAGAATTGGAACAGCTCTCAGCTGTCCAGACTTGCGCGTGCATGTGTGTCTGAGTGTTCGCTAGGTGGTACTAGGGTTTGCTTCTCAGCAGAAGAAATGCTAGCTGCCCCATGGGAAGATATCTGCTGTCATGCACATTTGTCTTATGAAATTTGAGCAAGGGAAACAAAGAACCACCTAGCTCAAACCTACAAAATAAGATTCGTTATTCAAATCCAGCCTGAGTTTTCTCTAACGCCCACATTTGTACATTTGTAAGGCAGATTATGCAATATTATGTAATGTTTAAATGAAATCTAGTCTCTAGACAGTTACATGATGTTTCCCAATACAGTGATCACATCAAGTGAAAGATAAAGTTCTCACTCTGTTATAGTATCCATAGGTTATTGCGTTGGGTTGAACTCCAGCTTTCTTCATCTCAAAGAGAACCCGTACAGCAAGGACCGGCTGCCCATACTGCCCACAGAGCTGCATGAGGATCCGGTAACACACCTAAAGACATTATTTAGTGTTACACCATAGCAGACTACTATAGAACCTGTTATTAAGCAGTAAGCTTTCTGTTAGCAGATACATAACCTAAGGCTAAGCATAACACATCAAATAAGATCATGTACTTTTACATTATAATCCAAATCATTAAAATTCCAAAACATGTTTGTTGCTTTTCAATTCCACAAAACAAATCTCTTGATCTGACCTGACTCAGATCTGATTTTTAAACGGTGCTGTATGCCATCGTGCAGTGTAATGAAATAATTATGAAAATAGGAAAATTATCAACTAGCATTGGTTAAACAGCCTAACACACTAAGGACTATAGTTCAAGTCAAATTTATTTGTATAGCACTTTTTACAGTAGACACTGTCTCAAAGCAACTTCTCAGAATCCAGAAGCAACAAACCCAAAAGTGGTAAACAAAAACTCCATGTTGTGTAGAATTTTGATAAAAAATAAATTTAATCCATTTTGGAATAAGGCTGTAACATAACAAAATATGGGAAAAGTGAAGCGCTGTGAATACTTTCCAGATGCACTGTAGAAGCTTACAGAAATCTAAAATTGGATATCAAGTGTTTGACTAATATGACCAACAGGAAACAGGTCTTGGACTCTCAGCCATGAATGGCTATATGGCATCTGTATAATGTCATGGCATGTATTCTTGAGCAAGTGTACCTCATCTGGGGGCTGCAGTTTCTTGTCCTGCATCTTTCTCAGAACATCGTAGGCAGCGTGGAGAGCCCGCACTTTCGACTGGCATGCAGCAACATAAGCCGGCAGGCAGATGAACCACAGGCCATGGCAGTGTCGCAGCAGGCACTTGGACCACATGTGAGGGATGGACGAGAAGGTCTTGGACATCCGCTGGGCTGATTTGATCTCCTGATGAAAGGTGTGGGATCAGAGAGAAAGTAAGAGTGGGTGAGTAAGTTAAAAATAAGAAGAAAAAGACTAGAAATAACAATGCTCTTTCGGATGATGAGAAATATACCTGTTTGGAGCGGCGGAATATGGCTGCTGGGCTCCCGGGGCTTGTGTGTCTGGAGGCTGAATTTGTAATGGAGATTTGGGGACCCTCCTGGGGCTCACAGAGCTCAGGGGTCAGGGCTGGAAAGCCAACGTAGCTACACAGGACACATTTAATCCATCAATACAGCAATTTGTAGTTAGTTTTAGAAGACAGTATTTAAAATACAAATAGAGTTAAAGTAAACCGTCATGCCAAGTTTACACCCTTAAACTTCTAGTTGCAATGTCAATGCAATATGACTGTGTTTGACATTGACAAATGATGAATAATGATGAATGTAACCGTAGAGTAAAATATGATGTTAAATC
>JAYDZG010000009.1:17078725-17094611 GCA_034509265.1 Microcambeva bendego | reverse complement strand
CAAACCTTGCTTCTTGTGCAATAAGTGATCCTAGCTACTACAAAATCTTCAGAGGCCCAGTTTGTCGTGTAAAACACAAATGCAGCCTCACTATGTTGAACCAAGTACCCTGACCAGGAATCGTACACAGCGGTGGTATAAACAGGCAACGAACAAATCCCACTTCGTGGCCTGATGACCTATTTATTCTAAATTGAATGAAATACTGCCCCCGTGTGTACTTTTAGAAGAATTGCCAATTCATGCAACGTGAAGCAATAGGACGGAAATATACAAGCTCTCGACTCGATTTAAATTCAAGCAGCTTATCAAGCAGCTTCAGTTTAAGGTTTTAACTTTAAATAAGAGATATATTTTGCTAACGCTTTAGTTTCGTTGGCACATTTTTTCTTTCTCCTGTAAATTCTTGCATTTACGTAAATTATAGTTTCTTAAATGTATTGTTTGTAACACTATAGGGTATTAAACCTTAGTTTCGTTATACATTGTATAACGACAATTAAGATATTCTGATTAAATTACTCCTGCATTATCTGTTTTAATTAATAAAATTAAAGAAAGCAGGTTCCACCGAGATTTGAACTCGGATCGCTGGATTCAGAGTCCAGAGTGCTAACCATTACACCATGGAACCATACAACCTTTATGCTTATATTGCTTTAAAGACTCTCGTCTAAACTTTGTATACCAATGTAGCTATATACAATATATATAGAATAAATAATCTGCATTTTACTCCGGCTAGCATTACTGTACTACTCTGTCAAATCAATTACTTCTCCAAAACAAGGAAAAAAAAGTTCGACTTAAAGAAACCAAAAACCAAATATTAATATTAATGAAGCACTCGTTGATTTTTTTTCAGGATTTGGAGAAGTGACTCTAGAATTAACAGAAGTTTTAATCATCATACAGCTCGCATCCAAGTAAAGTAAAATGGTAAATATGCAGTAGGCAATGGCAAGTGACAACTAAATATTATTATTTAGTAGTAGTATTATGCTTTGTCTTTATAATATTTAACTTTATTAATTAATACCATTGGGTTGAATCCAACACAACCATTATAAATAGTATTTTCAATCATTATGCTTTATTAGGCATGAGTGCAGTTCATTGTTATAAACTGTTATGGTTCCATCTTGGTCTAATGCATTACAAATTCTCCTTCATGTTAAAGCAGTCAACTGTGGTAGTGTCATGGGCACCCAAGGTTAATAATGATGTCATGCTAAGCAAAATGTGCCCAGTCCGACCCCACCATTTGGTGAAAAGTTAACACTAACTGAAAAAGCATGGAGGCAGGACACAGAACTACTATTAGATGTGATCATCACTTACCTACAGTGTTCTGTGTTGTACCCTTGTCCTTGATAGTAAACAGCACTCCGTAGCTTGTTTTATGTACAGAATGTTAACATATATATATTTGCTTCAGAATAGTGGAGAAATTGAATATTGTTTGGGTTCCAGGGCCTTTATTTTGAAGGGTTCTTGATTGTTTTGAAGCCTTGAATGAAGCTCTTTGCTAAATGATTAGCATGGCTACTGAATTACACACAGTCTGACTGCAGTGAAGCAGCGGGGAGGATCGAGGCAGTTGTGTCGAAATCTGATCGCCGAGTGTTTCTTCATCACTCCTCACTTTTTTTGTTCTGATCAAGATGGGAACGAGAGACGACGAATATGACTACTTGTTTAAAGGTAAAATATATTTATCGTCTCTAGAGCTAGTGGCGCTCTTGATATTTTAAACGTTGCCGTGTTAGCGAGGAAACATCTGGGCTGCGTCCCAAGCGGCGCAATAGTTTAATACATATTTTGTTAAGAACGACATGGTGGTATTTACTGTCGTGTTTACTATCGTATCGATCCCAGCCCTGATCTTACACGATGGATCAAATGTAGGAAATATCTTAGCCTGCTAGCTGTCTTTGCTTGAGCTAGCGAACAGGCCAACATTAGCTTGGCATCCAGCGATAAAAAATATAAATATTACCACACATATAAAACCTTAAATTATAAAAGTAATAAAAAATATAACAGAATTGGTATTTAATACATGTACTTAAAGTATTTCTAAGGGCGCTTTAAGATTTATTTGTTGTTTTCGGGCTGTGTCACAAACTGCACAATGGCTACTTTATAGTAAGTCAAAGCAGTACTAGAAAATTAGGACGTTGTCACACACTATGTACTAGGTAGTGTACATAAGAAATTGTTCAGGCAGCCATTGCAGACAGTACCACACCTTCATCATTTAGAGAAAGAAAAGCTGAATCTAGCTCTGTTGAACACAAATGTGAAGCAAGGCGAGTTAAAAACGCGGAAATAGGCCCCATTTTATGTTAAGTTTAAAAACACAAACATTTACTGCTTTACTGACTGCGCTAAAATTACAGCTAGCAAGTCCAGTTTATTTGTACAGCGCTCTTTACAATGTACAATATTACAGCACCCAGGACCAAAAATTCCATGTTAACCAAGCTAAAAAAACTCCCTTAAATTCCAGGAAGAAACCCTTATAGGAGTCAAGGACCTCCTCCTCCTCCTCTTAGTGTGGCCTGGATAATGATTTGAAGAAAACATACATACATAATTAATTTAAACTAAACGTTTACTACACCATCTAGTGAACAGAATCAACGAGCAATTTGAGTTATTATTCCAGTGATGAAGCTAATAGTCAGTTTTCTGGGACTGGTGTTATTGAGTCTTAACTGCATTTTAATCCTTTCTAGGTTTAAATCCAGGATTAGACTGTCTGTCTGAATGATACACTTACAGGTGTTTACAGGAATGTGTACCGCTTTAATATTTACCCCAAAGGAACATTCCATCATAACCGCTTTAAAGTCCTGTGATTTAAAGATTCCTAAGCCGTGCCTTTCTGAACAGGTATGAAGTTAAAGCAAGTTGATGAGGTTCGGAAATTGGATTATTTTTTTCATACTAAATTAAAGTAACATCATTAACAGGCACTATCAAAGTCTATCTAACTAGTTTCCTTTGAGATAGAGCAACTTGGTCAATATTGAATTCATTTGAGTCCAATTGCTGTAGAGCCCTTATTAACATATTGATAAAGTTTGAACCGAATGAGCATAAGAATAATAATAAGGGTTTGTTATTATTTTAACATTAAATAAGTGAGATTTCTCAAAGAAACTATGAATGCATGATATAAAGCTAATGAACAATTTTCTAAAAATGTCAATGTGTGAGCGAATATCGATCTGATTGTTAACAGAAATTCATTTTACGCTCTTGAATTTATTTGAATAAAAGTGCTGTTACTTGCGTTTTCATTTTTGGAATCAAAGCTTTGTTTCATAACTCTTTTACATGTGTATTCTCAAAAAAAATTATGCCGGAGGGTTTGGAAAAAACAAACAAACAACAAAACCAGTTACTACTTTAATACACCATACTACAATAAACAGATTTAGAAAATATCCAAACGTATTGTCATAATCCTAAAACAAGGGACTTTGTCAGGACCCAGAGGTCATTCCAACCAAGCGCCAAAGGTTCTCTGCCACGACTGGACAGACATGAATATGCAACCTTGATGACATATGACACTTGCTTTGCATTATGAGCGGAAAATGATATTTTGGTCTGATGAGATGATAATTGAACTCTCTTTGTAGAACAGTACGAGATATGTCTGTCAAAAACAAGCCTTGAGCTCCACCTTTAACTCACAGTGAAACATTTTGGTGGCAGCATCATGCATTTCATTGAAATGAAAAGCTTTAGAAAGGTAACTAGTTTTCCAGTTAATGAATTTTGCTTGAGTTACTGAAGAAAATGCTAATTGTATGTTTGGGGCCAAGACGGATGGTATTTTCAAGAATTTTCGGACAGCATTAGTGTGTTTATTATAGTACGGTAAACAGTGTGCGAAATATCCACATCAGTCTTGTACACAGATAAATGTAGATGAAGAGCCACTGATGCTACTGTTGTGCTATTTACATTTGTACCCAGAAGTAGCAGGTGAACACCAAGCGTGTGTATGTCTCAGTTGGGTGACAACTTTAAATGACATTTTAACAAACATCTTTAGCTGAACAGTGACTATTTGTTAGTTAGCGACTAACCATTAACATGCCTAATCACAAACAATTATTGTAGCTCTGAGCACATCTATAAGCTTGGCTTAAAATTACGCATGATCTGTAGATCTTGGCTACAATTGATTTGAAATTGCCATATCGAACCTGAAACCCTCATAGTCACACAATCAACACCCTAATTGCTAAGTATGTGGGTAAAGAACCAAATCGACTCCTCACTTTGTTTAAAGTCTAAGCCTGTTATTCAGCCATGAGAACAGCCATTGCAGCTGATGAGGTGTTCAGAAACAACCATAAATTGGTTGGATTCTACTTAAAAACTAGTTTGCATTAGGTGATCATCTGTGTTTTGTTTGTAGTGGTTCTGATCGGAGACTCCGGCGTGGGGAAGAGTAACCTGCTGTCTCGTTTCACCCGCAACGAGTTCAACCTGGAGAGCAAAAGCACCATCGGAGTGGAGTTTGCTACACGCAGCATTCAGGTGGATGGCAAGACCGTGAAAGCTCAGATTTGGGACACAGCCGGTCAAGAGCGCTACAGAGCCATCACTTCGGCGTAAGAAACTACTGGCTCACTCGTTCAGAGCATGTTTGTTTACTCTAGGTTTAGGAAGAACGCGTATTATACGTAACCAACTAGTGTGAGACGTTTTGTTTTTAGACTTATATTATACAGTATATAACAATTTTCTGGACAACCTAGGATACATGGAAAATGTCCTTTGTTGCGTTTATGTACAAACATATGACTAATGAGATGTTCTATCTGCTTTAGATAATAGATAAGTAAGAATAATGGCCACACTCTTAACAGTACACACAAGCTCATTTCAGTGTTTCGGTATAACCATACATGTACACTTGAACTGAATTTACTATCTCAGTACCTAAGTTAGGGGTCGTGTTTTGCTTTCAAGGTATTACCGGGGTGCTGTCGGGGCTCTGTTGGTGTACGACATTGCTAAACATTTGACGTATGAGAACGTGGAGCGCTGGCTGAAGGAGCTCCGAGACCACGCGGACAGCAACATCGTCATCATGCTGGTCGGGAACAAGAGCGACCTTCGTCACCTACGTGCCGTACCCACCGACGAGGCGCGTGCATTCGCAGGTCAGGGAGACATTTCATGTTACTGCGACCTTGTCTTGGGTATATTGTGATGAAGCAAAAGAAATGTGTGTGTGTGAGATGACTGAAGATCTCAGGTTCTAATGAATGAACGTGTCTTGTACCTACAGAGAAAAACGGGCTGTCTTTCCTGGAGACGTCAGCTCTTGATTCTACTAACGTTGAGACTGCTTTTCAGACCATCCTTACTGGTAAGTGACTTAATGCAGGAACTGAAAAACACTCATTTTTTTGGTTCCTTATCTCCAGCGTCAAGTAACAGCTTAGTCATTTCAGTTAAAAGTGCAGGACAACTCATTGAAGAGAAGGAGAACATGCAGATTAGGTGGGGAAAGTGTGTGTGTGCATGCTATGGGGAAAAGATTGTTACTGATTGGAATTTGGCTGAAGGCCATATCCTTATGAATCAGTAATCAGTGGCCTGACCTTGTTGGGGTGGGTCCGCTGAGTTCCTCTGACGTGACGCGACTGTAATGAAAAAAGATACTTCCTCACTCGCAGCTCTGTTTTATCAGCCCAGCATTAGAGGCCTTCTGTACTAAGCTGGGTGAGATTTTATGTAAACATGCACACGACGTGGCCAAAAGTATGTGGACGGCACATTATTAATTCTAGCTTTTTCAGACATCTATTGCTAACTGATGTCCCCTGTATGCTGCTTTGGATATACTCACTTCCGAACTCTTCGCCCATGACCCTGTTGCCACCCTGTTTACCACAGTTGCTTCCTTGGACCACTGCGGACATACCACAAGAGCTGCAGTTTTGGACATGCTCGGACTAGGGTCATCTAGCCATCACAGTCTTGTCAAAGACCCATGTCAAACTCTCTCCAATCTTACGCTCGCCCATTCGTCTTGCTTCTTATATAGAGGATAAAATGACTGCCTAATATATCCCACCCACTAACAGGTGCCATGTTAGTCAATCAGCGTTATTGACTTCACTTGTCAGTGGTCATAATCTTATGCCTGGACAGTGTAAACAGAAGATTCATCCATGTCTGAGTACTTGTTTTGACAAGTCTGGATGGAGTTAAGGTTTTCATTTACAGGGTAACATTCCTAATTTTTTGGCTCCTCCGAATCTTCAGAGATGTAAAGGAAACACAAACCAGCTATAATTAAATAAATGTGTAAAGGGGTTTCTAAAAAGTTCTCTTTATGAGTGCAATGATTCTCACACGCCAGTGCTAGCATTTTTACAATGTTGAACAAATTACCGTAGCCTCATGGTTAGCCTGTCAGCCTAAACCAGCGTCTTTCTTTTTGCAGAAATATACCGCATCGTGTCCCAGAAGCAGATGTCAGACCGCCGGGACAACGACATCTCACCCAGCAACAACGTGGTGTCCATCCAGGTGCAGCCGACTGAGAATAAGCCAAAAATGCAGTGTTGTCAAAACATCTAGCCCACTCCGTGACCTCATTTCCCTGCAAAAGCCCACCTGCGAAAGCCCCCACCCTTCCCTTCCCTCTTCCTCTCGTTACCCTCCCCCCCCTCGACTCGTTCTTAAAGACTGCTTTGGTTCAGAGGCGCAGCTGCATGCTCGGGATAGAGCACAGAAGCCGTGCTACTAAACCTCACATCTCAAAAGGGTCGCCACCTGCACTCTGGACCAAGCTTGATGTTTTTGTTTTGCCATGGTAGGCTTTTATATTGCGGAGTTTTAATAATCTGTTGTGCTGATCGTCACAGACACGTCTTTAACACGTCGATCCGAACAGTGTGAGGTTTGTTCACGTCCGTGTCTCGAGCGAGATGACTCCATCTGGCCGAGACCCGGAGCGTGTAGGTGTTACTGTACGCTTTAGAGTTAGAAAATCCCTGTAGATGTTCGATCCCAGAGACTGCCAAGCTCTCTGTACGCTGCACACATTAGCTTCGTATGCATGTAGGTTTAATACCAGCCTGAAAGCCTGCGTCTCCTGTATTTCTGACTACGTTTGGGTTACAGTAGCGATAGTGGTGACGCATCACGGGCGTTGCGCTTCATACTGAACCGCTTATGCTTTTTTATCCTTGTGCTTTTCTTTTAGAGAAGTGGTTCTGGTGCCTTTCTCGGTGAAATGTGGCACAGGGACGCCTTTAGTTTCATGCATGTGCTCCCACTGGGCTTTCCCCTTCCTGCTCTACACAGTGAAGCGTTCATCACATGATCTAGTACTATAATAGTGGCATTTAGACTGTCGCCTTTCTGGATGTTCCTAATGCTCTGATGTTGCCAGTCTAATAAACAGTGATCAATGCCATGATTCTGAAACACATTTGCCCTTTAAAATGATCAAAGCAGTTTTCTTTTGTTGTCAGGCAGTCTGAAACACTAGACGAATATATAAAAAATGGATACCTCGACAATGGTTGGGTCACAAATTCTTCTATTATGTTCCACATCATCAAGAGGAAGGCTGCAAACATTCAAACACTAGGATATTTTCAGCATTTGTCCAAAATTCATACATTTTAATAAGAACGATGCATTTAACATGGACAAAATAAGAGGCCACTTCAAAATGATCAGGTTTTAAAATGCATGTGAGCAGTTTTATTCTAGTTTACAGAATTAAATAATATGGCTCACACCCATAAATTGTAAAACTAGAACAACTGATCATTTTGAAGTGGCCTCTTATTTTTTTATATCTATTTATGACCGTATGTTGTTTAAATTAGCACTGTCACCTCACAGGAAGAAGGTCCTGGGTTCGATCCCCGGGTGGGGCAGTTTGGGCCTTTCTGTGTGGAGTTTGCATGTTCTCCAAGTGTCCGAGTGGGTTCACTCCGGGTGCTCCTCCAACAGTCTAAAAACACGCAAGTGAGGCGAGAGATAAATTGTCCATGACCGTGTATGTTTTAAACTTGTGAGTTGATAAACCTTGTGTTACGGATACCCGCGTCCTGTCATGAATGTAACCAAAATGGTAAAATCTCAATAAAACAAAAACAAACCATGACTGCATTGTTTGAGAAGTAACCAGTAGTTGTCAGGAAACTACAAGTTAGGCACAGTTAAGCATGCCCAGGTCTAATATCAGGTTTAGTTCCAGATCTAAAACTGAAATCCTGGTCTGGTATGCTAAAATTGAAAGAAAAAGAACGGATCATTTATTTTTAGAAGACTGGGGCAACGACTCATTCATTTAATTTACAATATAAGACTCATTGACGTTACATTTGTGGCTTCGAGCACAAGCTTTTATCTAAAGCGACTTTCAATTAAGACCGAATAGATGTAGAGCAGGCCTTGCTGACGAAGTGTATAAATGAATTATTCAGTTTTGTCTGGAAATAGCTACAAAACCTCAAAAATACATATTGGTTACTCATAACTCTCATATTACAGAATGTCAGCCAGATATAGAACGTAGGCTCACGAACCCCAGTTCAAAATGTGAAGGCTTCGGAATGAAGGCTCAGTGGGACACAGGAACAGCTGCATTGCATCCTGTAGTTAAAACCCAACTGGTTTGATAAAAAAATGATCTAAACGTAGTATCATAATAGTTCCTTTCAGAAATGTGTAGAAGCGTCTGGATGTCCGCAGGTCGAAGTTGAATCTCCTGTTCTGCGGATCGAACAGCTTAACCGGTCGAGTACAGCAGAGCTGACCATGCCACCAGTTTGTAGACTAGAGCTTCAGTGTTTTTGCACCAGACACCATTTCTTTGCACAACTACCCCACACTACAGTTTATTCTTTAGTCCTTAGAAAACTATTTATTCTATAGTAACCAACTGATTAATTAGCTTATTACTGTGCCTACTATGTAAGACTCTTGAATTTAGGAATATGTTGAACGAATGATCAAATACTGTATAACTTAAGAATGTACAATGTATTGTAGCCCAGTATAGTATAATCTTGTAATTGTATAATTAGGCATTCCTGACTTTAAAAAATGGTGGGAAATATCAGAAAGTAGGAGTTTGTGCATTCTGGGGGTGAGGATGAGAACTATGAAGCATGTTGACCATGCAAAGGACCACGGAGACGCTGTACACCAGGGATATCTTGTCCACTAAAGGGTTGTGTGCGGTCAGCCTAGCATGAAAAACATTCAGAAGGTTTCAAACTCTGCTGATCTGTTATATAATTGAAGGTCCTGTCTGGTTTCAGATCAAGCCCTTTGTGGATCCGATCGGAGGCTCGTGCTGTAGCATATTTGCTGCTCTAACAATGTTTGTTAAAGAATCTGTGGCTGTAAACTTTTCTTGAATTCACACACTAGTGACCACAGGGATAAGTCGGCTGTAATCGCTATTCGAATATGATGGAGCGTCTAGGTGAGACCTCGTAGACACTCGCATGTTAAAACATCCCAACATGGCCTTGTTATAAGCAGTATATACAGAAGACGTTGCATTGTATGCCTGTTCAATATGGCGCCAAGTCTCTCTCTATGCATTGTGCCACTATATGGTGTTAGGCCTTGCTCTATACTGGCCTTCAGGACCCGAAATCCGATTGAGTGTCCGACTGGTAGAGAGCAGTGCCAATGATGTATGGGTACAGAGTGCACAGCAGTTCCCAGCCTGAGCATTGCAAATAGCGGATATGTTGTTAGTTTTAGATAGTATTGTTCTGACTGTCAGTTATTCTTCACGTATTGCCTCAAGATTTGTCTGTGCTGTACTGTGATTTTTTTTATGATTATACTATTTCTCTGTCCACTGTAATTCCAATTTCAAGTGCAAAATAAAAAGTTATGTTGAACTTGTCCTTTTTAATGCATTTATGTGTTTTTTGGCACGTACAATATTAGTTTTTTCTAGTTGCCATGTAACAAAGAACCTTGGTTACAAGTAAAGTCCTACATGATGCATGAAAAATCACTCCACGGTCAGTGAAATGAGCTTTCTCTTGGGTAATATGCAATTTGCTTTGAAATAAAAAAAAATGTTTGTGTTTAACATTTTAACATTTTCCCAGGCATGTTTATTGATTAATCTGCTTCATGAGGTGTTGCAATGTTTAACCAAGTGTACTGCAGCTGAAAGCACTGCTCAGGTAACTTTCCAAACAATTTTGGGGAAGCAGAGATGGGGGGGGGGGGGTTGTTGCAATACCCCGGCAATGATTTTTGTACTTGAGACAGAGCTTCGCTTCTATTTATTTTATCGTTTAATTTATAAGTGTCTTTTAACAGCTGCTGTGAAATGTAGCACTTTTCTGTGAAAAATCGATTAAATCTGTGATTTTTCCTGTGAACATAGTTATTGAACTTTTTTGTTTTAACTCTTTTGACAATTTGAATACATAGTAAGAAGGATTTTATAAAGAAATCTAAAATATTAGAAAATTATGCATTTTATTCCTTTTCTCTTCTACTAATGTCAACCACAGCTCTGATTGAAAATAATGAAGCTTACCCACTCAAACACAGGGCGCGTATGAATTTTTTCCACATGCACTTTGACGAGTATGCTCGCGAATGGGCACTGTGTACGGAGGGACACCCTGATTAATGCACTTCTTCCTCGTCTCTGTGCCGGTGCCGTCAATCAGTCAGCAGAGAACATCACAGCATAAGTCAGGAGAGAGACCCTGTCCGGATTGAATACATTCCCTATATGAACAACAGGACAATCATTGTTCACGTGACCACTCAGTCCAGGCAGAGCTGAGACTCGATATGATGAATTTCAGATTCCAGCTTTATGTAAAAATGCCAGTGAGTTGCATATCGCAACAAGTTTCTCCAGAGAAATAAATGACCACCATGTTTACCACTGTGGTATTACTGTTCGTTTCTGTATATTTCTGTAGCATCAACCACTAGTAGCAATACCTGCTATTTGTTTGTGGTAATCTAAAATCAATGGCGTTACACCAGCATGACTACCAGATTGTTAGTTGGTGTGGAGTTGGTGTCTAATTGCAGATATTCAGATCTGATGACTGCAAAATGCTTCCTTCTGTTACAAATTTCCAACTGTCATCTTGAGAGATTTTTCCTCACCATCTGTCTGTTTGCAAGAGGATCTGTTGTGAAGCCACCCGCCTTTTTTTTACTATTGATTATCTGTCTTAAATTGTCCATATTAATAAATGTAGGTTTTTAGACATTTCATACAAAATGTCATTTGATGCAGTTTGATTTTTAGTATCTAGTAATGTCTGACATAAAGCTGTCTAAAGCTGCATCACTGGCTGGAGAGGAAAAACAAGGGTTGTACCTGATAGAAACCCAAACCACACAGGAAGGATCCACACTATTACATCTGGGAATCGAACCTGGGACTTCCTTGCCGTAGGGTAGCAGTGATACCCTCTGAACCATCGTGGCACCCATCCTGTGGAAATGTTTCCTGAAAAATGTGGATGTCGTTATGGCTTAGTATCAAAGCCCATGTATTGGTACTGTACAATACAGAAAGCTCATGGTCAGGTGTCCACCTGGAAAACAGACCTGCGACCTTCTTGATGAGCATACAGTGCTATCCACCATTCCACACAGCATGTGGAAAAGTTTTCTATATAGTGGATGCTGTTACAGTTGCTGCTCAATATTAAAGATCATCGTTTGGTAATGGAATGCAAATTAAATGCAAAATGCCATGATCAGGTGTCTACCTGGAAATCAAACCTGATAATTTCTTGCTGTGAGATGACAGGGTTATTACTCACTAAACCACCCATCCTATAAAAATGCTTCCAAAAAGTGGAGGTTGTTATGGCTACAATCAACATCAGGACCTTCTTTTTGAGCAAGAATAGGTTATTACACACTGAACCACCCATCTAGTGGAAGTGTTTACTGCAAACGTGGACACTGTTAATGCTGCTTCTCAATAATTAAAGTCCATGGTTTGGTAATGAAATGTCCAAAAAGCTTAAGGATGTGTGTTCACCTGGGAATCAAACCCTGGATTTGAGACAACAGTGCCTGAAAAAGTTGAGGCTGTCAAGGATGCTGCTCAGTGTTAAAGTTCATGGATAGTAATGGAAGTCCAGAAAGCTCAGGATCAGGTGTCCACCGGGAAATCAAACAACGGACCTTTTTGCTGTAAGGCGACAGTATTGCCCACTGAACAAAAGTTTCCTGAAAAAGGTGGAGGCTGTTATGGCTTCTGTTTAATATTAAAAATCATGGTTTGTTGATTGAATGTCCAGAATGCTCATGGTCAGGTGCACACCCGGGGCCTTGCTGTGAGGTGACATTTCAACCCATTGAGCAACTGTTCCTCCCACGATGTGGAAATGTTTCCCTAAAAAGGTGGAGACCGTTATGGTTGCAAGCAGTGTTGCTCAATTTTAAAGCCCATTATTTTATAATTCAATGTCTGCTAAGCTCATGGAAAAAACATGTCCATCTGGGAATCAAACCCAAGACCTTGCTGAGAGGCAACCGTGCTACTCATTAAGCCACCAATCCTGTGGATATGATTATTATGGCCCAGTATTAAAGCCCAAGTGTTGGTATTGGAATGTCCAAAAAGCTCATGGTCAGGTGTCTTCTTGTTGTGATATGACTGTGTTTCCATCCTGTGGAGGCTTTTATAGCTGCCAGTGTGGTGCCCATGGTTTGGTAATGAAATGCACATAAAGCTCATGGTCAGGAGCCCACATACTTGAGACCAGATTGTCTAGCATGGTGGTTACTATTATAAAGCTACTGTGATAACTATCAGAACTGTGACAGTCCTAATAACTACTTACTTTAAACACCTTTATTTAGGTTCCCTAACACTCAGCAGTCATATCCCTCATCACAAAAGAATGCAGAAGTGCTTCAGGCACACCTGAAAGAAGAAGTAGCTCGTTTACAATAATGAACCAGTTAAAAAAACATTCACAAGTAGGCAGCATGCTAAAGTTTTGAGAGTAATGTCAAAAGTGTTTACAGCTAGCTTTATTTCCAGTGACACGGCACACAGATCAAACAAACACGAAGATGCTTAATGTGAAGTGCAGCGCCCGGCTGAGTATGAATACAGAGACTAGACTGATGTCGCTGTGTGTGATTGTCTGCATGTTATTGCTTTAATGAGAAGGATGCTGATACATTTTGAGCACTGCACAAAACAAAAGAGGCAATAAGAATTGTTCAACTTAAACTCGAGAATAAACCAGGTTTAATAAACGTCTCCAAAAGTAGTTAAAGTATGCTTCAGGATATGTTGGGCATCGTGCCTCCGAATAACACATCTACTTAGCCACAAATGCGTGATTATGTAGTGTTTTAAATACTGGCTGGGTGTGAATGTTACAATCACATGAAAATAACTAAGCAGTACGTTGTATGATAAATTGCTCATGCTAGATTTTTTTATGCCCGAACTTTACACTAGTTGGCAGAACAAAACTACCACTTGCTTAAATAAGCTACAAATAAATACACCATAAATACAAAAAAATATCCAGCAATTGGTATTAAGAATAAACAAAAAGGAATTATGTGACCAAAATTAATTACATGTTCACGTCACACTCGCTAACTAGAAATAGAACCATCCATAAATGTGTTTTTAATGAAACAGGCTGATACAGATATTAGTGATATTGTACAGTATTTCAATGTTATTTATTTATACTGTATAGTTTAAGACCCCTAGAACACATCTGAGTCATTCCACTGATAAGAGTGCCATTTAGAGACATTTATAAGTCTATACAGGGTAACCTTGACTTACAAATGTATTTGGTTCCATAGGGTTGTTCTTATGTCAAAATGTTCATATGTTAAATCTATTTTTCCCATAAAAAGTAATGTACACAGAATTCATCCATGCCAGACCTCCCAACCCGCCCCCTTTGTTATAAAAGAAAATACAACCATATTTTCTCTAAAATATTAAATCACCGAACAGACATTCCCTTTATAAACAATAATAAAAATCAAAATATAAAGAAAACACAGTCTTCTGTCAGAATGTTTGTTGACTGGGAGTTTTTTAAAACCTAGTGAGCTGCCTTGAGTCTTACTGCCTATACAATCATCAACCTAAGTAAATAGGACGTTGCCTTATAAATAGAATGTCTCCTTCTGAGCAGTTACTAAGCAGCCTGAATCTTCAAAATTCAAAACCAAACATGAATAATAATTTACATTTGAAAGTAACTGCGTATGCTCACTAGGTCTGCGCACTAGTCCTTAACGTCGCATGATTCATTCATGTGATAATTTGATTCGTGACCTGAAATTTGTTTACGTACATAAATGAGTAACACTTATCTCGTCACCACAGCACATTAGTGGGTGGGATATATTTCACAGCAAATTCATTTTATCTTTACTGATGTTAGAAGCAGGAAAAAATGGGCGGGGCTAAGGATTTAGACAAGTTTGTCAATTGTAATGCTAGACGACTAGGTCAGATCATCTCCAAAAACTGAGCCATGTGGGGTGTTCCCAGTCTGCAGTGGTCAGAATCTATCAAAAGTATCAAAGTAATGTTATAATTATAAAGTAATTAAAATAAATACTTACTAACATATTTTTTATACATGAATTATAAATTGCATTCTTATCATGGAATAACTCATATATGTTTTAAAATAATAGAAATATGCTCTCTACAATATTATAGTCATCTAAAAATCAGTAGATCCCGAAAACATTTTTCGTTATAGTATTTATACAATTAGATCTATTAACAATTTAAATATTAACAATTTACTATGAAGCCATGCTTTATTACTATGGTCTTTATTACAATGGCCAATTGAACACTCGGAATTAGCAGTGACTATTCACCTGTGAGTGATCAGTCCTGTTGCTGCTGAATAAGATGGCTAGGGACAGTCAGTGTTTGACTGCTGGCGAGAGAGAGGATGACAACTTCTCCCATGTAAGGACTTCTTGCCATCAGTCTATGTATCACTGGGGCCATGCCCCCCTAAAACTAGAGACAAATGATCAAAACAAGAATGTCTTCCTATGACCACGGTCCACTGAATAATCCACAATTACTTACAGAATATATTACACTTCCTGACTTTAGTTCAGTCGTGCCTGGTCAAGGTGAAATCTCTCCATCTTCAGAGAAACTGAATTAATAAAATAGATGAATAAACATTTACTAGGATCTTCAGAGTTTTCTGTACAGTCCACTCGCAGCTGTCTGTGGGGTTCCCCTATACAAACACACACACCCAGCACTTGGTTTGATCAAGCACCGATATCCATCTCCACATTCGCCATGCTTCGGTGTGTGTGCGTATGTCCGGCAGAGACAGAAGAGAGACAGGTAGGATATAAAGAAAACAACAAGAGAAGAAGTCCTGCACACGCAGGCGGCGTTTGCTGTAGCGCAGAGGTAGGTTTAGGTCCGAGTTCTACAGCAGGGAGCTGGGAGGGCTCTCGGGGGGCGGCGAGGTGTGTGTGGGGCTGTGGCGCATGGGTAGGATATCGTAGTGGCTGGGGATGTGGCTGTTCCGGGGCAGATCGTAGGGGTTCTGGGAGAAACCGGTGGCCAGACCGTTGGGGCCCTGCAGGACGCTTACTGTAGGTTCTGGAAGAGATGAAAGTTAAATTCTGGGTTAATGCCCCCCGGTGTACAAAGACTTCAAAGAGTATGTGGATTTATGATATATTCAGGTCGCTTGAGTTTGTGTTGGGGTGATTTTTTCCCCCCATCAATCTACACATTGTCTGAAAACCTAGTGAGCTCTCTAAATATTTTAAAGCGAAACGCTGACTGAATAAAGAGGACGCATCCGCTGCTTATGGTAAA
>JAYDZG010000009.1:17041987-17053033 GCA_034509265.1 Microcambeva bendego | reverse complement strand
AAGTGTTTACCGCCAAGCCAGCCCAGCACCTGTGATGCACCTGTCTGACACCTTCCTGTCAAATGCAGCTTTAACTTACAGTATTTTGAGCTACAAAGCTTGCCAGGCCAGCCTTGGCCGCCCATGACCCTGTCGCTGGTTCACCACTCTTCCTTCTTTGAACCAATTTTCATAGATACTCAGCACTGCTGACCAGGAACACCCAACAAGAGCTGCAGTTTTGGAGATGCTCTGAGCCATCTATCTATTAAAATTTGACCTCATGAACCTTGCAAATCCTTACAGCTTGGTTATTAACTATGAGAATAAATTGTTCACTTTCTGTGTAATATATCCCACATACTAAAAGGTGGCATGATGAAGAGATAATCAGTGTTCACTGCACATCTCAGTGGTCATAATATTATGCCTGATTGATGTAAAAACAATATGAAGAACAGTAGCACACGTTTTTAGAGCAAAGGCTACTGAGCTGCACAGTGTCCATCAGAAAGAGCATGTGGATTAATTGCACTGCATTAGAGGAGCAGGGTTTTTTTTGCACACAGACAGTTTACACAGTAAAGACATTAAGCTAATGAATCCACTGGAGCGAAACATTGCAGCAAAACACAAACCGATTTCATCATGCTTCAAGAACCAAGACTAATATTACAAATAAAAGGAAGCGAGTCCGAATTAAGACCAGTCAAGATTATAATGAATGAATGTAATGATGTGACAGATTGCTGTTGAATAGAATGTTGAAGTAAAAATTACATTTTTGTGTGTGTGACCCGACTAAGATAAGATTAAAATGCATCCATCTTATAAAAAATACATTTGCATTTCAAATACATTTCAAGACCATTAGAGTTATAACATATCATAAAGATCCTAATTGACTTCAATTGCTTGGTAATTTCTGCTGTGTTTCCACGGAGTTGCCAGCAGGTGCCGCTGTTTCCCTTTGTGTGGTGCAAAATCCTTAAGACGTTATTTGTTGGAAATAGACTCACGTTGTGTGCAGTAGAGACCCGTCCAGCCCGTGCTGCACCTGCACTCTCCGTCATAGACACTACACTGGGCTCCGTTGTGACAGTTGCATGAGTTAAGGCAGTCAGGGCCCCATTGCCCGATGGGACAGGCTGGAGATGCCAAAAACACTATCAATAAGGCTCCTCGAAAAGGCATTGGCATGTACACTGTCAATCAATATCACTGAATACTGTACAAACGTCAGGTATATTCTCCCAAAGCAATTTTATATTTTAATGGCTCAGATTATCTAAATATACTACAAGTTATATACTGCATAAAGAAATGTATCAATTATTATACAACACGTTACCATATACACCTAAAACAGCTGCTGATGTGTATCCTTGGACTATTCACTGTGATAAGCTCTTAACAGCAAAAATGTAAACTTTTAAGAGAACTAGCAAATCACAGATTGTGTTATTACATTTATGACATGCCCCAGTTTTGGGCTTTGTGTATGTTTGTTTAGTCCGAAAAGAGCTGGAATAGTAATCAAAAGGTCGCTGGTTCTAGCCCCAACACAGCCAGGATACAGCTGTCGGGCCATCGAGCAGGGCCTTTTAGTTGCTTTGGATTGATGAGTCTACTAATTGCTAAGAATGTAAATGCTTCATGCTGGGTAGATTTACTCGCTGAGTGGACTCACTGACTCACTAACTGACTCACTGACTCACTGACTCACTCACTCACTGCTTATCCAATCAGGGTCAGAAGGGCACCAGTTATACGTCTGTGGTAAGTGTTGTAATAATGTAATAGAGATCCCTAAAGTGTTTTTAGCTGAAAAGCAAACCAACGTGTTGAGTGCTGTTATTTCAGAGAAGACTCGTTTTACCTTTAACAAAACGGCTTTATTAACAGAATAATCTGTTTACATGGAGACATAGATTAAGACTGTTCCAACAACACACAGTTCCATTGTCTCTCAATACTAATCCCGACTATTTCAAGCGTAAATGAAGCGCTACAGTTTTTAAGCCTTAACTCCCGCTTCCTTCCCTAATCAGCCAGGCTGATTGGTTGTTAAGACAGTTGCCGCTCCATAATCACTGTGATTGGCTCAGTCAAACGGAACAATTATTCATTCTTAGTGTATTAATATGAATTAATAGGTATTTTTCACCACGACCAAAATTTGTGATTTTTCATGTTTCGCTGGTGCTCTTGGAACATAACCTCTGCGAAACGCAGGGGTTTAACATTGATTCTGAACTCGTCGGGCCAAAACCCAGTGTAACCCATAGGTCCGCTGGGCACCATCTAGCAGACATGATTGGCAGTGCCTGGAGGAGACCGTTTTCTACTAGGGAGGGATAACAGGACTATGCAGGTTGGGGTCTTCAAACGCTGTGTTAAAACCCTGATTCACACCTGAGCAGAATGCATGTGTTTGTAAAAAAAAGAATCTTTTATCAGATACTAAAATGCACTAATGGCCTGAGACAGAGGAAGAAAGAGAGCGTGACAGACACAGGTGAAGAAAGAGCGAGAGAGGAAACCGAGGGCTGACAGAATGACAGAGAGGAAATTTAGGGAAGATAATTGATTCATACCCTGTGAGCAGTCACTGCCAATCCAGCCGGGTAGGCACTGGCAGGAGCCGTCAATGGGGTTGCAAGTGCCGTTGTTGGTGCAGACGCAGGCTTCTGCACAGGCTTTTCCGTACCTGCCGCTGGGACACACTGCCAATGACACAAGACATTCAGCACATTATTATTCACCAGTGTAACCAAGGCCAGCACTTTCTGTATATATGTGGTCCCAAAAGTCCATGCACAAATGTATGTCTACCTTGAAACACACAGTGCACACAATAAAAAAAGGTGTTTCAGCAATCTAGTGCTGCTCTCCTTTGCTGTTCCAATCGGCACCCAGGATCCTTAACCATGTGCTCTGCATGTAGTAGTTTCACAGCCACCCGCCAATAGCGGCCAATGTATGAAATACTCGAAACAGAAATAAAAAGACCCATTGTCCGCTGGCATCTGCGAACCAGGGAAAAATCTGTGATATATATTTAGATATGCTTGCATATAAGATATGCAATAGAGTGAAGCCGCAAAAGTCGAAGAGCGATATTGCGAGAGATTACTGTAATTGGAAGTGAAGAAACAAAGAATGACAAATATAAATTGTACAATTATTTTGGTCTCTTTCACTGAGTAGACTATTCAGTTTCAATTAAGAGATTCTTACAACCTGTCTGGATTTAATTGAATCTGAAATCTGTCATGTTGCTCTATACGACTGTCACTTGCTGCCATGTTCTGCGTTCTATATAATGCAGCTCTTCAAAAATCCTGCCAAAAATCATTTTTAAATTTGTAGGTTTAATAAAAAATGGATAAAAGAAAGCCGGCAAATAAATAAAATAGTGATATGCTGTTGGTTGAGTTTGCTTAGTGGGTCTTTTTTATTACAGAATCAGTGTTGGGCTTATAGTGTCTGAAATATTTGGAATTTCCTGGATTTCTGCTCATACACTGAGCATTATTGTAGTCATAATAAAAACTGAGACAATCAATCTAAACTACAGTACATATACACTTGTGTGCCTTTATATTTGAACTGCTGTCTTTATATTTGTTTACACTCACTCGCTTTCTTAAAGGGGACATATTATACTATTTTAAAACAGATTAGAATAGGTCTACGGGCTATGCAAAACATGTTTACAAAGTTCTTTGCATGAAATCACTAACTTAAAGAGATTTTACCAGCTTTTTTTTACCAGATTTTTATTGTTGCCATTTTAATTTCCTTTCAGAATGAACCGATTAAGGGCTCTGTTACTTTTATGGAAATAAGCTGTTGTTAATATAAATGCCCTCTGTGTTTCCCACGCCTTTGTTTATGGTCTGGATGGCGTCTGCGAGCACTTCCCGGCTGGTTAGTGGGTGTTGCCTTAGGGATCAGTCGAACATTGGTGATAAAACTCTCAGAATTGACCGGTGGTGTGGTGCCAAGGTGTATCTATGAAAAATATATACAAATTTCCCTGTTGTGACGTGCTAATGGGGGAGGAATCGAAGCTTGTTTCAGCATATGATTCTTGACATCAAAATCTTTTAACTTGTGACTGACAGAAAACAAATGGATGGGTTTTTTTTCCACGCTTGGGGGGTTTAAATGACCAATGGGCGGAAGGCACACAGAAACACCCTGGACCAGCACAGGGCGGACACACATACACACATCCATTCACCTCTAGGGCAATTCAGTGTGTCTAACTAACCTGACTGCATGCTTTTGGACTGTGGGAAGAAAACAGAGATCATGCAAACCTCAAATTAAGGACCTTCTGGCTGTAAGACATTTACATTTTCAGTATTTAGCAGACGCCTTCATCCAAAGCTACTTACAGTACAGTTACAGTTTACGCTATCAAAACTCAAAATCTTTGAACATTGACACCCATACTGAGAAATTTGTACACTTAAAGTCAACATTTTCCTAAAACTTGGCAAGAACGTGTTGACTCATGTAAACCATAGGTCGCATTCACCTGAGAACCGATTTGCATCATGCTTCTCATGTCAGTCTGCTCTAACTGAGCTTGCCGAGGAATATGGTATTCCACGATCTCCGAAATTAACTATAATGTAACAATACAGAAGTGAACTGCAGGTTTTTACATTAAATGTAACCCTTTTCAATTGTGTTTCAGTGTTCTTATATTAGATGTGTTATTTTCAGCATACAAGTGTCAAAAACAACTCCATTATTTTAAATTATCCTAAAATGTATGCAGTTCTACAGGAGCATAGAACGCATTAACATCCTCATGCGAAACAATACCATAAAATAACTCAATGCCACCCCAGTACCACTTAATGATGATTTATTTTGCATTTTTTAGTAAATAATTCTACTACCATGCTTATGCAGACCATTAAAGAAGATGCAAGAACTTGCATCCACAACTGACTGAGTAATCAGAAAGTTTTTTTGACCTTAACATTAAGTGTTGAGTGTAGACTATTACATAACCATATTTCGAATTTAACAATTTTGCTGGGGTTTGTTCCAATCCCATTAAAGGTGGCATGAGATTTCCCAAGTGGACTTATCCGGGTTCTTTCTGAAGTATACATGTGCTCCCTGCATCTGCATGGGTCTCCAGTGAACCTGACTGCATGCTTTTGGACTGTGGGAGGAAGGAGAAAACCCACAGACACGAGGAGAACATTAAAACTCAACAAAGAAAGGACAGATCCCCATTTGGGAATCAAACCCAAGACCCTCTTGTTGTGAGGCTAGATCACATTATCATCTTACCTATCTATTTGGCTTTACAGTTTCCAGCTTCAGTTAGAAATGTGTGCCAGAGCCAGTGAGACGGGATTAATTAAAGCAAAAAAAATCCCTTGAATGTATTATTAATCATAAATTAGTAAACCTCCATGGTGTGCAAATATGCAGCGATGCACAGACAAACAAACTCTACACTATGAAGTAATGTTTTTAGGGTCAGTAAAGCATGTTTTCAGCTCAAAATGATGAAGATTTTAACATTCAGCTCTTCTTCCACAGGATCCGATAGAGAGAAGACTTCGAAATGAAAAATAAAGGCAACCTCTCATAATAATTAACAAGTCTTTTCATGAATTAAGGAAAAGCAATGGGCGTATCTAAAATTCCCTTTCATGACTTTCAGGGCTGTCTCATAAATAAATGTTTAATATGTTAAAGCAGAAAAAGGATCTAGTCTGGGATAGAAGGCTTATGGGTTGATTTGTCCAAATTGTAATTACGAGAGGAAAGGTAGGGCTCATGGGTGCTTTTGTGGGCCCACATTTTTCTCTCTGTAGTTCAGCCCGAGTTGCCATTCTCAGCTGGCTGCTTATGCACAGACCCGTCTGTGAGTGTTGTAATGAAGCTCTTCCAGGCAGGCAAATGGTGCTGAGAGAAAGAGATGATCCATCCTAAACAAGCCGAAGCGAGTCCCTCCGGCAACTAATAATAAGGGTCTGCTTTGAGAGAGTTAAAAGAGGCCTTTCTTCAAGGATAGAGGAGGTCCGCGGAGATCCTACTATTGAAATAAGCTGATGTCACAAATATTTAATTTTTCTTTTAAGACCCTTCTCTAATATCTTCTCATTTGTCGACTTGCATTACCAGACAGACAGCGATTTACCAGCAGCCCTTATGTCTTGGTGACAGAGTGAAGTCAGTATTGTGTGATTAAATCTGTCCTGCTAGCACCCCAAACCGAAAGAGTAGTAAAGACCTGATAGGACCTTAATCTGAAATGAAATCTTCAAATGAGTCGAATGTCAGAAGGCAGCTAAAAAATTCACTTTATTAAAAATGCACACACGATCTATTTTAACTTGGTGGTGCTTGGATCACCCTTGTTCTACTGTAGGGTGGGTAGAGGAGGCACAGTTTAATCCAAGAGAAGATGTTCCCCACTTACTCTATTAAATATGAATAATAATAACAAAAAATAGAACTTGGGACTGTAGAAAATGCAAATAAAATAACATACAGCGTTCCTTACATTCACATTTACTTTTATTTGATTGCAGACTGAACGTCGGCGTTGACTTCTCTGGGCCTGGAGGCATCTGGGATGGACCATCACACAGCAAAAACATGTATTGTGGTCAGACTTCTAGGTCTTTTAAAAAAAAATGCCATATGAGATGCCATGTGCTCCGGACCAAGGAAGAAAAGGACCATCCAGATCCATGTTCCATGTTCAAAGTCCAAAATGTGACATGTGGTCTGTAAGGTCTGTCATGTGACATGTGACAATCATGTATGGTTGCACATGATCTGCAAAGATGGATTTATACTTAAATTGTCTGACAGTGCCTTTCACACCAAACCAGCTCATGAAATGTAACTTCCTTCATAAGCTACATGATGCTGGTAGATAGGTCTTAACATAAAATCTGATTGGTTTCAAAACCTTCAAACAAAGCGGTCATATCCAATAACAGCTAAATATTGGATCTAGCACTGGTTTAGGACCTTCTAGCTGAGTTCCCCTAATTAGACAATAAGAAATAGACCTCAAATGCCAGATAAGGAAATTAAATATATTTTATTCTCACCAAGTAGTTGACCCATCAAAATAGATGGAAAATAATATTTTCCCGCTGTGTTAACAAAAGGATTATAACCTAACAGTGCCTGAGTGCTTTTATTTCATTTGATTTATATTCACGGAGAAAGATGCTGAATTATTGACACTGCTGTGACGATAAAATATGTCCGCCTGCCTTCCACAACCAGTGACAATCTTACATTCTAGTACACAGCAATGGAAGGTGGACTGCTTTTAGCATGTTTAGGTGTACTAAAATATATTAGTATGGGCTTTTTAAACTTATGTGGCTTCAGTTGACAGTCTGAGCGGAGACTTATTCTTTCAGACAATTCATTTTAGCCTTTGGTGAACAAAAGGATGGAACAAACTGAATGAAGGCAAGTTTGTGGACACCCATTGTAGAAATTGAGATTGTGTGCTTTCTCAATACACAATTAAATGTAAGGCCCTGCATAATACACAGCACTGAAAACTGTGTCACAAAATGTTCAAAATGGAAAGTTTAAACGATTGAACATTTGTCATTCGAGTAGCATTCAAGTCATTATTGACTAATCTGTAAGCAATCCTACGGTAATTCATTCAGCAATCTCTGTCAACCACTTTCTAAGCCGATTGAGCCTAATGTAAAACATGACATTAAATCCTAATAAACAACATACTATTAGATATTTGAAGTGTCTGTATACTTATAGCGCTGGATTTCAACCGTTAAGTGGAGCATAGCATTTTACATTTGTTTCTGCAGATGTTTTAACATCGTTTACAAGTTCACTTCCTCTGTTATATAGATGTCTGTGTCTGTATAAGCTTTTGTAGTACTCCAAATAAATGAAGGCATCTCAGATTCTGACCTTGTCTGTTGTTCTAGAGTTCTTTCTCTCCTGATCTGTGTCTATAGAGGACATGTCTGTTGAGTAAATTTAGACTTGAACTAACACAAACACACCCCGGAGGTCCATATATTTTCTCAAAAGTAAACATTCAGGAATTATGTTTTAAAAAAAAGATTAAAAAACAGTTCCAACATGAACCTAAATACTAAACCTAAATCTGCAACACATGGTTTTAAGCATCTAACATGCAGATCATTAAAAAGGACAATGAAATCTTTAAATATTCTAAACCTAACAACAGGTGACTTTAACAAGCTTAAGAGCTTGGAAAGCTTTTTACTTCACTTATTTCCAATGCTCATTTCCCACATGGAAATGTAAAATATGACATTCAATGACCAGTTTGACATTAAAAGACACATATGAGGTATGATGAAATATCAACATTTCAACTTTTATTTCCAGGTACTTACGTCTAGATCTAATCCACATTTCAGAAGATAGATAGCATATTTGGTTTGAACCCATCCAATTTTACTTGTGAGCAAAAGTATTGGGACAGATAAACTTGAAATAGATTAAAGTGAATAATATGTCATATTTAATTGCAAACCCTTTGTTTGTAATAACTGCAATCAGGCCTGTGACCCACTGACATCACTACACTTTTGCATTCTTCTTTTGTGATGCTCTTCCAGGCTTTCACTGCAGCCTCTTTCAGTTGGTGTTTGTTTCAAGGAGTTACTCATCTTTAGGATGTAACATGCATGTCACATCTAAAACCTTCCACTTCATGTCCCTGATAAACACTTTTGTAGTTTTGGAAGTGTGTTTTGGGTCATTATCTTCCTGATGAAGAGTCTCCCAATCAGTTTAGTTTAGTATTTCTTTAAATTGAAAGACAAAATATTTCTGTAGACTTCAGAGTGAAATCATCAGTGAATATTAATGAGTCCATCAAAAGAAACCATGCAAGCTTAAGCCATGACATCACCTCCACTGTGTTTTACAGATGAGCTTATATCATGAGCAGATCCTTTATTTTTCTCAACTTTAGCCTTTCCGTCACATTGGTAAAGGTTCATCTTTGTCTCATCAATCCAAAAACTTTCTTCCAGAATTGCAGAAGCTTGTATCTGTACTTCTTGCTAATTAGTGTTTTCTGGTGAAGCCTCTGTACTTTTGTTCATGACGTCTTCTGCGAACAGTCGATCGTGATTCTTTCACTCTTGCCTACTGGAGGTTGTTACATCTGTACACCAGTGACGACTTTCTTCTTCAGGACATTCCAACGGTTGAACTGGCTATGATCAATATTTGCGCAATGGCTCTGATTGACTTTTCATCTTCTCTCAGCTTAACAATAGCTTAGTCATCATTATACACTCCCATTTCTAATAGCTTTCATATATAGTTTGCACAAATATGAGCATATATTTTATATATGAACATTTTGCACAGGCAGCGTGAGTAAGTAAAGATACCAGACTGAACCCAGACAGCTTAATATAAGAAGTCTAGATATCGTTATGATTCGAGTAAAACAAATGGCCTAACACAGTATTTCCCAGTTGCATGCACTCTGTTATTTAATTATGCATGAAAACAAGAACTCACATATAAACTAATCTCTTTACTCCTTTCTGATCCCATTAAAAGTACATTTTGGAAGGCTACGTACTGTTTAATTGCCCAGCCTTGCTTATCTTTATTATTATTATTATTTTAAATCTCTTTTCTTTTTTTCTTCCGCTCAAGAGCATTGAACAGTGCCTCTGTATCGATCTGCCTCCTCAATGTTTGTCTCAGTCAGAAAGAATGGTCTCAGCAATATTCAGATTTCCCCTGAAGGTTATTTGTCAGTGTCAGTAATAATGTCAATTATCTGTGGCGCAGCGGAGCAGCAGAGTCAGCTCGGTGTGCCAGCAGTAGGGGGGTGGCGAGTCTCGAGCTCACGCCGAGTACTGTAATGTACAAAACTCAGGATGGCACGCTGCAGGATAATCGTCAACTGTATTACTCTAACGTTGTTACAGTTTTACACATAATCTGTGCTCCTGCAGGTGATTTGGGTCTTAACACAATGTCGCTTCATTAAAGTTATGCATCAAAAGCTGTCATCATCCTTTGTAATAAACTGGATGTGCATGTGCAGTCGTTGCATCAGCTGGATCAGAGGCTGTTTAAACATTAAATTCATGCAATCCGTTACTCTGGAGAAAAACGGGAAGGAGAAATGGGAGAAAATGGGAGGGGAAGAAAAAGCTACTTGCCTTGGTTGCACAGGGGGCCGAAGAACCCAGACAGGCATTCACAGTGGCCTGTAACGTGATGACACGGGCCTGTGCTGTGTACACACTGGGGGCACGTCTGACTGCAGCGGTGCCCGAAGAACCCGGGAGAACAGGCTATGGTTGAAAAAGAAAGAGAAGATTACAGAAACCGATCATTAAAAGCTAAAACATCAATTAACGTCACAATTAAAATTTGTTTAAGCAAAAAGTTTGGTAGTGATTGTTTCTAAATCTCAGTGGTGTTGGAGTATGTTATGGAGCTTAAAGTTCTCCTGACGTAACTTAGATCCAGTTTGCCGCTGGTCTCACCAAAGCCAAAGTGAGATGAACCACTGTACGAACTTATAAGCAGTAATAACTAAAAGGTTTAGGGTTCCTATGTCGTTCTGCCAGTATTTTAAACTCCATAAAGCCTTATTTTAACACTAAGCATTTTAGACTTTGTTGGAAAAGCGGATTCTCACAATTTCTCAGCACCCCGAGTTAGAACACAAGTTTAAAAGTGAAACAGTAAGGAAAATACACCTAAACTAAATGTAAAGTTTATACGTTTTATCACACCTCACAAGGTGGCACAAAAATGTTTCTCAGGTTAAATTCTGGTTTAAAGTATGTTTGATTCCAGACTACTTCTAAAGTCTAGGATTGGAGTGGTGATGCCCCCATCTAAAAGTAAAAGTATGCTTTTTGAATTACAGAACCTCCACTGTTTACGATCTGTGTAAAGTGTTGCCAGATTGGGCAGTTTTTCATTTTGAAAGATTCTTCAAGGATTTTTGGATGAAAACCATTGTAATCTGGCAACCCTATCTATTTTTTAAACTCAGTATGTAGT
>JAYDZG010000009.1:16962229-16972986 GCA_034509265.1 Microcambeva bendego | reverse complement strand
TCTCCAAAACTGCAGCTCTTGTGGGGTGTTCCCAGTCTGCAGTGGTGGGTGGAAATCAAAAGTGTTCCGAAGAAGGAACAGTGATAAACCGCCCGTCCAAGGTAACGCTAATTCTGATAGGAAGGTCTCACAGTGCAACACACAGTGCATCACAGTTACGGGGACATTTTGTGACCAACACATTATTAGGAAGGTGGTCATAATGTTATGCCGGGTGATGTATCCGTGCACACATTTAGGATTTTATTTGGCAATTCTTTAGTAGATCTTTGATTTTATTTGGCAAGATTGTTAGTAGATCTTTGAACAAGTGTGTGAAAAGCAAATTAGATGCAAACTACACACAAAAGAGACCCCAACTGCCACATCCAACCCAGACCCGTGCTATTTCACTCCACCTACTTTTCAGTCCCGTCTTTTCCCACCCAGCAGGTTTTAATGGCCAATTGTCTACGTCGATTATGCCCACTAGGGGCTGTCCAGCCGGCCGCCCAGATGGTCACTAAAACAATGGAGCTCCTGTGAATTTGTTCTGAATAGATGGCATGAGTGTGAATTGCTGCTTTCTACAGGGACTTAATAGTTCAACATTTACCTTTTGTAATAACCATTATTGTTCCCTTTAAGTCAGCATAAAAATATATGTGCTTATTTGCTTTTTTTGCTTTGGGCCCTGTCCTAACAGGCTCCCTAGGCTATAAATCTTGATTATAAAAGCAAAAATGGTCCAGCACAATAAAAAGCTAAACTAAAATGCATGTTTTTGCTTTGTTTGTGTTATGTATATATGTATTTCAATCCTTCATGCTTTCATCACTTTGATGGGGTTAATTAGTGGTTTGTAAAAGCGATCTAACAGAGAGAGCGAATAAAAATAAAGACAAAATGCCTATATTCATTAAGATAAATACATTCCTGCATTTCAGGCTTGCACATTTAAAACAATTTATGGTTAGTAATGAAGGAAAGAAAGTTAAATAATGATGTGATTTCAAACAGTGCCATCAACAATTGACGTCAAACCTTGATTGGTACAAAAGCAGCATCCAGGCTTTGATGAGAATATATGACCAGACGATCTCAAGTTCGTCTACAAATGTGTGAGAAAATGATTGAAATGAGAGATTGAAATGGATTTCTCCATCAACAGTGCATAATATCAATGAATGTTTAAAGGAATCAGGAGAAAATGTAGTGCTTAAAGGACAACGCCACCAGCTTAAGCTGAGCACCAATGATCTTCAATCCCTCAGACAGCACTTCATCAGGAACCACTACTACTATATCTGATGTAAGCACATGGATTACTTTAGCAAACCTTTGTCAAGCAGTACAATACAGAGTTCCATGCACCGATCCCACTTTGGCGGCATTGCATTCTCAGTGCTACATCTAGGCTGGACAGTCACACAGTGGAAACGTGTTTTGTAGTCATATGAATCAGCATTCCAAGTTTTTTTTTGTTGGTATGCATAAAAGATCAGCAGGGTCTGTCATGGTATGAAGCAGTTGTCAGTGCCCTTGGCAAAGGTCATTTACACTTCTGTGATGGCATCATTGATGCAGAAAAGTCCATTAAGATGTACTTCAGGACGTCATCTTTTCCGGGGACGTCCAGCATTTTTCAACATGATGATGTAAAACCACCTGCTTTATACACATCACAAAGACCCGGTTGCGGAAGAATAGGGTACAAGTACTGGTGGACCGGCCCGTCTGCAGTCCTGATCTGTCGCCAATAAAGAATGTGTGGAGAATTAAAATAAAAAATGTGACAACACAGACCCCGAACTGGTGCCCATCATAAAACGTGTTTGCAGGAAGAATGGGAAAAAAATAAAAGCTGAAACACAATCACTTGATGTACTCGGTGCCGAAACATCTTTTAAGTGGTGAAAAGGAATAGCAACATTACAAAGTCATGAATGCTTTACTGTGCCCACTTTAAAAAAAAGTCTTACAAGTCTGAAATGCAGGAATGGATGTTTATTAATAAATGAAATGAAGTAAAGCAAACAAAACATGACATTTCTCAGGTTTGTTTTGTCTGCAATTGAATAAAAGTCAAAGTGAATGTAAATTGCCGTCAATGTTTTTCTTATTAGGGTTGTACGTCCTCCTCTGCTACAGACCAATACTCAGACCAGACTGGGGAGGGTTGTACCTAACACACACCCCTCCAACTTGTGCAGTTGCCAACCTGTTCTATTTTCCCTTATCAGAGATGAGTTCACACCAAGGGCAGTATCGCATATGAATAGTCCAGCACTGCCCTACATTATTCACCATCCCTGTGAATGCACTTTCACCCTGACGGCAAAGGACGCAACTACAGTAGTAATGAGGAATCCGTGGGGGCACATGGGAAAATGTGCTCAATCGAGGTCATTTTTTATGACAAAAATACAGACCTTTTGATTCCCGGTTTGAGAGGCACTGCTTCATAGAGCAGTTTTGGGCACGCAAGAGTCTCGGCTTTCCCTGTTGTGGTAAAATCCAGCACCTCGATCGAGACTTTGGTCAATTTGTTTTTCGTTTTGTGTATTTTCTTATGTTATATTTTGCTATTAATTTAATAAATACAGCCACTGCAGCTTTTGGATCTGCATGTTTGTGTCCTTCCCTTCTCATCATAACACAAATTTATAAAATAGCCTTAAATGAAAAAAAAAACAAAACAAGTAGATTACTTTTACTTTTTACTCAAAGTAGATTACTACTTGAGTAAAATGTATTTTGTATTCGACTTTTACTTGAGTCATTATTTTATCAGATTAGGAGTACTTTTACTTATGTAAGGGACTTGTGTACTTTTGCCACCTATGGGCTTAAGTATAGGCGTCTGTTTCAACACTACCAAATATGATTGATGACATACCTTCGCATCCCTGATCAATTCTGTCATTTGACAGCTTCAGCTATTACATAAAGACCTATTCATTTATCACTCTGAACACTCAAGTGTATGTGTATTACTGATAAACTTTAATGAGTCAGCATTGATGTAAGATGTGACTAATACATCAATAGTGAGACGTGAGGATCCAACAACTTTGTGTATCGAGAAAAGGAAAACCTCGGGCAATGCAGTGCTGCAAGTTGATGTGTCCAAAACTTCTCCCAGATGGTTTTACTTTATTCAGTTGCATGATAACTGGAACATCTTAAGAAAAAAGCTTTAAAAGTCATGGCAGTCACCCTTTAATGTCATTTTGACCAGGGCACGAAGATGCAAAACTTCATGTAATGAACACAACCTCCGTCCCTCTGAGAAATAGAAAAAGACTATGTGTGTGCAAATAGGGCTATTATTTTGTTAGTAGCATGTTTTTTGATGAAAACCGATAAATCATCCAAGACAAAGACTAAACTAGTTTCAGAAGCTCTGTGTTCTTCTCACTACATACACAGGCTGTTCGTGTAATAACTCGTTATGACTTTCTCACTGACTGGTCCGTGGCTATCCACTATACACAACAAACTTTGATGCAATGTGTATTCTGACCCCTTTCTATCAAAACCAGCATTAACTTCATCAGCAATCTGAGACAGTATGTGTTCCCCACGTATATCAATGATCCTGTCGCCGGTTTACCACTGTTCCTTCCTTGGACCACTGCAGACCGGGACCACCCCACAAGAGCTGCAGTTTTGGAGATGCTCTGACCCGGTCGTCTAGCCATCACAGTTAGGCCCGTTTCATTCTCGTTCGGTCTGCCTCTAAGACATGAACTTTAATGATTAAATGGTAACTGTCTGATATATCCCACCCACTAAAAAAACAACCTCTTACAGGTCTGTGTGCTGTTGTTTGTGTTTTAAATGTACATTTTAAACTACTGGTTAGGTATCAGAAGATTCTAGAAGGTTTAGCCCTCTGACAAGTTTGCAGTTCAACTATCCATTCTTATTTACCCAAGAGTTGATGTATTCATGCATGAAACAAGTATTCGGTCACAGAGGGTCATTGTGCAAGCACCTCGGTCTAATAACCTCTGTCCTTGTACAGCGTCGAAGGCCACACCTACTTTTCCTACCTGACGGACTGAATAGCCAATTTTGTCTGCTGCAGACACTGCGAATTATGCCAGCTAGGGATGCCCAGACGACGGGTAGCAGAGCTGAGTTTTTGCACATCGGCCCACTGTGCCACCCGGACGCCCTAAAGACACCGTATAATAATCAGTATGGGTGTGAACTCTGAATTAAAATGCTGCTTAAGAAGCAGGTCTTCTCGTTCACCATCAGTGGCTGAGCTTAATCCGGCTCTACTGACTGAATGCACAAAATCCAAAAGACTGGAGGCTGTTCTACTTCATTTATTTATTTATTGTCTTTTACTACCACTTTATCCGACTACAGGTCACAATGGCTGCAATTCACTACGGGGAAGGAAAGGAAACATATTGGGTAACGTCTTTAATAACTACATTTGTTTGTTTATGTTTGTTCATTAGGATTTTCACGTCATGTTTTACACTTTTGTTTACATGACTGGAACACTGTTTAGTTTGATCAGGACAATTTTGTATCTCCATTTCCCATCAGGATGGAACAGTGGATAAGATGGTAGCACTGTCGTCTCACAGGTGATCTAGTTCCTTTCTGTGTGGAGTTTGCATGTTCACCCTGTGTGGGTTTCCTCCAACAGTCCAAAGACATGCCACCAGGTTAACTGGATACACTGAATTGTTCTGAAGATACCTGTGATGGACTGGTGCCCGGTTCAGGGTGTTACCATGTCCCCGTTGAAGAGCTGGGATAGGCTCCAGCCCCCCTCCCCAACCCTGATTAGGATAAAAGCTTAAAGACATTGAACTGAACTGAACTATTCACCTCACTTGCATGTTTATGGACTCTGAGAGGAAACCAGAGCACCCGTAGTAAACCCATGCAGACACGGAGGGAACACGCAAGCTCCACAAAGAAAGGACCAGGACCTTCTTTTAGTAGAAGTAAAAAGTATTAATAGTAAAGTACAGATCCGTACATGTACGTCATTACTTACCCCCCCTGGTAGATATGAGGAGAACATGCAAACAACACATATAAAGGAGCTAGCTGTGAGGAGACAATCGCCCGGCTGTTACAGTTGTAACTCATTTGTTGATGAATGTCCATATACTTTTGAGTATACCTTGTGTCAGCGATAGCACACCGCTACAAAAACCTCAGCAAGATTTAGTTCAAATTTATATCAAATGTTTTTCCCGTTAGTAATTCTTCAAAACATTTATCTGAGTCCACTGTCTGGCTGTCAGCGACTAATGGGCCTACAAGGACAGCTGTATTGCTCTGAGGGTTTGGTGTGAAAGCAATGATTGTTTGGTAAACTGGGGTGATAAATGTCACTTGGCAGCTTTGCTAAGCATGCTACCATAAAAACTGCCAATACTCTTTGTGCTACGAGACCCTCCGTCCTGTCTGAGGCTCCGCTGACACTCATCACCGGGTTATTTATTAGCTCCTAGAGAAGGCCGCGATGCTCTGGAAGAGGAAAATAAATGCTGTTGAGATGCCCTGTATGATAACAGAGTGCTGATGGATGCTTTTCTAAATATACAACAGGACCTGCCAATAGTCATGAGGGGTGAACAGTGCTGAGTAGGAAAAGCGTAGAGGGGCGGTGGTGGGGTTGGAGGATTGTACGTCTGCTTTGGCAGATGCGTGCTAGGTCCTGCCTGCCCTCATTCATTTCAGACGAGCTGTCACTATGAGATCTTAGTCCTGAGAGGGAAGGAGCGTGGAACTGAGCTCGACGTGGCTCGCTAGGCCCAAGAGTCCGTGCTGTATCCTGAATCCATCACCAAGGGCTTTAGACAAAGAGGCGCTCATGTTCAAGCAGGGGCGCAGATACTTTTATCAGAGGAGGAAAGAAACGAGTAGTTTTTTGTGTCCTTGTTCTTTTTAAAAGTAGATTTCAAAACCTATACTTTTTACTAAATTGTCCATGATTGTGTTTGATTTAAACTTGTGAGTTGATAAACCTTGTGTAACGAGTAACCGTGTTCCTGTCATGACTGTAACCAAAGTATAAAACATGACGTTAAAATCCTAATAAAACAAAACAAACGTTTAATTAAGAATGTTTTGTACAAAGAATTGTATTTCTCTATATTTTAAATAACATACATTATACATTGATTCTGGCAAAATGTCTCAGTGAACAGGGTTGCCAGATTATTTTGAGCCCAAAAGAATCCGCCAAAATGCATGAAAAAAATGCACAATCTGGCAACACATCAGTCAAAGTGGTCCCAACATTAATAATTCAATAAGCAAAGTAAAATGTCTGTTGTGATTCTCCATAAATAAATAAAAATATATAAACCTGGAAGGTTGCGAGCCACCGGTGGGGAATCACTGGGCTCTACAGTTGAAAATGTTTTATGGGATGGTATGTACTAAGGGACTCATTACTAATCCCTAAATATTTTAGCTGTTGTATGAATTATTATATTTAAAATCAGCTATTGTGAGATTTATTTCCCCAGACGAGACACGCCTCCTCTAACCTTCTGTTAAAAAAGTAACGTTTAGTCTGAGTACATTATAAATGAGTTTCTTTTTACTTGAGTAGATTTGTAGACCAGTTACTTTACTCAAACATATGTAAAAAAATCAAATTAATAGGTCTTTTACTCGAGTAAAATGTTCTATTAACCTTTTCCACCAAACTTTTGGAGGAAAAGCGCCGTTAGTAACCTTGTAAAAAAAACAGCGTTGCCTGAGATTGACAAATTCCCATTCTGAGTAGTAATCGTTGTCTTATTAGATTCTGTGTTGAACTTTAATTTCATCGGATCATATGCGAATGGCACCCACTCTGTAGGTCCAAATATACTGTTGAAGCACTGTCGAGTCGTGATTAAGCTGCAGCACATCCCTTGATAATTCTGAGTTCAGAACGCTTAGCAATGTTTACACACGTCTATAACGAATTCATTACCGACTAATGAACGAGCAGAGTGAAAGTTCTACCAAGGATACGACTAGGTCATTTGCTCAAGGTCTATTTAAATGTAAACGTGGATCAATAGGAGCTTTAAAAAAAAAGAAGCCCCTGTTCAACCTCACATGCCACTTATTTATTGAGAACCTGGTCATTACTTAGTCATTGCTCAGCTCATCACCACCTCTCACACCTTTTGTACTGACCCAATTAAATGACCCAAGTAGATTTACTTAATAATTAAACATTGTAAACAGATGTGCATGTTTAAATTCCGGGTATAACACCGATTATCTTTCCATCACTGCACCTGTTAGTGGGTGGGGTTTGTTAATCAGAAAGTGAGTTTTACCCTCAGAGTTGATATTAGAAGCAGAACCGTTAAAAGGTCATAATGTTATGCTTGAATGTATGTGAAAATGTCTTGCTTTCATTCTCTCAGGTACTGGACCAGTAATCCAAAAGATTCTGCTTCAAATCTCACTGCCAGGTTGCTGCTGTTGGGCCCATGAACGAGGCCCTTAACCCTCAGTGGCTCAGACTGTATACTTTAACTAATGGAAGTCGCTTTGGATAAAGGCGTTTGCTAAATGCTGAAAATGAAAATGTAAATTTCAGCTAAAAGAACTAAAGAAATTCCTGCTCACACTGAAAGATTTTGCTTTAGATACATGTATTATCCACTTTGAAGATCATTTATTCGTGCATCTGTGGTTTTAGTTAGAAGGTCACACAAGGAAAAAACTAAGTAGCAAATGGAAAATTACTGTGGAATGTGTTTGTGATGGTGAAGAACCGTGCAACCAGGATGTCTCAAGAATGAGTTGCGTATAAGGGACAGTGATGGTTTAGTGGTTAAGGTACTGGACTGTTAATCCAAAAGTAGCTCATCACTGCCAAGTTGCTACTGTTGGGCCCCTGAGCAAGACCTTAACCCTTTGCTCAAAATTGTGTTTAAGTCACTTGGATAAAAGCTCCTGCTAAATGCTGAAAATGTAAAGGTATAAAAATTGAAAGCATCTTATTAAACTCTGAAGAGAAAGGATTTACACTTGCTGTTGGTTCTCATTCTTCCCGAGCTCGTATTTACAAAAGCTGTACGGACTAACGGACGAATCAAAGGTGCGCTTTGCTCGGCCAAAACTACGCTGAAGCCGAATGAGCGAGTGACCATAATAAACTGAGTGGACCCTCTCACACAACTTGGCAACCATGATCGCAACTCGGTAATCGCTTTTACATCATATCCAGACACTAAAGCAGAGTTACGGTTGCAGCACACAGTGCTATAAAATCATATAGATTCATCAAAATGTGCTACATATAGTCTATGATAACATATTCATCTATCAAGATGTACATGCCATAGTGTATAATATTCTTTTAATCACTGTGAATTGTCACATATACACACTAGTGAACACTAGGGGTCAGTGAGTACACGTGCCCGGAGAGGTGGGCAGCCCTAGGCACGGCGCCCGGGGAACAGTTAAAGGTTGGGTGCCTGGCTCAAGGGCACTTCAGTCGTGACCTGTCGGATCTGGAAAGCCCAGTTCTCTAACCACCAGGCTTCCTCCGAATAAGACAAACATATTTTAAGATGTTCTTGTTATGGGGTGGACCCAATAGCGGAGCTCCTGGATTATTTATAGTGGGTGAGACGTGCTTTTGGTTTGACCAGGAAAATTTGGATTGATATGTGCTTGAGTGTTCACTGTGTGAGGGCTGGATTCAAACCAGCGACCTCATGCATCAAGAAGCAGTGTTTTACTACTGCTCTATTGGGAGAATGAAAACAATGGTGGGAAAACCTAAGATGATGGATTTAAAAAAAGGCGGGAACGTCAAACAAAGGAAGAGCCAAGAATTGCATGCGCAAACAAAAGAGACGATATTAAGAAATTCAAATAAAAATATTCTCAATCTTGAGGTTTGGAACACTCCCGAAACACAAAGTGCAATTTTTTCAACAATTAATAATACTTATTAAAACAACTGTTGTGCTGTTGGGTAAGGTCCTTAACAATGAATTGCTAAATTAGTGTAAGTTGTTTTGGATAAAAGCAGCAAATGTTAATGTTAACAAACTTTTTCACCCATCTGAGGCTGAAGCCTGCAGGATTGAAGCTGGATTGAAGCAAGTGTGCACCTACACTGTCCAGAACATTTATTTTAGTTCTTCCACATACTGAAGTGAACGATGGTGCTTTTTACTTGTTAACTTTTGTAAGAGACCATTTTATGTATGGTGTATTTTAGATCATAGTAGTTTATTTAAATTATTCTCTAAGCCAGTCAAGAGAATAAGTCCCAGTTGAGTAAGGCTCCTTCTAAGGCTTCTTCGTTGTAATATTTAGGGAGTTTTTCCTTTCCACTGTTGCCCTGGGCTTGCTCAACGGGGGTATTTGGTCATTGATTTTGTGAAGCTGCTTTGAGGCAATGTCTATTGTAAATAAAAAAGAAATACGAATACATTTGTATTCCTAATATCGCCAAGCCTTCCCTCCCCACGTGCATCAATGCGCCTTGGCCACCCATGACCCTGTTGCCGGTGTACCACTGTTCCTTCCTTGATCCCTTTTGACAGATGCTGATCACGGCTTAGCTGGAACACTCCACGAGAGCTGCAGTTTTGGAGATGCTCCGTCTAGCCATCACAATTTGGCCCTTGTCAAACTCGCTCAAATCCTTACGCTGGTCCATTTCTCTCGATTCTAAAATCAACTTTGAGGATGTTCGTGTTGTTATGCCTGGTCAGTGTTTTAGTTACTGTTTTTAATTATGGACGAGCGGTCCCAAGTCTTCTATATGTGGATTCAGGTCTCTGTGTGGGTTCAAATCTAACTTCTGACAATGCTGTTGATCTTGCTTAGTTTGCCAGTTTATGTGGCATTTAGTTGGCTATCAAATCAAGACCTATAATTCTCAATTGCTTTGACAATACACTGCCACAGTACTGTAAGTCACATTGGATAAAGTGTCTGCTTAAAGTGTCTGCTTTTTATCTAAGTCTTAAGTCTTTAAGTCTTCATCATACAATGAATTAATCAGTTCTATATTGGCTTGTGGGTGCTAGTGATGGAGTTTCAATTAAATAAGTCTGAGTGATTAGCATTAAACAAAATATTCAAACTACATGTTCATCATGAAGCTCAAAAAAGAGAAAACTTTGTGAAGTCATGGGAGGTCTGGTTCCACTGGGAAACAAATGGTGTTTGTTGGACACTTTGGTGGACACTTTGCTAATCCATCAAGGATGCTTCATCCATTTCTATTTGTCAGACAATCACGGCTGTGTGAACACCAGGCCAGTCGATTGCACGGCTGAAATTCAAACCTGGATCTTATAAGATTTAAACCCATTTAACTAGTGTACACTGACCAGGAATAAAATTATTATCACTGAGAGGTGAAGTGAATAATCCTGATTATCATGGCACCTGGTAGTGGGATATATTAAATTTTCTCCTCAAAGTTGCTCTTACTGCAAAGAAGCAGTAATAATGGGTAAGAGCATGTCCAAAACTGAAGCTCTTGTGGGGTGTCCCTGCTCTATTTTGATCAGCTTCTACATAAAGTTGTAAATGTGTACACAGTGCTGGACAGTTATGGCTCATTGATGCACGTGGGGATCCAACAGACGTGCTACTATAGCTCAAATTTACATTTTCAGTATTTAGCAGACGCCTTTATCCAAAGCGACTTACATTACATTCACAGTATACAGTCTGAACAATGAGGGTTAAGGGGCTTGCTCAAGGGCCCGACAGCAGTACCTTCAGATTACTAGTGACCTTCAGATTAC
>JAYDZG010000009.1:16851795-16863145 GCA_034509265.1 Microcambeva bendego | reverse complement strand
TGCGGAGTTTGCATGTTCTCCCCGTGTCCGCGTGGGTTTCCTCCGGGTACTCCTGTTTGATCCAATTCGGTTTATTGGAGACACTAAATTGTCCTGTAGGTACCTGCGATGGACTGGCGCCCTATCAAGGGTGTTACCGTGTGCCTTGCGCCCGTTGAAGAGCTGGGATAGGCTCCAGCACCCCTCCCCAACCCTAATTTGGATAAGGAGTAAAGAAAATGAACTGAACTGAACTGAACATAAAAAGAAAATGTAAAAGCACTGTCTGCAGACCTAGTGAGCTACCTTACTTTCTTACTGCCTACCAAGTCAGCTACCTAAGTAAATATGTTGCCTTATGAATGAAGCTTGTTATGTCCCCTCCTGTGACCAAGGTCCAAAAAAATCTCTCAGGTCTAAAGCATAATCTTAACATGACAAACATAGCATCCGCTGAATGATCCACAGCTGTTTGCTTAAATGTTCTGAGATAATAAAGATTTAGACCAATCAAAATAGAAGCTTATTCCATCAACAAACCACCTCAATGTGCTCCCGGAAGAAAGGGTGTGGCACAAAAACTGGGAGCACACGTGCCTGAGGCAGCCGTGGCCTGGTGGGGTCGTGATCGGAAGGTTGCTGGTTCGATTCCCAGTGCCGATAGGTCACGACTGAAGTGCCCTTGAGCAAGGCACCTAACCTCTATCTGCTCCCCAGGCGCCGTGGCTAGGGCTGGCCACCTCTCCGGGCATGTGTGCTCACTGCCCCCTAGTGTTCACTAGTGTGTATATGTGTGTGTCACTGCACTGATTGGGTTAAAATGCAGAAGATGGATTTCAGTACACAGTGATTAAATCTAAAACCCTACTCCTGCCATTCACACTAAAAAATGTTGGACATCATGACAGATGAATGTAGTTGGATTTTCACTCCAAAGACAAAAGCATCTGGTTTATAGTGTAGTATAGAGTGTTGCCCCTCTCCTCTCGGAGTAAAATGGTTTACGCCCACTTTCCGGAGACATGCAGAAGGTAGACTAGCTGTTCCAGATCTAGTGAGTGGGTGGGATCATGTGTAGACGTGTGTGCTGGCCAGGCTTTATCTCTGCAATTAGCCAGTGTTTCTGGATGGTGCCAGAAATTTCTCTGTGGTTTATGAATAATTACAATAAGGTCATTTAAAGCAGAAAATACTCACATTGTGTTCAGACGATTAGCTAGTAAAGGCTTATCAAATAAATGGATTGATATTTTTCAACTCAAAGACATTCCCAATAACAACAAGATGAGAAAATATAGGAGAAGGTTTACTGTTAGTCTACACACATTTCACATAGCTGATACGGTCAAAAGTCCAAGAGTACTAACATTCTTAATGTCATTGTACTTTTATACACTATTGAATGTACACTTTCATATACTGGGTGCTTTATATTTTTCTATTGTTTCTATTTTTATGTTCTATTTGGTAGAGTTAGATTAATTAAATTTTGTACTTTTTATATTTTTATATTTCTATTTTAATATGAAAGTATATTTTGCTTATATAAAGTGGCTGAGCAGGTCATAAATTTACTATCACTGTGCAGTGAAATTTGTCCTCCCCATTTTAACCCAATCAGTGCAGTGCAGAACACACATATTCACACTAGTGAACACTGGGGCAGTGAGCACACGTGCCTGGGGAGCAGTTAAAGGTTAGGTGCCTTGCTCAAGAGCACTTCAGTCGTGACCCGTCGGCTCTGAGAATCAAACCAGGAACCTTCTGATCACAAGCCCAGTTCACAAATCACCAGGCCATGGTCAGATTATTAGAGCCACCTCCAACAGAAAGTCACGTTTCGTCAGTTGGCTTGGTGATTATATAATGGACGGCTCTTATCTTCATTTCACGTACATCCATACATGTCAATTGTCTTTCATTGGAGCAAGACAATGCGACATGCCGCATGGCTAGAAATGTCCCACATCGGAAGAACGTGACCTTTTAGAAGAAGTCTTCAAAGTCCAACACCGACCCCCTAATTCGCCAGACTAATTCCCTGCTTGAGCATCTGTGGGACCACCTCAATCATCATAGGTGCACTGTACTTCTCCGGCAGCTGTGTGATGCATTGCAGTCAGCATGGTTCCGGATACCCATGACAACCTAACAGGCCTTGCTGAGTTACCCCAAGCCCACCTAGCTGCTGTTTGTGCTGCCAGTTTTGTTTATTAACTGGTGGCTTGTCCAGGCTTTTTTAGTGACAGATTCACATTTAGGGCGACTTAGTGTCTCTAATTAATCTGGCTGCACATTTTTAGAGGAAACCGGAGCACCCGGTGGAAACCCACGCAGACATTTGGAGAACGTACAAACTTCGTTTAATCTGGAGGTGGAACCCATGGCCTTCTTGGTGTGACCCCCTGAGCCACCGTGATGCCCCATGTGTAGCTGTAATGAATCATAAGTATTCATTGGTAACAAGTATTAAGGAGCCAATGCCACAAAGTAAAACTCGAATTGAATAATATCATTGTATGCAAGAAATTGACAAAATCGTTTGTACTCCAGAGTAACAAACAAAAAAAAGATCTGTTTTAAACCTAAAGTCAGAATTATGCTCCTTCTCATGCAGATATATCTTGTCTACACTGAAGAAACTAATCTTGCCATTATGATGGATTTCTAGACAACCACATCTGCTATTTAGGTTTTTGCTTTGAGGGACCTGCATTTATTAGCTGTCTATTGAATTACAAGATACCCGCATCAGCAAGATTCATGTGTAACTCATCTGGTTCCCTCCATACGGCAAACAAATCTCACAATTACATGAACTAGAGGTGGAGTTCAGGCATCTTTGTCTAACACACAAAGTGGTGGTGTAGACGGGCTAAAGGATCGGTTTGTTTGTTTATGGGGATTTTCAACATCATGTTTTATACTTTGTTTAGATTCATGATAGGAACACAGCCGTGGACATTTCTCGCATGTCTTTGGACTGTGGGAGGAAAACGGAGCACCCGGAGGAAATTCATGCTGACTCGGAGAGAACACGCAAACTCCACACAGAAAGGACCCAGGACCTTCTTGCTGTGAGGCTTAGTGGGTTTGATCGCTGGATGTGGCGATCTAGGTCCTTTCTGTGTGGAGTTTGCATGTTCTCCTGGTATTTGAGGGGGTTTCATCTGGGTACTCTGGTTTCCTCTCACAGTCCAAAGACATGCTACCAGATTGATTGGAGACTGAATTGTCCTGTAGGTACCTGTGCTGGACTGGCGCCCCATCCAGGGCGTTACCATGTACCATGTGTTCATTGAAGAGCTGGGATAGGCTCCAGCACCCCTCCCCGACCCTGATTAGGATAACGGGTTAAAGTCAATGAACCGAGCTGATGGCACATTTGTTAAATTTGCTATGGAAAAAGTAAGTTTGGTGGATTATGCTGGACCAATTTGCAAACAGCAGGGTTTGGATAGAAAACTAATAAAATCTGCAGTCCAGGTCTCAGTGGAGAAAAATCGTAATGCTACACAATGCGATTACAATCTAAATAATTCACCACTTCTCTTTATCATGGACTGAACTCTGCTATGTAATAAATTATTTGTGTTTAATACATTGGGCTGTTAATTGTTTTATCGATTTCTCGAAATTAAAATAGCTTTCTCATTATCTACCTTGTTTATATTTATTTCATTTTAATTATATTAAACCTTTCAAGGTCCTTGGCCCTTTCACGGTTCTCTCCCCATTCGATTGAGCTGTTTTCTCCTTGATGCTGTCACCCGAGCTTGCTGATTGTGAGGTTTGGAACCTGGATCTCTGTACAGCAGCTGTGTTCTTAAGTAAAACGGATTCTACAAACATATTTGACTTGACTTGATAAGGACTGGAGACTGCAACTCATGCTGATGCTCATGGCTTTTATTGTACAGTTTATGAGTTAGGTGTCCACGAACAGTTTTAAGTGGTGTGCAGTTTTCTGTTATGCTTACCAGACATCTACACAGACATGACGGGTGGAATTACTAATACTATGTCATGGATTGGAAACCTTTCCAGGGTCCTCCAGCCTTATGCCCAGTGTTTCCTGGTGAAGCTGGACCTTCCTTGAACAGGTTGAAAATGAAAGGATCTTTGATTCAAATAGACAGTTTATGTAAATACTAATAGACTATCACGACCTAATTAAAGTATAAATTCTTAACTGAGCTGCTGTGGTTAAAAATAAATCAGATTTCTTCTTCTCCTTTCGGCCGCTCCCGTTAGGGGTCGCCGGACAGGATCGTGATTGTTATTCGCATTAGTCATTAGGCGTAGTTTTACACCATATGTCCTTCCTGACTCTTCCTATTTATCCGGGCTTGGCACTGGATTGTGCATCCGAGTTGCTCTATGACAATTCATTGTTTGTTTTATTTGAATTAGAACGTTACATTTTACACTTTGGTTACAGTCATGTCAAGAAATGATGTCAAAGACAGTCATGGACAATTTTGTTACTCCCTGAACACTAGGAGGGCAGTGAAAACACGTGTCCGAAGAGGTGGCCAGCCCTAGCGATGATGCCTGCTGAGCAGTTGGGGATTGGGTGCCTTGCTCAAGGGCGCTTAGGTCGTGACTGTCGGCTCTGGGAATCGAACCGGCAGCCTTCCGATCACAAGCGCAGTTCTCTAACCACCAGGCCATGGCTGCCCCCAATAATTATAATACTAATATACAATAATAATACTAATATACAATAATAATATACAATAATAATATACAATAATAATATAAAATAATAATAATAATAATAACAATAATTTATTAATATTATTTATTATTATTATTATTATTTTATAAACAATAATAAAAATAACACATTTGCCATTCTTTAGTTTACAGAGTGCGCTTTTAAAAGGCAAAGCCAGTAATGCTTTTGGTCACTCTACGTGATGCCATTTAGGATTGTTGAGAGGCCTTGATTTCTGAGGATGATGAAGCTTGTGGCGCCGTCAGGATCCTTTGTATTGACTATATTTTAAGTGCATATTGACACCAATTCTATTTGTGTTAATATAAAAGTTTCAGTATTTATTTAGGGCGGCACGGTGACTTAGAGTGTAGCACTGTCGCCACTGGGTTTGATCCCCGGGTGTGGCGATCTGGGTCTTATCTGTGTGGAGTTTGCATGTTCTCCATGTGTCCGCTTGGGTTTCCTCACACAGTCTAAAGGTTTATTGGACACACTGAATTGTCCTGCAGGTACCTGCGATGGACTGGCGCCCCGTCCAGGGTGTTACATTGTGCCTTTGTACCTTATACTCATTGGGTATTTATGTATTTTACTTTATATCACATTTGAAAAGTATCATGATCATATTGATAATCGTGATATGAAATTTTAATATTGTTTAATCTCTAGCAGTACACCTCTCAACTTAAATCTGCAGCATTGCCCAGAGCAACCTATAATACTTTGACAGTAAACAGCCTGAGAAACTGAGGCTTAAAGAGCCTTGTTTAAGGGTCTAACAGTGGCAACCAGGCAGCAACGGTGCTTGAATAAATGACCTTCTGAATACTATGCCAGTTCCTTAAAAGCTACATCAGTCCCAATTTAGTGTGTTTAATTTGTCTTCTGCTGCTGAGGAACATCTGAGTGCACCCGAGGAGAGCACACAGCGCTCCACTTCTGTTTCGGGCACTTTTTTTTGCACATGAACCACTTCCTCTAATAAGGGTCCTTAGACGGAGTATGAAGATCCCATCTGAATGAAGGCTGATCGCCCCGTTCCCTAGCACACATGGTGGGTCGATTAGTGTCTGCTGCAGACACGGCCAATTAAGCCCAGTAAATGGCAACCCGCCAAGCTTTAAACCGGAGAGTTCAGAATCTCAGTGATGGGGTGTTAGCGGAAAATCGAGCAGTGAAAAGCCTATATTTTAATATAGGCTAAAAAGACACTGCGCAGCACTCACAACACCTGCCACTGCTGGAGAGCCTTCAATATATTGTATTTAAATATTAATATGTCAATTTAAAACATAAGGAAAAAGCAAAACATTCTTATCAAATACAATTAACTTTGGATAAAACAGTTTTTGCTAGAAAAATTATTACTGAAATGCCAAAGTGCATTATTGTCCGTTTTCAATACGTATATTCTAACATATTCATATTAGTGGATATCAATAATCAATGGTAGGAAATCAGCTTCTAGAGAAAGATGAAGGCTATAAATGTAAAATAATAACCCAGTCTTCGGATCAATATCTAGCTGATTGTGGTACAGACCTGGCACTGTTGTTGTACACATACTACCTGGTACTAACATTGCTACCACTTATTCCCTGTGGTTCCTGTTTTTATGTGTTTGATGCAAAGCAGCGACGTACAACATGTGCTGAAAATGAGCGAAACCAGCAACTCATTTAGTGGCCCAATGTGGGAAGAACCCCAAAAAAAGTGTCTGTGGTAGGACGGTAACAATACACTTTACCGTCAATACTGGGTTCACAATACGATTGTTTTAATCAATTTAATTAAGCATGACATTGAATACAACTGATGACATGGGTTTTTTTTACTTTTTATCTAAAAATAAAGTATTTGTGATTATTTATCTCAACAATCAATGTCACTTCAAACTACAGTAAATGCTCGTCTTTCGGGGCGGTTAGGTTCCAAGAGTCGCTGCGAATGGTGAAAAACCGCGAAGCCTGGCTGATCCAAAGGCGGAGGTCGGAGTTAAGGCTTAGAAACTTAGAAATAGACATTCATTTACTCATAAGCTCACTTCAGAATGTACTCGGAAGTGTGTCGCCTCCTCTAATTAATGTGTGTGCTGTTGGAACACCCCGACTTCTGTAAATCTCCATGTTGATGCTGATGTGTCAGTTAATAAAGCCGTTTTGTTAAAGGTAAATAATAATACTAATAAATATTAATAAATATTAATACTAATAAATATTAATACTAATAAATATTAATAAATATTAATTTTATTTATACTTAAAAAAATAAATAAAAACACTCGATACGTTGTTTTTCAGATAGAAACACTTTAGTGATCTCTATTACAATATTACAACACTTACCACAGTAACTACAATAAATTAGCTTGTAGCATATGAATGTTTTTGCTAATTTGTCAAACTTTAGATTATCAAAGTAATTTGAATATCGGACAAAGATAACCTGAGTAAAAACAAAAAGCCATATTAAAATGATGATTTAATTCATTAAGGGAAATAGCTCTCACAAACAACCTGGCCCTAAGTGAAATAGTAATTTTTCAATAATTTGTGACCTTAAGCTCAAGCATACTTGGGTCCTGCAGCAGGACAATGATCCACTCCACCCGACAGGGCCAGCAGAACAACTTCCCAAGCAATATGTTCAATGCTCAATATGCTCACCGAGAAACGAACACAATTATAAAAGAAAAATAGTTTTCTGTCCAATAATAAGCATGTAACGATTCAGCAAGAATTAAAACAAATCAATTTGCCACAACAGATCATAGTCCGCATCACTGACCAGGCACAGTTTTTACACCAGATGCCATTCTTGCTAGTTAATAAACTAGCTACGCTTTCTACCAATAGGGATGTAACAATTCAGTAAGAATCAATACGAAACAATTAACTTGTGGTACGGATTTGAATCTGTGATTCTTTTGAGATAAAATAATATTCACTTTAAACAGCAGGGCATTAAAACTAGATTTTAAAACACAAAACATGAATTCAGTATTTTGGCATAGTTTGCAATTACCTCAGAAAAGAAAAGGACATTTAATATAACAAATATATTATTTTCAATATTTTTTCTAACAAGAAATAGAAACTTTGTTATTAATGCATGATTTGTCTTTAATTTCATGTTGTCTACATGTATCGTTACATCATATTCTCCATTGATGAACTCCATGACAACTCATGTAATCCTGAAACTTCAGGGTAGTGATTAAAAGGGAGCTGACCCTATCAACCAACTTTCCAGAGTGGAGCCATCTGTGAAACCTCCCTTTACAGTGTCATCTATAAAGGTATATCACAGGTTTCACCGTGAAGTCTGACAGGTGTCGAAACACTACCTGACCTTCTTTACAGGGAACTCAGTTGACGCCGATGAATGATCCGGTGGAAGCTAAAGTACCGACCTTGCAGAGAGAGCCACTGTCAACAAAACTGTACAGCACAAAGCCAAACAGTGAGGATGACATTTAAACAGCTCTCCCAGATATAGAAAATTAATGGTGATAAATCCCACTAATGGACTAAAATTCCTCCTCATAAAGTTAACGTTTAACAGGTGGCTTTTGGAAACATCATTGTTTAAACTGCTTACAGTGTGAGAAAAGTTTTTGAGACTCCACTGCCACATTCACACTGGGGAGAAACCGCATCAGTGCTCACAATGTTGGAACTGCTTTGCTTATTTAACAATCATTTGTTTTTTTAAATTCCACATTCCCAAAGCCATCCCCAAGCGTTCCTATTAATGTGGAAGCAACTGTGATGTTTAGCATGCGTGGATGTTTCGTATTTTAATAAATGAGCCACAATCCATTCCAGGCACTTTGTAGTGTTTCTAAACATATTATAAAAACATACCTGTATGTGTGTACTGACTTATAAATCTTTCTTGTGTGTGAGAATGAGTGAATGAAGGCTTTGCTTTAAAAAATTTCAGGGCAGTTGAAGCCTAGCAGTTAGGGTGCTTGATTAGTAAGCTGGGGGTCACCGATTCCGGTCCTACCTCTGCCGAGTTGACACTGTTGGGCCCTTGAATGGGGCCCTTAATCCTCAATTGCTCAGACTGAATACTGTAAGTCAATTTAGATAACAGTGTTGGCTAAATGCCAAAAATATAAATCATTGCTGCTAATGAAGGTTTTATCAGTATTTGAGTAAGACTTCATTTTGAATTAAAAACAATCTACGTATTAATGTAAAAAGAAAAGTAAACATGTTTTGTGATATTAGTTTAGACAGAATGTGTTTTTTAGTTTATCTTTTAGTTTATTGCACAGGGAACAAAATAATCCAACATGGGAGTTATACACAGACAGCATTATAAACAGATGTGACACCATTAACAGTCCACTGTCTATAAATTGGCTGCTTGTCCTTCATAAATAAGTAGGAAAATAAATCCTTTAAAGTGCTCAAAAAACTCGAGCCAAACTCTATGTCCTCTAGATTGCTTACTGGGGACATTTAACACGATTCTAGTCACGTGTCTTCAATGTGTGACTTATTAGAGCTCAATGCAATTAACCAGCTAATCCTTGAAGCTTGCTGAATCGGAGCTCCTTTCTGAGTGATGTTCTGTGTCCACTGGCAGCTCTCAAAATGCTAAAAGTATATCCCCCTTCACTCGAGAAGCCACGTGTGATAATTAGAGACGGAGCCGATAGTCAGTATCAGCATCATTGACGCAGTGAATCATCTGGGTTCTAATCAGGTCAATAACAGCTGGGAAATGAACCAGGACAACATACATTATTCTTCTTTGGAAGATTCAGCGAGTGGCAAAAATATTAATTTCAAGGAGTTAATCATCAGTGGGAGCTTTACTTCTTCTGTAAATGCTTTCATGTGCTGTGGAGTCCCATTATTTTGGCCACCACCTAATATCCAGAGTAACCGCCAGGCTGCATGGATGGCAAGTAGACGGGCTGGGAGTGACTCGGTAAGGTGCTGGTTGGTTGTCACGTGGATCTTGAGTAATTCTGACTGCATTGTATCATACAGCTTTTGTAGGCGGAGTGGGGGAGGATCTAAAAAATGAACATGATGATCAAGGTGGTCCCATAGATGTTCAACTGGGTTTAAGTCTTGGCAATTAGGGTGCTTGAGTAATACTTGTATATGTCTTGTGACACTCTTCCAAACAATGTCAGACATCTCTTGCGGTCTGATTTGATACACAGGGTGTGTTTAAAAACCTAGTGAACTACCTTACTGTCCTACTGCATACACAGGCGTGGCCTTAGTAAAGAAGAGATAAATGCCTTTATTTGTTGTTACACATACACAGAAGTACAGTACAATGAAATCATTTCTTCGTATATACCGGCATGTTTAGAAGCCGGAGTCAGAGCGCAGGGTCAGCCATTGTACGACGGCCCTGGAGCAGACAGGGTTAATAGTCTTGCTCAAGGACCCAACAGTGGTTGAATTGCAGAGCCTGGACTTGAACTGCCACTCTCTGGTTGATAGCCCAAAGCTCTACCCACTAGGCTACCACTGGTCCATAAGTGAGGATTCTACGAAGTCATCGACTTATGTCATTCAAACCAACTTCTCCCTCTGTGTACTGAAAATGGTTGACAAGCACGAACTTGCAAAAAAATCCATAAATTAAAAATCAATAGCAATCTATTTACTTTGTTTGCATTGTACTAAAGTAATTCGTCAGTGAATGCAGGGATTGCCAAAAACACCAATTATCCCTCCCGCCCGAGAAAATAAAATCAGCCTATATGGGTGTATGAGACCTTCAAGGATAGATTTATACACAAATCAGAAGTGGTCATAATTATATGACCAAATTGTTTTTGATTAAATATTAGCATCTTTAAAGCAATGTAAAAGGTGGTCTACTTTGTACTCTGCATTTCCAGACGTCCCGCAAAGGTTCCAATGTGTTGAAATCTATTGGTTGAGCAAGCCAGGAGTATGTTTACATAAATCCGTTCTTTAAATTTATGAGGGCACAAAGGGTTTGCGTCTAATGGCACCCCGGTAAATTCTGGCTGTTAGAAAACCGTAAATGGCAATGATTGGACCCGATTATTTCAACCACATCAGGGATCCTAACAGTGGTAGACATTGTAAGGTGAAGATATTTTTTAGCTTGTCGGACAGTATTTGTTTAGACTGGGTCACTTAATTCTTTAGTATTTTTTTACAGCCCTACCTTTGAGGAACTGCATTAGAAGTGTTTATCAGCCAGCTGAAATTGGTTTTGCAAAACACATGTAATATTCAGTGGCCTAAAACAAAGTAAATCCTATTTGGGTAGAAATAAATAAAAAAAAACAGCACTGGAGTGAGTTAAAATAAAGTGCACACACAGATAAGTGGAGCTTAAATTGTTAATGTTCTTTAGAGGAATATATATTTACATACAGAGTTTAAATAGTGATATATTTGCTTTCTATGGTCTGTGCCTTTGTAACCAATTGTCTCTTATTTACTTTGCTCTTTGTCATTTTAAATAATAAATGATAGTCAAACTCTAAAATTAGAGCATGTATAATTTATTATTTTCAGTTCACACCTTTTTATTATTATTATTATTCATGCATTATTCTGTTCTATTCTATAACACTTATGAATGTATTCCCACAAACTAACATTTTTAGGGGGGGAAATTAGAAATGCTTCA
>JAYDZG010000009.1:16806463-16816641 GCA_034509265.1 Microcambeva bendego | reverse complement strand
CCTCCAAAGAACCTCACTTGCACGTTTCTGGAATGTGGTAGGAAACCCACACAAACATGAGGAGAACATGCAAACTCCACACAGAAAAGACCTAGATCCCAGGGATCCAACCCAGGACCTTCTCGCTGTGAGGCAACGGGGCTACCCACTAAGCCACTGTGCCGCCCCATTTTGAAAAGTCATTACTTTAAACATGTTTCTAATAGGCACAGTTCATAAAGTTCAACGTGAGCCTTAAATTCAAATCGGACTGTGACTTATTATGCCCGGCAAAGCCGCACTGTCTGGCATGCCAATATACTTTGTCCTTGGGAATTCAAACAACTGTCAGGGCCGCACAACCAACCCTCCTTCATTAATCAACACTAATTAAGTGTATTGATTGAGCTGAACATCAAGATTTCCAGCTGAAAGGGTTTACTAGAGTGTAAACGGAAACATTACAGCCAGTTGCAGAGCCTGAAAAGACCCGGAGAAAAAAGCCCCTCGCCCTTGGATCAAGCCTCACTTTGTGGAATCAAAGGAAATGAAACAAAAAATGCCCCTGCTTTTCTCTCATTAAGTGCTGTCGGACTGAATCAGGTTTAGAGTGCCGGTGACCAAAGATGAATACCCGGTCTCATTGTTTAGAGGCTCCTCATGCACGAGTGTGTGATCATACACACAATTCACAACGGTCCAACGGTATCACTTCACTCAGAACAAACATCTCCTCAAGGTCATGTTTTGAAATTCAAATATGCACACACCGATGTGCACAAACCTCCCAGTCTTCCGAAATGATTATAATGAAATGTCTTACCTAAAAGATTTGACATTTACAGTAAATAAAGCCGTCGTGTGAACGTACGTGCGGTTACGTCCAGATGCGTTTGAGCGTTTATAGACGGTACCTAAAAGCCTGATGGTATCTATCAAGTAAACGACACAATCTCATCACACGTAATAATCCTGTCCCTCATAACCGACCCAAAATATCCTTAATGCAACACAGTCACACAAGACTGCTCTAGGGGAGTAATGGGTCACTTTAGACAACAAACCCCAGGCGTATAATGTAGGCTAGATCTTCTTTGAAATGGAGCTGTTTAATTAGCCTAAAAGCTCAGGTCTGTAAACAAAAGGCTGCATTACTGTATTACCACAGTGCGGGTATGACAGTTATGACTTTTTGACTGATTGCTGCATGGGCTTACAACCCATGCAAGTCAATATGGCATCCAGTATGCTACAGGCAAAGCAATGGAGGTACAGATCTTTTCAATTAAGTGCAACAAAAACCATTATATTATTTTACACACTGAAGAAGATGCTCATTTTAAGGCCATTGAACATGCCTTACGAGCATAATAATTGCAGGCAATAATTGCAATGCAGGACTCTAATGAATCATTAAGTATTCGGACGGAAACACAACCTACACTGGACAGTTCAGAGCAGATAAAAAATCTGACATGTGTTTGAAAGGTAACAGGACGAGCACCATGGGAAACCACTCAGACATCTGGAAACAACATAAAATCCCTTTAAAATGATTAGATCAGTTTCCATAATCCCTGATGTGTGGCACCCACTATATTGGCTGCACCACTGTGCGGGGCTAATCATTATTATTTTTGCTGTTCTTGCTCCTGCTGTTTTTGTTGATGTTGCTGTTGTTTCTAGACGTAAAACACAAAGATCGAGAATGCATACGTGAATAAATATTTATTTTCATTAAATGATAACGAGTCAGGTGTTCATCATTAACATGCACTTTAAAATTCTCCCTACGTTTTTGAAATGGCTGGAAAATAAAAGAATGCCATTCTTAGAGGTTTCTCGATTAAATAAAATTACGACTGGGCCCGTTCCGTTTTTAAATCATTTGGTCGTCCTGTAAAGTTTATAGGGGTTTTTTTAACCAAAGTTGTCGGTTGCCAAATGCTACGATTCCTGTAGTAGATTCTTTACAGCTGCTGGCAAGTTGCCTTGCTCAATAGAGCCATCTAGTGACGACAAGCTTAAATTGCATCATTAAAAATGAGCAAAACAAAAACTCCCAGAACGTAAATAAACCGTATTTTTATTTTATACATATTAATAAACCAATGCGTGTACAAATTCAGCTGTCACGAAACTAATACAATTAATAAATGCATAACATTTGTTTTGGTTCCATTAAATTACACAACGTCTAATTATTTATCAAAGTGATCTTTACGTACAGGGATGGCAAAATAGAAGTAAAAATAACTTTACATTTAAATAATAATTTCAAGTTAATATCAAAACATGGGTAGCAAGTGGGTGCTGTATTGTAATTCATATAACTTCAGTCATAATTACTTTAATTTCTTACCACCCTCCTACCCCCTTTACATGAACCCACTTAACGTTTTATTTTAGACATGCACCACCAAAGCCCAAATACATTCCCGGGAATAATCTGACTGGTTTTTTATTACAGTATTTTGCTCTATAAAACAGTTAGTTTGTGGTTTTCTTAATTTTTCATACAGTTGGTGTTAAAAGTGGGAATGTATGTGGGGGCACTTTATTGCTATAATGTAACTGTTCAGATTCTCTACGAACAAAAGTTTTAGTTTTAGCAAGGAAAACTAACAGAATGTGGGTAAGGTAAATAATAATAATAATAATAATAATAATAATAATAATAATAATAATAATAATAATAATAATATAATCTCTCAAACCAACAAACAAAAAAACTTTGTTTTTAACGTTCTGTTTGATCCCATTTGAAGTCAATTGTGAAATAAACCAATAATATTTAACATTTGATTGGATTCATATGCATGAATTAAACACGATTCGTGCAAATGAATCCAATCAAACGTTTACAAATCAGAATATTAAGGAGGGGAACCGTATGTCCACTTCATACACTCATATAAAGGACTTTCTTATATAAGGTATTTCTTACATTTTTTTTTACCTGATTCAGCACTTTTTTGTACCTAAGAACTGAAGACATTATGATGTACATTGTAGCACCGATGATGCTTTTACCATTTTTCTAAATAAGTAATATAGCTACATTATCCACGGATTGGTGCGCCATGTGAAACTCGTAACGTTAACACGGGACCAAACAGCCACATACTTCACATGAACATTTCATCCATTATTTTGATCCACATAGACAATCCCAAGTATGTAATTACACACATTGGCTCTCATGTTTGTGGTAAACAAACAGCTAACAGCTCGAGATCTATCGAATGATGCAGATGCAGAATGAATGACATTACACGAATCCAAAACTCTAAACTACGCAGCAAATTAGACTATTTCATCCACGACTCGGTTATTTTCCATCTGAAACCTTGTGTATAACAAACATTTGTATATACATAACAATAACATCCATGTGCCACCTTTAATCTTGGTCAACAACCCAAGCTCAAGCACTTGGACTAACGGACAGTTCACTGACAGCGCAGAAAAAAAGCATTTCAACCCCCATGACATTTTATGTTTTAAAATGAACCAGCAACATTGAAACAAACATTTGTTGGAAGAAATGAAACGAATAAATAGCTAGCAGTTTACCTCAGACGAGTAACGGTTTATCACGGTGTTCAAAGACGCCTTTTCTTTCGTCGCACCCGCGGGCTTCGTGTCAAAATTTTAGTCTCCACTTTTCATTCGAGTTCAGTCCATGATTTATTTTTTTAAATATGTTGATATAATGTAAGTTGAATTAGGTACAGACGGTAAAAGTGTCGGTAGGTACGTGGTAACCGGTCGGTCAGGAACCGGGTGACGACGCTTTGTAAGCCGGACGCTCACACGTATCACTCCGCTTCCACGGCGCTCTCCGCTTCTACAGTCCGCCTGAAGCGCGCGGCCCCGTTTTAAACTCACGTGACGTCAGCCGCTAGCGCTAAAGCTGCACGTGCCATTGAACGTTGGGGATAAATGCGCGCGGCTTCTGTTGAACTTCTTTTAACGAACAATTGTTTCGAACGATTGAAGGTGAAATCCAGAGTGAGAATGGGAATAATTTTTAAAACTGGCTTTATGAAAATCCTTCCTCAAAGAGCCTCATGTTTAAATGGATTTCTTTTCATTTCATGAATAAAATATAACTCTTTCTGAACGTTTGCCAGGTGTTAAGGTTATAATTATGCTTTCAGTATAAAAAGGTGATTCATTCCACATTCCTTTATTTTAAAGAATCAAATCGGATCAGAAATACCAATTGTAAAGACTTTAAAAGTATGCAATAAATCTATTTAAAGTCATTCAAAACAAATGTATCATTGAAAAAAAATATGTTTGTAAAGCTGTTATCCAGGTACATGAAAGTTTACCAACAAATCAATAATCTTTCTTGTTGATGCTGTTACAGAGGCTGAATAATCTAAATCGGTCATTAATATCCTACCAACGGATTGACATTCAACTGTGATGAAGCTTTCAAAAAGAGATGTTATATCAAATCTGAGCTTAATAGTCATGGTGCACTTGCATTACAGTTAAGTGTAACAACATCTTTTTAATTACAGTATACCCCTGCGCATTGAGTTCAGGGTTTGCGGACTCAATGCAGATTTTTTCCTGGAACCTAATCTATAATAGTTTCTGGAAACATCCACAATTTCATGGAAACCACTAATATCCTTTGCATTATTTGTGGTTTTATTGTGGAAACATATCCTTTCAATGATAAAGAACATTATATTTTATAACTTTTGTGACATAAATATTAGCATAAGATCAGCTATATGTACCCTACTTACACCAAAGACAACACACTTGCAGTACATACATATGGGTGTAACATCTGTGCAGTGATACAAGCCTGTCTGTGGTAAGTGTTGTAATATAGTAATAGAGATCCCTAAAGTGTTCTTAGCTGAAAAGCAAACCAGCATGTTGAGTACTGTGATTTCAGATAAGACTCAGTTTTACCTTTAACAAAACTGCTTAATTAACAGAAAAATCTGTTTGCATGAATATAGAGATTGAGGCAACAACACACAGTTCCAATACCTCTCAATACTAAACACGACTTTCAAGTGTCCCTAGAAACTGACCTTCCGAAGAAATGAACTGCCACAGTTTCTAAGCCTTAACCTCCGCCCCTGAATCAGCCGTTCGTTGTCGGGTGCTCTTGGAACGTACCTATAACAAATATCAGGGGTTTACTGTAAAAGCTTTTGATTCTCAACATGAAACTCTCAAAACAGTGCAGGAAATTGTGGATTTTGTAGAATTTAATCCAGGATGTCCTTAATGATCAGACCTTTAAATAATACATCTTAACTAATTTTTGTTTTTTCTCTGCCTTAGTCCCGTTCAATAGTCAAAATTAACTTATACCTATGCAGCATGAACTGGAAACACCTGTAGTCCAGCTTATTGGTTTTTTATAACATGGCTGGCTAATTATGAGCTAGTCATGTGATGAATGTGCAGTGCATAGAAAAACTTAAAGTAATGTCCACATCAAATTGTTTGTGCTTGTAGGGTTTGAGTTTGCCCAAAAATGTCTAGTCTAGAATTTTTATGTACAACAGATTAGCCTTTACGCCCTTATGATCACAAGCACCACAGAAAAAGGCTTTGAAGTTCAGAGTATAGACTACAGTAATTTAACGATGTTTTACAACTGTGGAGAAAAGTAAGGCTAACTGGAATACATGGCATGTTTACATTTACATTTTCAGCATTTAGCAAATGCCTTTATCCAAAGCAATTTACAGTACATTATACAGTCTGAGGGTTAAAGGCCTTGCTCAAGGGCCCAACAGCAGCAACTTGGCAGTAGTGATGTTTGAATCGGCAACCTTTGGATTACAAGTCCAGTACCTTAACATCTAGGCTACGGCTGGTCCTAAATGGACAGATTGCAACAGCAAAGAAACAAACTGGTTTCACTAATATTAGCCTAAGGCTGGAATCTGAAAATGAATGATGAAAATTGAGGAAATGTTTATTATTATTTTGATCTGCTTTGAAAGCTCTGATACATAGACACAACTAAGCATCGTTAAATGCAGTATAGTGTATCTAAAGTTCACCATGTGCAGCCACAATGGTTATTTCCTATGTTATAATGTAATATCTCAAAGAAATGTATCCCTTAATGGTTATAAGGAGCCATTGGAAACAGTCATTAACAAACAGGACAAACACCCTATAGACAGTGACCAGAGGTAAGGCTTGTACTATTATATAATAGAATACAGAATAATTTCCATTCACTATCTTCTATACAATGATCTAAACAGAGTATATATTTAAACCAGAAGTATTATTTAGCAGTTTCTGTAGTTCTACCATTAGCGCTTGCATTTTGTAATAATTTAGCTCTATATGGTGTTTAATATTGCACTGCGTTTTCTTATAAATATTAAATTAGTGATGCACTGATTATAACTTTCATGACCAGATTTGCTCTAAATTGTGTTTAATGTTTCTTCATGAATTATAAATTAGGGGTGCGCTGATAACAGGTTTCATGGCTAGATTTGCTTTATTTACAGCTACGATCATTATTAGCATTAATAATAGAAATGTCAAAGTTGAATGACACTAACAATCAACCTTGCAGAGACAGTAACCTAATGTAATTTACATCCTATGAATTGCTGATTGCACCAAAACATATATTAAAAGTATAATAAAGTATAAAAGAATAAAATATTTTAACCTATGATTCATCCCTAAAGTAAATACATATAAATATATTAATACATTTCTTTAATAATAACTCTTTAACATAACATGCTTTTATGTCTTCATCATGCCCGTAACTGATGCTGTTTATTTGAATAAAATTTCTGTTTTAGAGGCAATTTCTAACAAATTCTACATGAAAATATTTTTAACCTTGTAACAACTGATTGGTCTCTTATGTGGTGCAGCTGTTTAATCCACTAGCACCACAGCACTGACATTCTTAACTCTCTGGTAGCAATCTCAGATCTGCTACTGGTTGGCTGGGTTTGATAGTGTCTGCAGCAGACAACATTTTCATCCCACTTAAGACAAAGATTAAACTAAAAAAAAGAGTAGGGCTGTAAGGCCAGGGTGCAAAAATAAAAAACAAAAATAAAATAACCTAGTTTTACCTATTAACGAATATCTGTGAAAATACAGTTTTGAATGACCTACTGAAAACAAAACAAAAAACAAGACTATTCTGAATATGATGCAATAGTAAACGTATTTACTATGACGCCATGCCACTCAGCAAGCTATTAATGAGCAAGCTATTGATTTCTTCGCCACTAACATAATATAGTCAATGTGGTCAACTTCTCAATTACTACCAACCTCATTTAAATTTTACAGAAGTTAAGACAGGTAGAAAATTTTCAACACAACTCGTTATGACACTGGGTGACGTGGTTAGTATATTACTGGAATGAATGGGTTGTCCATTATTTATCTGTAACCTACTTAATCTGACAGGTGCTGAAAAAAGGCACTTGGTGCTGAAACTCCCTACCAGCTTGCATTGCAGATCTGTACACGTCTGTGAAGAATGCTTTATTATGCACCAATCTGCTGCAATCAGCCGCCAATGTCCAACCAAAATTCCTTTTGCAATATCACTTGCATTAGAACAAAGCCACTTTGCTTTGGAGCATCATGTTGCACCGAAAGCCACCTTACAAAAGCCAAATTTACATTAGTCTAAAATCATCAAACTTTTTTGCATACACTGTAAAATATTATGCATAAATAATCAAAAATCCCAAAATACGAAGCAATACGTTTAAAAAAAAAATAGGGTGCTGCATCTATGCAAATATAGCAATTATCCAGATCTGTTCCCAATGGAAAACTACAGAGAGGCTAGGCCCTGAGATTTGCTGATTAAGCTGCTCTCTAGTGGGAAACTGCCCAAGTTCAACTCCTTTATTAAAAAATAAACCAATAGCAGCAAGATCAAAATAGGAGACAAACAAGGTACAAACTCCACTAGAACTTAATGTGGAGATGCCCTTAATGTAGCTTATGAAAGTCTGAAACAATGAATCCATAAATAAATCCATATGTTGAAGGCTGAACTCATGGCCTTAAATCTTTTTCCTAAAGAAAATAATGGTATCGTTCAAAGTTGTAAGCAGGGATTTTAGAGGCTACCAAGGTGAAAAGAAGATTATTTATGTCAAACAACTGTGAATGAATACTCATACTTTGCTTCAAGAAACTACCATCTCTCTCCCAAGACAACAGGTCAACAGCCAGAATCAACTGTTAATCGCAGCAACATTCAATCGGTAGACCACACAAGCCTGCAGATGCATCTTTCTTTTTTTAAAATGCATCAGCACAAAAACTTGATCGGGAGCTTACATATCAGATTTCTGTGACCAAGAAACATCTCTCTCTCTCTAAGTTATCTGACTACAGCAACATTATACTTAATGCTACCCAACTGAATAATGTATAGTTTGTCATATTTCAATATATTCTAATTTGTCACAGTATCGTGTCAAGACTGAAATTCCTGGACAATTTAAAATAATATTTGACTTTAAATGGGTTTCACCTTTTTATTGATATGCCTCCAAACTGGACATTTGCAATTGCTGGGAAGAACCCAAATCTGGCTCCAGTGGATCAAAGGGAGTAGAGCAAGTGGTGATTCAGTATGGGGCAAAGTATCAGAATAATCAAGACAGACCAAGTCAAAACTCAAAACATGCTACGCCAGAAATTAGTTCACCCTAAGGGCCAGGTCAACACAGAGTAATGTCATTTATGTTGTTAGGTGTCGGGAGGATTGGAGGGAACTGTACATTGGGGGAAACTAAAAAGCCACTGCCCTGACAGAGGTAAATTTACAATGCATTACACAATAAAACAGCACTTAACAAACACAATTTGACCAGAAGTAGGGAACTTTTAAATTTTATTCAGGCACCTTCACCACTGAGCAATCATTAACTTACACCACCTACAATCACCAAACATGTCAGGACAAAAATCATCAAGCATCAGACTGTGGCAAGGCTTTTAGTCTTTAGAATACTACAGTCGCCTCTAAAAAGGAAAAAGCTTGGGAAAACTATGAAACTTGCATTTAAACTTGAGTTTATCATAGTCTGGAAAGGACTTATAAAGCAATTTCCAACATTCATGAACTCCATTGGAACACAGTGGAAAAATTGAGATGATAGTAAAGACTCAGTTGCCAAAAACAATCCCAAAGGACTGATTGGATCAAAAGTTATTGGAAGAAACGGGTCCTATTAATCCTTTAATATTATGAAATAGAAACATTATAACAACCACAAATAGTGAGTTATATAACTCTTTACCACAATTTGCAGTAGCATAGACAAAGTCTTGTGTACACATACAGGGTCCATTAAAAAACAGAATACACATTTTGACTGTGTGATGGTCCATTCTAGATGCCTCCAGAGAACATAAAAATATGCTAAACAAAAGGCTTCCTTTTGTGGCATTTGTACATCTAACTCCATATTATTGTGTTTGAGAAGGATTTGTTTAAGTAATCTCTTGCTTATGTGTTTATATCAGCTGTTGTAAAATGGCAACTCATGATGTGAGTTGATAGCCCTAAATGCCTCCATTTTTTGTAGAATACGTTGTAGGTTTGAAATGCAGGAAAAGAGGTATATTAACGAATCAAAGTTGAGCAGACAGAATAAATATCTTATTTTATTTGCATCATAAGATTTGGAGTTGTAAATATTATATTTAAAAAGCATATCAGGGTTGTATGAATCCATCGCACAGGTGACCCAACTTCTTGACAGGTCCTGTCGGCAGGATTCACAATGCTGTATGTGATTGCCACAAACTGCCTTGGACAAACTCACCACTTCAGTTATTCAGGGCAATCACATGATTAACTATTTACACAGAGACAGGGTTTGAACCCCTGAATTAAAGCTTCACAGTCACACGCCTTAACCACTATGCCACCAGACAGCTACAAATGCAGTGCGAATGTCTTCCCTTCCATTAACACCTCATCATGTGTGCAACTGCTCTGATATATAGCCATGATGAAACAGCAATAGAAATATTGATTTGTTTTACATTTACAGCATTTAGCCTTTATCCTTAAAAACTTACACTAGAGTATGAGCAATGAGGGTTTGGGGCCTTGCTCAAGGACCCAACAACACCAAAGTGCTAGGGTTTGAACCAGCAACCTTTGGTTTACTAGTTCTGTACCC
>JAYDZG010000009.1:16780822-16792136 GCA_034509265.1 Microcambeva bendego | reverse complement strand
CAGGATTTTGCTAGTGAGCTGCCTTGCCAAGGCGATACTTATAAGATATCAGCTTAAGTCAGGTCATTCAGATGGACCACTTTTATATAGACGTATGGACAGATTGCGATTACACTAGTTTTTGCTTACTAAGTTAACATGGTTAGCTTCAGGCCAGTAAAACCAATGGGCTGAGGTGGCACAACCCACTAGCTCACCAACTAACATTGTTTGCCAGATTTAAAAATTGATCTGAATTAACTGCTCTATCCACCGCACTATACTAACAAGTTATTAATCATCAACAACTCTTAATCATGTTGTTTTGCTAATATACCTGCAGACACACGTTACTAAGACTAAAAGTGAAAACATAATAACCAAATGCTTTCTAAGTCCCACTGTAGCAGCAAAAAACATTTCAGGTTCAGAGATCATTAAACAACCTTTTGCTTGTGATGTAATCCTCCCTAATTCCTGCTTTGATAAAATATATATATATATATTAAATACATTAAAAACCACATTCAGACATAAACTTGCACATAATGACACGAGTCTGGTGTCTCATTTATTTTCAGAAATTTGCCTTTTGATGATGAAAATGAAGGTTTGAATGTTAAACCTCGATAGACTTGCAAAAAGACCAACACTGTATCTACTGAAACTGAATAAAGGAGATGAGCAGCCTTTACTGCTTAGATTTAACCAGTTTCACATGTAATTTATATTAGCTCAAACCCACCATTTTAAAAACCCACTGTGGCCCTTGAGCCAAAACGTTTGCCCACCCCTAGTGCAGGATGACATAAAATGTTTCTATGTAGAGAGCTCAATAGGAACTTCTTCTGTATTAGCACTGTAAAGTGTTTCTTCAAGGTAAGCACGAAAGCCTGAAGCTCTGCAGTGAAAGGGAAGGAAGGAGAGATGTAGAAGGTCAGGAAAGTTCTTTTTTTTTTTTTTACAAACGAACAGCTAAGGAAATGCATTGCCATGACAACTGTGCAAAAGAACAGCTTAGAGGAACTCTCCTAGCTTCTTTAAGCTTAGGTTGAAACTAGCATAAGCCACACACACTCATTGACTAAAAATTGTTCTGACGTGAAGGAGAATTCTTTTGCTTACCACTGAGAACTAGAACATGCTCAAACGCAAGTCAAACACAAAATATGTCAGCATGTCAGGACAATTACTGCCTTAATAACTAATGGTCTTGGTAAACTTCATGTAGGAATTGTAAACAATCGAAGCACAGGCTTGTTTTTTTTCTCATTTTGTCCGTTAAATGGAGGTTTGCTGTAACTAATTAGAGGAAGGTTCTTTTTTTACTATTTTATTCATGCATTTTATCCCTTTTTGTGACTAGGACAAACCTAGAGGCCCTCCAAAAGAAGCTAGAAGAGCTGGAACTAGATGAACAACAAAGGAAACGTCTGGAGGCATTCCTAACTCAGAAGCAGAAGGTAGGGGAGCTAAAGGATGACGATTTTGAGAAGATCTGCGAGTTGGGTGCGGGCAATGGCGGCGTGGTCTTCAAGGTCTCACACAGACCCTCCGGACTCATTATGGCCAGAAAGGTAGGTGTATTGTTGTTAGTGCTGCTCAATCACAGTTACAGTATCTGAACTGGAAGGGCTGTATTGGTCTGTAGTGCAAATGTTCTACAATGACCAGGCATAACATTATGACCACCTTTCTGTTGTGTTGGTCCCCCTTTTACTACCACTGTGAAAACACTGTGTATTCTGACACCTTTCTACCAGAACCAATAGTCTGTCTGTTCGATTGGACCACACAGGCCAACCTTCACTCCCCATGTGCATCAATGAGCCTTGGCTGCCCATGATCCTATGGCTGGTTTACCACTATTCCTCCCTTGGACCCTTTGAAACAGGCCACAAGAGCTGAAGTTTTGGAGATGCTTTGACCCAGTGGTCTGGCCATCCCAATTTGGCCCTTGTCAAACTCGCTCAAGTCCTTACTCTCAACCATTTTTCCAGCTTTGAGGATGAAATTTTGCTGCCTATAATATATCCCACCCCCTAACAGGTGCCATAATGAAAAGAAAATCAATATTATTCACTTCACCTGTCAGTGGTCATAATGTTATGCTAGTACTGATAATACTGTTCATGAAGTGTGCTTAAAGCAATATCGCTCATTAATATTGTTGATCATGGTTGAGCAGACAACTACTTTATTTTAACAAGCAATACATTATTTTAACCAGAAGCTTATATTTGGAGGAGCCATCATGTGCAGCATGGAAAGCAGCTAGGTATCTGGTGCCATGATGACTGAAGTGTATCGCACAGCTGCTCGAGGGGGAGTGGGGAAGGATCCACAGAGACAATAAACCAATTGCGGTGGTCTCATAGATTCTCACTAGGGTTCAAATCTGAAGAGTTAGGGGAATATGGTAATACTTAAAAGTCTTGGACATGCTCTTCCAACCTATGTTGGACATTTTAGCCGTGTTACATCAAGCCGGCTAACATTTCGTGAATTCTTTCATGAGCTATGCACTGCAGCTGTCAAAAGTAGAAAGTGGTCATAATAACTTGATTCTACAGTGTTCTACACCCAGCTACTTTATCCCTCCCATGTATCCTCACAGTTGATTCACTTGGAGATCAAGCTAGCCATCAGAAATCAGATCATCCGAGAGCTACAGGTGCTGCACGAGTGCAATTCGCCCTACATTGTGGGCTTCTACGGGGCCTTTTACAACGATGGGGAGATCAGCATCTGTATGGAGCACATGGTACGACCTTTACTTAATAAAAATATAAGACTTTTTACACAGTGAATGCACAGGCGAGATGATAGTACATATACTCTATTTTAAGTGACACAATTTTATATTCTTTCTAAAAAAAAAAAAAATATTGATTACATTCATACTATCAGGAAGGAATCAGGAAGTCGCTGATTCAAGCCCCACCACTGTTGCTCATGTGCCCTTGAGCCAGGCCCTTAACCTTCAATCGCACATACTGTACACTGTAATGTAAGATGCTTTGGATAAGATTCAGTAAATGCTAAACACTAAAGTTTTAAATGGAACATTATAATAGTATAATGCCATATTACCCAAAAAACATGTAGTGTTGGATTGTAATGATGGATTGGTTTCCTGTCCGAGGTGTGTTACTGCATTGTTCCTGATTCTGAGGAAGCTGCAGCCACTGTGACCCTGACCAGGATAAAACTTTTTTGCTTTCTTCAAAGATAAATAAAAAGGAAGTCCTGTGAACTGAAGATAAGCATTTATCTCTTTACACAGGATGGAGGCTCCCTGGACCAGTCATTGAAGAAAGCCGGCAAAATTCCAGAGGAAATACTTGGAAAAGTCAGCATTGCGGTTCGTACCACAGTTTGTACACTTACAATCTATTAAACTCGATTATATATTATATTATATTAGATCTTCCAGTGTCATACCATTTATTTAATCTTTGGATTTATGCATTTTCTCCCTTTTACCATTGATTTGGTGTGTTCAATTATACCCAGTTGCTCTTCACCAACGTCTTCCCTGTCACCGATTGAGGAAAACTAAGCTAAGCCATGCCCCCTTCAACATGTGAATAGCCATTATATGCATTTATCCACCTTCACCTGTGTATGGAAAAACACACCCAGTGACATCTTCAGCCCGCAGAAGCTGTCATGAGAGAGACAGAGAGGCCGTATTTGGCTTAGTCCTGTCCCTAAATGAACAACAGGCCAGTCATTTTTGTGTGCGGCTCAGCCTTAGCCGTCAAGGCAGAGCTGAGACTCGATACAATGTATTTGAGATCATGGCTCTGGTGTTCAGTGTGTGTGTGAGTTTTTTGTCTCCTTAATGTTGTAGGTTATGTCTGTGCTTTCAGGTGATAAAAGGCCTGTCCTATTTGAGAGAAAAGCACAAGATAATGCACAGAGGTGACTGAGCATCCTCTCATATAGCATCCCAGTTGTGTCCATCTCACTTGAATGATTTTAACATTAAAAGAGTTCCTGCTCTTTTTTTGCAGATGTTAAGCCATCTAACATCCTGGTGAACTCACGTGGTGAGATCAAGCTGTGTGACTTTGGTGTGAGCGGGCAGCTTATCGACTCCATGGCCAACTCGTTTGTGGGCACCAGGTCCTACATGTCTGTGAGTCTGCCTTTCATGTGTCATATGGTGTGTTCGAAAACCTAGTGAGTTCTTTACCTAGGTAGCATTTTACTTTATCCTATGTGCGCTCCTAAGAATTAGGCTGTTTGAGATCCTAGATGCCTTATTATGATACTAAGGTATATTAAAATTTAAATGCTATATTCAGTGTAAAACGAGCAAGCATAGGAAGCATCCTTATTTGGATAAGCATGGTAGCTGATGCTTTTTTTACATGTTAATTAATTATTATTGATGTTTAATTTCTATAAAGGTGGAAAAGTGTATTTGCAAGTTTGGTTGAAGTTTAAGTTTTCGGTACATGGAGGTAGACTTAAACCCAACTTAGCATCTCAATTGGGCCACCAGCTGCACTTGGATGCACTGCAGTCAGCATGGATCCAGATACCTGTGAAAACCTAAGCTCATCTAGCTTCATTGTGTGCTGCACATGGCAATTCCTCTGGATATAATCTAGTGGTCAATAATTTGACTAAACTGTAATTTCTGTGACTGACAACCTGTCCAAGGAATTAAACCTAATGTGACTCTGAATATGATAAAGCAGTTGTAAACATACAGTAAATTAACAAATGGATGATTCTTTCTCTTCTATAAATATGCTTATTTTCAAAAATTGTAACCATGTTGTGAATGAATGAGCAATGAAAATCTTAACATTACTAGAAAGGTTCTTTTGGTTGGTGTTTATCTAAATGTCTGATTAGTGTTTTTTACTTGAGCGGCTTATCATCCTATCCCTTCCTGCTGGATACTCACTTCCTCTTCGTCTGTGTCTCTAGCCAGAGCGTCTGCAGGGCACACACTACTCGGTGCAGTCTGATATTTGGAGCATGGGACTCTCATTGGTCGAGATGGCCATTGGACGCTTCCCCATACCTCCACCTGACGCTAAGGAGCTAGAGCAGATCTTCGGGTTACCAATGGACGGTGAAACCTCATCTAGCGAAGCTTCGCCCAAACCCCGCCCCCCTGGACGTCCGTGCAGTTGTATGTGTCTCAGTAATAAACGTTTTAAATAAAAAGGTCCTACACCACACAATCTATTACCAGGCGGAATCATAGACGAGTCTGTGTGGTCTCCCAAATTAGTTGGTCACAAAAAGAAGCAAGTCTAAAAATGCACATCAACAAGAAGTGCCAAGAAGCGAGCAATAAAATTTCCATGCTGATGTGCTGTGTAAACGCAAACAAGAAAAAGAATCTCGCACAAGGGCACAATGCACATTGCTATCCTACACCCCGTCTATTTTCATGCCTTGCACCTGTGACGTTAAATTAACAAGTGTTTGTGCCGATGGGTGAATATATTAACGCCAATAGGCATGGTAGTCTCAAAATGAGGTGCAAGTATCTTGGCATCAGAAGGCACTGCTGACTGCAAAAAACCTAGACCACAATCAACAGTCCAAAAGTCAGACGTTCATCGCTACATTGGAAGTCAATAGTCATTGCTCGTTACACCCAAAACACACCCACAAATAATTAAGAGACTTAGTACATTTCCTTTCCCCTTCCGTCGTTAAGATAGCAAAGCCACACTGCCACGCCCCAAAATCAAGCTAAGCGGTTTGTGGTTCGCCAAAGATGGCTAAAATAGGGTCCTTTGAGTGGATTTAGCCGCTTGAGATATTATTGTTTTATATATATATTTTTTGGTATCCACTTCATCTACTTCACTTTTTTCACATTTTGTTATTTTATAGACCCATGTACATACATATTATCATTGCCATGAAACTCAAACTTGTTGATTTGATAAAATATGATTGAAATGATTTGGAAAGGCACACACCTGTCTATATAAGGTCCCATAGTTGACAGTACATGTCAGAGCACAAACCAAGCCAAGAAGCCCAAGGAATTTGTAGACTTCTGAGACAGGATTGTATCGAGGCACAGATCTGGGGAAGGGTACAGAAATATTTCTGCAGCATTAAAAGTGGCCTCAATCATCCGTAAATGGAAGAATTTGGGAACCACCAGGACTCTTCCTGGAGCTTGCTGCCCGGTTAATCTGAGTGATCAGGGTAGAAAGGCCTTAGTCAAGGAGGTGACCAAGAACCTAAGGGTCACTCTGACAGAGCTTCAGCATTGCTCTGTAGAGAACCATTCCTGCTGCACTCCACCAATCAGGCCTGTATGGTAGAGTGGCAAGACAGAAGCCACTCCTCAGTAAAAGTCAAAGAAAGCCCACTTGAAGTTTGCAGAATCATGCTGTGATGTTGTTTTTCAGCAGTAACTGGGAGACTAGTCAGGGTCGAGGGAAAGACCTCCTTGAAGAAAACCGGCTCCAGAGCACTCTGGACCTCAGATTGGTGTGAAAGTTCATCTTCCAACAGGACAACGACCCTAAACACACAGCCAAGATAACAAAGGAGTGGCTTCGGGATGACTCTGTGAATGCTCTTGAATGCCCCAGCCAGAGCCCAGACTTGAACCTGATTGAACATCTCTGGAGAGATCTGAAGGTGGCTGAGCACCAATGCTCCCCATCCAGCCTGATGGAGTTTGAGAGGTTCTGCAAAGAAGAATGAGAGAAACTGCCCAAAAATGTGCAAAGCTTGTAGCATCATACTCAAAAAGACTTGAGGGTGTAATTGCTGCCAAAGGTGCTTCAACAAAGTATTAAGCAAAGGATGTGCTCCAAGAGACATTTGAGGAGTGAAAATGTAATGAGAAGTGTGATTAATATGAAAATTGGGAGGAAAATGCCACCGCTGCTGACGAAGGCACCGGCATAAGCAACAGGGCCAGAAGCTTCACACTTGTTGGCGGAGATGTGTTATTCGGCAGCCTCTCAAGTCATCATCAGGGGTGGTTTATACAGTGGAGAATTGTATACATACACACTGGGATAAAAATGAATTATAGGTGGACCGGCCAATTAAAGATATCCTCTATCTGATGCTCTGTCTTATTTTGCAGCCTACGGACCGGACAGCAGACCCCCGATGGCCATTTTTGAGCTGCTGGACTACATTGTGAATGAGGTACGTGTTCAGAACTGTAAGATCATGGTGTGGATCTTGCCTCTTATAACCTGCTTCTTACCTCGTAAACTGTCTATTTCCAGCCACCACCGAAGCTGCCAAGCATCTTTGGCTCAGAGTTTCAAGATTTTGTTAACAAATGGTAAGAGGAACGGACTACAGTGGTACTGCGGTACACAATAATAGCAAACACATGCTTATTCTGCCATCTAGTGGTAAAAAAAAAACACATGTTGGCAATAAATTGACGTTGCATATTTTGTTTTTTACAGTTTAATCAAAAACCCAGCAGAGAGGGCTGATCTTAAGCAACTTACGGTAAGAGAATTTGCTAAAAATATGAATCTTCCATGATTTCGTTATAAGAAAACGTTCAAATGTAATTAATTAATCCTGCGATTGAGCCGATTCTTTTCGATGAATCGGTTGAGCTTGTTTGTAAGTGTTTGTAGAAACCACGAAATCTCAAAATACAATTTCATTCAGTGACATAATATCAGGAACCTTATATGTAAGAAAATAAAACAAGTGTTTAATGCGTTAAGGATTGCAAGCGTATATTGAAATACGATACCAGACTTTTGGCAGGGGATTTGTGAAAAAGTCCTGCTCTTGAGCGGATTCCATCTCATGAATCGGCTGATCTGGTACACAAGTGTTTAGAGCAACCACGGAATCTCAAAAAAGCATTTAATCCGGTAAAATAATGTTAAATAATAATGTTTGCTAGCTTACCTCCTTCATTTTTAATTATGTGTTTAACCAAAGTCTATTTTTGTACATCGGTGTTCGCTTTTCGGTTCTGTGTTGGCAATGATTTTTCAGTGAGCTGCAAAATGACTCATTAAAATGATTCACTAAACTGAACTTCGTTGTTGAATGAAATGTTGCCACACCAGTCACGTGGTTGAGTGTGTCGGTGGGTCCGGATTCGTTTTTAATGAGAAAATGATTCATTATGATAATTTGCTGAACTGAACCTCATATTTCGACTCAAGTCAAACTGCAATAGAATTTGTGTGCCTGTTTAAAACTGTATAATATTGACATCATGCAGGGCAGACCTTTTGTGCTGTTGTAACTTCCATTAGTGTTGCACAGTATGGAATAAAAACATGAATACTTCTACTACTCACAACGTGTGCAATGTTATGTTTGCAGTCCTGAACCACTTTTTCATGATATCTCATGGCATCCTTCATCAAATTGCTTTGAATTGACAGCCAGGAAAAACACGACAGTCATTTATGTGTTAAATAAGAACAGTTTATAGGATCTAGCTCTGTATTTGCAATGTAATTGCTGAATCTGTGATGTCATTGTTCTATTCAGGTGCATCCCTTTATAAAGAAGTCAGAGGCGGAAGAAGTGGACTTTGCAGAATGGCTGTGCACGACCATAGGCCTGAATCAACCCGGAACCCCAACTCACAGTGTGGGCTAACATCTTTTTCTCTTTTTTACTCAGGCACACACAGCAGTTCCTCTTTAACCCTTGTAAATGATGTCATAGGTATAACTGACCTTTATGAGCGCTCCTGCTACAGAAAGTCTGTAATATTTGAACATTTGAAATATTTGGCCTTGAATGTTTGAAGCTTTTCTTTTATCCTAATATGATGTCAGTACTAATAACACAAGTTACAGTTGGGTCAGAATAATGTCAGAAACAATATTTATTGAAATAAAGGGTTTACTTGCTTGATGGCACTATAAATCTCTAGAATGACGTGGTTGCATAATGCTTGATACCAGCAGAAGAGAAGACGATATAAAATAGCCCTATTTTTATAAGGTGCAAATACATTGGAGCCGAAATTATTTAATTTTGTAAATAGCTGAAAAGCCATCACTGCATGCTGCTGCTGCAGGTCATCCTGAATGCTTATGCGGTGCTCACTTGCACAGTTTCTTTTTCTTTTGTGAAGTGTAGTTGACGCATGTATTATTGGTTTAATTTGTTACATTGTTTAATGAATTTAATTTCATTATTTTCATTTACGTAAGACTGAATAGAACGATCTATGTGATGTGAGATGGATTGTAACTTTACAATTGTTTCAACAACTTGTTATTAAAACGTATTTGTTCATAATAATTAGAAATAGAAACATTAAGTGTAAAAGTAAAAGTGTACTTGTATGTTCTACATTACAGCAAAATGTACATACACTTGAAGACGTGTATACCATAGTGCCCATAGAATGAATTTTCCAATATATCCGCTTAGTTCAAAATATTCTACACAAACAGCTTTGACCCCTCATCTTGGTGTAACTGGTGTACAAAATATTATTTTGGCATTTCTGGCACAAATTGTATAGCAAAATTTACTTAAGTAAAACGTAAGCTAATTGTTAATTGTCATGGTAATGTACAGCGTGTTAGACTGAAGAAGAAATCAGAAAACATCCCACAAGTTATTAAATGACTTGAATGTTTAGCAGGTCACTTAATTAGATACATATGTTATTCTCATATCGACAAAGGGGTGTTACAGTCACCTGGTCAGATTAAAAGAATTTAATTACTATTTAATGCATACATGGTTCTTTCAAGTGTATGTAAACTTTTGAGCACAGCTGCAAATACATTGTGGAAAGTTCTTCTCAGACCTTTGGCCGTTACCATAAAGACGGTGTTGAACCATTTGTGTTATATGTGAATGTAATTGGGTAATTTGTTCCAGATTGTTTTCTGTCAAATGAGATTTTCTGTACTTATTTGGGGATTTACACTTGATATATGTTTAACACCATCATCTGAGCTCTAGTTTATTAGCTGCTAATGAAAATCCTAAAACTTGAGCACCATTTTTATTTCATGGTTTATGTTTCCAGATGTTACTGTATAGTTATACTGACTGACAAACATTTATTTTTGTCAAAAGCAAACTGTACAAGAGGTTAGCACAGTGGTAAGTCACATTTAAATGTTATTGTACAATACAGCACAGCTGTGATGTAGCAGCTGGTAAGAGCAGTTACACAGTTATTTAGTTTAAAAAAACCTAAACATTTTTCAGATAATACATTTAACATTTATTTTTATATATTTATCTTTATTTCTTTGGACAGCACAGTTGAAAAGAAATACATCATCGAACTGCTTAACCCCCAATTGAGTAATGACAAAAAGCAAAACACATAAATCATTGGCTTTTACGTGTTTTGTGGAAAATGGAGATGGTTCATCATCTTAAACATAGCACTTGCTGTTCTGCCTACTGCTCATAACCTGGCTAATGTGCATCCAATGCCCTTCCAGCGGTAAGACATGGTGGTAAATGTCATTGCTATGTCCTTACAGGGCTGTGAAAAAGATTTAACCCAGAGAGAGCTGAAGCTGGCATTTCACAAATACTTGCCATCCAACCAAACAGCACTTTAGTGAGTTAGCCATAAATGTGAGAAAAATTCAGGTGTGCAAAAGTTGTTAAACAAGATGATTGGATTTTAAACTTTAAAAAAACGTTGACGTTAGTTTGACATTACTTTATACACAATTATGTAATTTATGGCATGGTTAACATTACATTGTGTTCTTTTTTTACGTATTGTTTCCAATGGTCGCTTTCTATTTTTCCTCACAAGTATAAATTAATAACATACTATCAAATTAAATTATTTTTCAAACACATCAGAGCTTGTTTGAAAGTTGTACCAAAGTACAGGTTCAGCCACTGTGATTAAGAGCCTTGATTTAATAAGTCACAAGACCACCAGCCTGTTAAATCAATTTAATAATAACAATACTGAAGAAAATTCACAAAAGTTCACAAAAAGAGCAACAATACACAGAATAAAATCTTATTGAACATAAATACACAGGGTAACAGACAAGCATGACATCTAGTTGAACTTGGTGTCAATGTTGCTTCCTTATATTACATTTTGAACAGGAAACCGCAATGCACTGAAAGTTCCTTCTGCAGTATCTTATAAATAGTGCTAACATAGGTTATCCTGGGAGTACTAATAATGGTCACTTTTCCATATTGTATACTTGTGGGTGAGATCTTTGTGAGTAGTATTCTGTACGCCATCCTACAATACTTGTCTGTTCGGATGATGCATTCAGTGCATTTAAATTAAATCTGTGTTCGAAAGAAGTGAAATCTCATGAAATCGAAAGGCTGTGGACACAGTGAATTCAGTTTCGATAAGTATGCTGAAGTC
>JAYDZG010000009.1:16702195-16713692 GCA_034509265.1 Microcambeva bendego | reverse complement strand
GCATGTGTTTGGACTGTGGGGGGAAACCGGAGTACCCGGAGGAAACCCATGCGGACACATGGAGAACATGCAAACTTCACACAGAAAGGACCCAGATCACCTCACCCGAGGATCAAACCCAGGACCTTCTTGCTGTGAGGCGACAGTGCAACCCACTATGCCACTGTGCCGCCCTTGTTAAGTTATTCATTCATCTCTATTTTTTAAAATGCAGGTTAACAACGCACTGTGGGTTGTGTTTTAAAGTACTAGTTCCCCATGAGAATATGATGGATGATGTAAAATTTAGCAGCTTAAGTTTTCCAGATGTGAAATAAGACAAAATCAACACATTATTATTATAATGTTATTTGGAGTTATTATTACTAATTAAACCTAATAACTTAATGTGATTATTATTTGGAGTCAAATAAACACACGTCTTAAATTATTGCATGCAGTATAAAATTTTGTATACAATCTTCTGTTAAAGTACTTTTAATTTTGTTTTACTTTATTTTGTTTTCCATGGCCTTAGAAAAAAGAGTTTATATTTGCCACAATTCTAAGAGTATTCTATCATTTGATTTCTCCAGCTTCCGCAAAAATGCATTAAACATTACCTAAAACAACAAAGTATTATCTTAAAATGTACAGATAAGTAATTATAAGTTATGCGTTTTTAAAATGCATCATTTATGCTAGGACACACAACCCAAATTGTGTCCACTCGCCAATTTGGCAGGAAAACCACTAAATCTGGCAACACTGTACACAGTGCATATACTGTACAATGCTGTCCAATAAAAAACAAACCACTGGTTGAGAACCAGTGTTCTAGACTTTTAGAACTAAGTTTCAGGCAGCTTGGAAAGCACATAAACCTCTGTGTCTCTCCCTTTCTATGTCTGTCTCTCTCTCATCAGCCTCTTAATATCTTTGTCTTTCAGTCCATGGGGCCACTCTCTTTCTCAGGGTGAAATTTCAGCAGGGTAAAAAGGAATGCTCCTCAGAGTTTAGCACCTTTTTAACATAGACAAAATAAATGACTTCTCCTAATGCTCTAATTGGGAATAGTTTGATGATCAGGTATCACTGCCCTTAGTGTCGATTCCTGCCAATATGTGCATTTGATACTGTGACTTTTACTCCAAAACATTTATATTTATATATGTTTCCTTAAGGTAGCTGGTAGAACTTACTGTTGCGATAACTGCATCTGAATATATATCAATCTGAATATATATCAATTCCACTTATGACCAGCAGAGGGCATGGAGGCATAGATAACTGTCTGCGACTGCAGCGTTCTCTTTAATCATTCACTTTGTCTTATCAATTGAAGCTGTTAAATTTCTTTAAATGCTATTCATGTTAGGATTTTACTGCAAAACAAATAGAACATAGCTTGTCTCGTACTTCCGCAAGACTTGGATACATTTCCATACTTGATGGAGCCTTGAATTCTGCTCTCTATTAGAAATCCAAAAGGACTATGTCTGTCCATCAATTTGCAACCAAAATTCAACAACTGCATAATGTAGCAGGACAATGATCCACAGCAGACAAGCACGTCCACTTTGAATGACTCAGAATAAATAAATGTAAGGTTTTGGGTTGGATAATCCCATTGAGATGCAGTGTTAGCACACTGAACAGGTAGATTATGCTCAAAAACATTTCAATGCCACATAAGAGTGTACCAAACTCCTCCACAGCAGTGTAAAAGAATCATTTTAAGTTATTACAGATGTTAAAATGTAGTTAGTTTTTATTGCCAATGGGGGGGGGGGTAAAAGTAATTAATATTATAGACAAAGGAAATGGGTTGGGGATCACTTTTTTCACATGAGTAACACAAGGTTAAATGCATCCTTATATTCAAGAAATGGAGTGATAATCCAAACGTTATATTATATGCTTTGTTATATTGTACTTATTCTACATCAAAATTAGGGTGTAATATTAGATTTAAAACATCAAGCGTGCCAAATTAGCAATTACAGAAACTTTTCTTTTCACAGAAATGTATGTGATTTTCTGTGGCTATAGTCCATCGATGGACCAATCATGTTTGAGAATCTGTGTATAAATACCCTTAAATGAAATTTAAGCATTTATAATTTATCATTGTATGGGTCATATGTGTGTATTGTGTGGTACCCTGTGTCTCAGCATTAAAAGGAAGCTGTTTACAATTTCTACCCTAAATAATTTACAGCATTGGTATTCTCAAAGAAGGGTTTATAACAGATGCTGGTGTTCCCAGAGTCATTCGCTTGTTGTGAATGAGGCATGGGAGTATTCACAAGGTTAACAGGATTACACTTCTATAGGGAAAGGCCAGGTTACAAAGGCTGTTCAAAACAACCAGTCAAACACCACACCTGGGTAATTTTGTACCCGGCAAAGCTTAATGCTAGCATACTGTTTGGGCAGTGTGCAGACTCAGCAGGCTAAACTTGTTTGTTTAGACTAACCTGTCTTTCTCTTGGATTTGGTGTGTCCAGACTTTTCTTGTTGGGGACACATGTATGAAGTTAAAAAAAAAATTAAACATTGTCAGTGCTTAGATGTAATGGCTGCCCGCGAGTCCTGTGTGTCATCGCGATCCCGACCGTCCTCTCATCTCCACCTGAGCCTTATTAACATCATGGCTCATTAAGGCGAGTGCCCGCACCTGGCTGGGTTAGTACCTAAGCCCACCGTAAACCATTGTGCTGGGGTCAGAGTGTGGAGTCATTGGTTGTATGCCACTGTTAGGAGTCTTGCTCTAGGGCCCAACAGTAGCAGCATGGCAGAGCGGGAAAAGAAAAGTCTCAAACTTCCAGTTGATGATCCAAAATGTTACCCACTAGACTACCAGTATCCCTTATTGTGGCCACAGGGTGAGAACTAACAACCTTCTGGCAACGACAACCGTAGTTTCATTTTTTTTACCCAACACCCCCCCCCAACATGTGTGCACTACCAGTTGCATCTTTTCACCTGCACAAGGTGAGTTATTTTTCAGATATGTGTACAGATATGATATCCCTCAAATCTATACAGGCACCAATCAATCAGCTAGGTCATCATTATCATCATCTTTGTTCATGTAGGCACCCAGCCTGCTGGATGGCATAGCTGAGATTCGAATTCAGGCGTTTTTCATGTTATTTTTTGAAGATGTTGTAAATGGCACATTTGAACATCTGTCTGCTTACACAGTGGACTCTATTGTGTTTAAAGTCGAAGAGACAAAAAGTCTACCTATTGAATATGTTCCCAGAAGAAAGTTCATTAAAAATAGAACAATGTAAAATATTTAATGTCCAAATATCTGAGCTGGTTATCTGAAAATGTTTTTACACAATCTGACAAACATAGATATGATAAAAATCCTTTATCATTCATCAGTATATCCGTATCCATTTTGTTTTGCCGGGGTCTTGTTGTGGTTCCCACGATGTGTAGAGAAGTGGTGTAGATTTCCACTACTCCGCATTCTCTCTCACTCCGTCTCTCACTCTCTTGGTGTCTCTCTTACATACACACTGTCCCATTGTACTGCCGCTGGCCCCTCTTTGAACTTGGCCGGCTGTAAACAGGGATAAGTGCTCTCCATCAGCGACTGGCTGGCTGAGGACAATACTGTGACAGGAAGAGGACCTCTTTTGGCCCCTTGGTTCTTTCAGGTCCTGCAGACAGGAGCATGTGGTGGTGCACAGAAGCCGTGACACTCAATTACAGCACAATTACCATCTCCGTCCAGCCAAGGTGGTGACAGATGTGAGCAGACAACAGTCAATCAAAGAAGCCAGGCTTTTCCACGGGACCAACGTTTTGCACTAGTTCAGACTAGTATGTAATGGACAGGGTACGAATGTTAAACAAATTATTAGTTTTACTATGAGAACACAGAAAGTAGCCTAATTGTGTACAGTCTACTGCATAATGATAATACAAAGCACAATCATAATGGGACCCACAACAAATACTAACACCTTTGACCAAGAAAGAGGGAGTATTTGTCAGTCAAGTCACCCCCTTATTGTGCACCACTAGGGGTCCAGACAGAGAAGAGAAAAAAAATTACAAAAAATTAGGGACCTGGACCACTCCACCTGGGAATTAAACACAGGACCTTCTTGCTATGCAGTGACCATGCTTCTCACTGAAAGCAAAACTAATAGAATAAAATATGAGACCCTGCCAAATAAACATACTTTGTTGCAAGGGGGATGTTGACATTCATAGCTTTGAGGTATCGGTTGCAAAATAATTCCCATTAGAAGAAGAATGGTGTTTATATTTTGGTCCATTTCTTTCAGTAAAACACTGTTCTAACTCTCCAAGGCTACATTACAAAATAGTTCATAATTGTAATTAAATTTAAGCAAACCTGCCTTATTGTGGCTTTATGTTTTGGGTTTTTGGCTTTCAGTACAAATGTTGTGAAAAGTAGTTGTACATTTTGTAAGTTGTGTATTTCCCATCATTATGTCTCGCCAAAAAAGTGTTCAAAACAATTTTCATTTAGACTTCTAGTTTAGACATAATATGATTCAAGCATATCAGGGTTAAGGACCTTGCTTAAGGACACAACAGTGGCAGCTCGAGAGTGACAGGACTTTTGGACATTTGACCTTTTGCTCAGCAGTTTACAGTTTACCACATACACCAGATCAGCTGAAGCCTGCTATCCTGACCTCCACTGCACTCAAAGACTTTCATTGCCTTTGTCTGATCTTTCACAGTGTAAATGATTCCACATTGGGTTCAGGGGCTTGGGCAGGTCCCAAACACCTGACCAGGCTTTCCGACTTTTGTAATCTCACTAAGCAGGATGGTATTTCCAAATCTGGGCCAGCTATCTGCTGGGCATCTCCCAGGAACAACACAGTCACTGTGTGGCCTAAATAAGCTGCTTTGGGGCAGCACAGATCATGTAAATGAATGCCAGTTTAGTCGTATTGGGATAATTCAGAGTCTGTGCAAAAATTCCCATGCTCTGGTGTGGATGGAGCATTTATTTAGATAAATCAATATCTAAATCACAACAAATCTGATATTAAGCCCTACTGGTAGTCTGCACAACATTTAGAACATTAATTTGTTTTAAAATGCTGATGATAAAATATAATAATAAAATGAATAAATACAAAATGTCTTTCTTCAAATGCTTGACATAAACTTGAAAAAAATCTAACTGACTTAATTTAATGGATATAAAATCTTTTTAGAAATAATTCCTTTATGGTCTGTTTCCCCACCATTTAATCTTTATCCGGGTCATAGAGGGTCCAATTTACTCGGTGAAAGGTATCAAACACCCTGAGCAGGACGCTTGTCTATTAGCAATAAGTTTAAACCCATTCGTGTGGCGGTAGTCTTGTTGTCTACCGGCAAGAAGTTCCTGAGTTTGATTCCAAGGTTAGGAGGTCTGTGTCCTGGGTAAGTAAGTAAGTTCTCTCATGCATGGGTTTTCTCACTGGGTATGCATGGGTTTCCTCTCACTGACCAAAGGCATCCAAGTCAAGATAACTGGAGATACTAAATTGCCTGAGGAGTTAATGTGTGGAATTGACTGGCAATCTGTCTGAGGTGTTTCCTTCATTTTCCCCTTTGAAGAAGACCAAGCCTAAAATGGACAAAGCAATGACAAAGCAGACAATGAATAAGTAATGAATGGGTGTCCACATATGTTTGCCAATATTGTGTTGTTAAAAAGAAAAGAAAGACCAAGAGCTTGACATAATTTCCTTAAGAGCACTATGATCAGTAAACAATGTTGCATTCAAGCATTCAACATAGTGATGGCAGAAGCTACAGACCATAGTGTCGATGATACATGTCCATTACACCAAGGATAGATCTTGCAAGTGGCTGTGACCTTAAGCTTGGATTCCCAAACTAAGCATAACTTGTTACTTTATGAAATTAAACAGAATTTGATAGAAATAAAGTATAGGAAACAGTATTACAACACCGACCAGAGCACAAACATTGCTGTGAATGGTTTGATCCAAGCACATGTGACATGCCCTGGCAGAAAAATGCAGAAAGGATTTTAAGCAAAAAGATTTTGAAAGGCAGGTAGCCAGTACTCGACTCCAGAACATAAGATCAGTAAACCACATAATTGAACGTGGCGTTGATTGGTAACTGTTCCTTCAGTTCTGCATAAATCAAACCAAATCAGAAATAAAATGAAAAATGTTTTTGATTTACTTTGAATAAAGACCGCATTGTTTTTGTCCTGTTCAATATTTTGGGCTTACATTAAAGCACAGCCTTTAGCATGTTTTCTTTTGCCACAAAAACAACACATTTAAGTCTAGAGGTGGTTTTCATGAGTTGCTTTTAGATCTTGGTGTTGAGAGGAAGGGCGCTGACTTCAAAAATGCTGTCTTGAAGCTCTTCACTCTTAAAAACACTGCTGGGTTTAGTTATGGCTCAGCTTTCTTCAATAAGAGTTCAATTCAAATGAGACAGAGCAGGTTTAGGGTGGCCGGGTGAGTGGGTAGAATTGTCTCCACACAGCTAGAAGGTTCTGTGTTTGATCCCCAGGCAGGGCATTTTGGGACAACAGTTTGTTTGTTCTTCCTGTGTCTATGTGGGTTTCCTCACAGGGTCCAGAAACATGCAGCTAGATTAATTGGAGATCTGGACACTAGGATGCGTAAACCATAGCACTGTAATGCAGGTCCCAGACCCGGATAAATAGGGAGGGTTGTGTCAGGAAGCTCATTAGGCATAAAAATTATGACAAATAAGTAATGCATATCACAATCTGCTGTGGCAACCCTTATTAAGAGTAGCTGAAAGATGACAAAAATTCATTTAAACAACAATAAGCATTTAAAACAGTAGCCAATTGTAATTCTTTGACATTAATTATCAGCTAGTCATATTCGGAAGAGGAAGAATAGTGCATTTGACCTTCAAAACACAATACCAACATCAACAGTATTGCAATAGAATTGAACCGTATTCTATTTTGTCATCTTTTTGCACTGAAAGAGAGAGAGAGAGAGAGAGAGAGAGAGAGAGAGAGACAGACAGAGAGACACAGAGAGAGTTGCACTGTACACAAGTACAATGTCAACAAAGTTCATTACTCATTGTAACGTCACAGACTGGAATAAAGACACTTGTGGTGGAAATTAGAATAGGCTGTAATGTGTAGGGCTGAACCGAAACTGCAGTAGGAGTATGAGTGAGGGTCAAAGCCAGAGCATTTGGAAAAAAGTACAATTAGGTCAGACCAAAAATCCGAATAGAAATACGAAACAGATCAATGCATGAGGTACACAAACAGAAAAAGACCACTCGCTCAGTGTGCAGCTGAGCAACGGGCTCCAAACAGACAGGTATTAACACCGGAACTGAGTTAGAACCCAGCAATCAACTTTTGATTAGCTAGTTTAGTCACATGACTGACTGGTGCATCTTGGAAGACATGGCATACATGAATGGAGCAATTTTAAACTGAATTTTAAAATGGAAACTGAATATATGACAGGAAACTCTAGTACAGTGTTCCAGGTTTTTTTGTTGGAGTTTATAATTTCCACTTGTTTATGTGGGTTTCCAAAGTTCTGTAAATGTTGGAGATACAAAATTGCCATAGTGTGTGTGTGTGTGTGTGTGTGTGCAATGAATCATGAAGTGGTCTTAACATTTTCTTCAGTAAGTCTGATCAGTGGAAACACCACTGTTGATATACTAACTACAAAGATTCACACGCTTTAAAAAAAATCAGTTCACTCATAGATTCACTCATAGATTAAATCATAGATTCGATCGTTTTCACTTCATAGGACAGAATCCTTGTCAGTGAAATTATTCCATAAATACTGACCTTAAATGTAATGGAATTCCAGGAGGTCTAGTGGTAATGGTAAGCTAAAATGCACTTCCACATTTACAGGTGAACTTAATGTGAACGATGTAGGAGACATCAAGGAGAGCATTATGCATGAACAACACAGGCCTAAATTGCAATTCATCAAGTAATTCTGGACCAGACCATGTCAAGGCAAATCTGCAATTACTATCTTCTTATGAGGCACTGATACCAACAACTACACTGATTAAACATAACATTTTTACCACCGTCCCAATATTATGTTGGTCCCATTTTTACTTCCAAAACATCCCTGCAGCTGTGATGCACTGTGTGGTCTGATACCTTTCTAACAGAGTCAGCAGTAACTTTTTCAGCAATTTGAACTATCTCAGAATACCTTTTTCTAGTGCTGTTAAGCCATCTCATGCTGAAAAGGCAATGCCCCACAGTATTTTTGTGGTTTTAAAAGATATGAGGAGCTTTGTTTTAGAAAAATGGTTAAAATGCACATTTATTTTGGTTACTTACATTATTAACTGTTTTTTAGCAAGCACTAAGCCTGTAAGCCTGTATAAACACTTTAAACTACAAGCCGACTCATTAGAGCGCCTAAAGAATGTAAACATGACCCGCTGACGATGTCTACGTGGCCTTTCTGGACTGCCTTTGATCACAATTACATGATCTGTCTGATGTTTATCACTGCAACCCTCCTTTTTACGGCCTCCTAGTCTGGTTTGTGTTTTAGCAAATGTACTTGAACCTGAGTCAGTTGAGTGTGCACATTGTTTACGAAATGAAGGGTTAGCATGCATTATGCGAGGGGTGTTTATTCCAAATGCTGCGTCACATGGAAAAATGTTTTTTTTAAGCTGCATTTGTGTTTTATAGATATAATAGGTTGAGCTTAATTTCAGGAGTTACAAGTACCAGTGATCTGGAGGTTGCTGCTCTGTGAATTGAGCAGTGAACAACGTTTGCACAATCTGGCTCTCATTTGACAGCTTGAAGTTGGCAAATCTCAGCCATGGTTACAAATAGCGACTCAAGTAGGTATTTACTGAGTAATAAAGGCTTTCCCTCCTTCTTGGAGTTAAAATAATATTGTTCTGGCTGTAATCATCCAATTAAGGCAGCCAGGTTTCTCTTGGAAAGGCTGGGGATCACATTTCAAAGTCTTCTCTGTGCCAGCTTCCATGCTGATGGAAAGATAGCCAATCATGTGGCAGCTAAGTCCTGTGCATGTGTATTTGTAAGCGGAGGAGGAATTTCTGTGTGCCTGTATAGGGTTGCGTGAGACTTTGGCCTGCTCGCCCCACAAATAGTATGGAGGCCATTGTGCATGCTGGATCTTTATCGACAGATCATCTTGAACATTCCTTCCCTGTTTCACTTTAAATCTGCTGCTTTCTCTCCAGTCCTGAGCATAAAGTATTTGGCACTGCTTTGCCAACTCCTGGAACACCATTACCTCATAGTGCCACAGTTTGATGCTATGATTAATCTGATGCATTTGAACTCATTCCACCTCGCGGTCAACGAGGTGTTCCTTGAAATTCCTAGGAACTCTTCAGAAGAGTGGTGACCCGTCTGTCAGTGAGCTTATGTTGCAAGAAAATGGACCTGAGTCGGGTTTCTTGTTAATGAACTACATGCAAACCTCACTTCAAGACTGTCAGCAGTTACACTCTGCCCCTGGCAACTTTAGAAGCTGAGAGAAAGAGAGGAAGGCTTAGTTGAGAAAAGGTAGGAGGAGAGTTGTGGGGGCAACTGAGAGTCTGGTAAAAGGTTTGTAGCTGAAAAGTAAAATAATAATTGGGAGTAAAAAATGTAAAGTTAAAAATAAAATAATTACACATTTAAAATCATTAGGTGGGCAAATTTACTGTGTTTTATTAGGACAGTTACAGACTTCAGTGTGGATATTATAAGACAACCAAACATGCAAAATGTAAAATACATTATTAACAAATTGACAAAATTAATACTTTTGAGTTTAACTAAACAACTCAACAACACTAAATTCATGTAAACTTTGAAATATAATTACTTACCTTGACGAAATCAACTTATATATGCATCCATAGTACATATACTGTACATACACGCGTGCAGTACAATAAAAAACTTAGTTTCACATATCTCAGCTTAGAAGTCTGGGTCAGAGTGCAGGATCAGCTAAAGTATGGTGCCCCTGGAGCCAAGAGAAGCATGGGCCTTGCTCAACATATTCAACAAACTGTGATGCACTGTGTGATGATACTGACCACTGCAGACTTTGAACACCCCACAAAAGCTGCAGTTTTGAAGATGCTCTGACACAGATGTCTAGCCATCACCAGTTGACCTGTGTCAAAATGCACAGATACTATTTTTCCTGTTTCTAATATCAACCTAATGATAATCAGTGTTACTTACTTCTCTGTCAGTGGTTGCTACAAGAGAACAAAGGAGTGAAAAAATATGGACTCTGTACTCAATACTCAGTGTCTCAAACGTTTTGTCCTTTTTTATTTTTTATTTTATTTTTCATTTATTGCTTTTTTAGAATCCACACCTGCATGCACAAAACAAAATAAATGCCCTAAAAGATCTTGTTTATGAAATAAATGAACTTGATTTTCTCAGATCCAACGTGTTTTGGATTGCTTGAAAAAGTAATTAAAGCCAGCCAGGACAATTTAAAGCCAGCCAGAACATTTCTCCCAACAATTGTTCCTGACATTGATTGTTTGTGTTTGAATTCCTCATATTCCCTAATTTAGCAATAATCCTCCCTTGAACAGTAATATTTATGGCATTGGCTATAATGTCTACAAACTTTTGGCCATAAATTGTCCAGTGAAGTAATTTGGCTCTTGGCACTTCTCACACTTATAACACCACAGCATGCCTCTCTGCATGATGCCACAGCGTTAATTGATAATTAGCTAAGCGGGGTATATGGTATCATCTCCCATTTCAACAGTTGGAGGCATTTACTCTGCATCACATTCTCAGGATTACGTATAGAATTGCACTTAAGGGTTGAAGCATTCATATTTTTAGGTCTTTAAGCAGGTGCAATAAATCTTTTTCTTTTCTGTGGGAATGTGAGTGCCAGCGGAAAGCAATGATGCAAGTATTTGGAAAATCTGTCATGTTAAAGATCACGGCCTGCTGACTGATGTCTTTATTTTTCAAGTTGAACGTCATTCTTAAACCCTGGAAACAGAGTGAAAATGGTAAAGAGCAAAATAAAGTCATGAACATTTCATGAAAACAGGATTAAGCAAATGGAATTTACCATTTTTTTAATCTGGATTTTTTTTTTATATCTGGATATATCTGTGTTGGTTACATACAGTGCTGTGAAAAATTATTTGCCCTCTTTTCTTTTTATTACCATATTAGTGCAAATTTTCTCACTTTTATGTATCATGAAATTATTTTTAATACCAGGCATAGATAACAAAAAAAAACAATTTCTAATGTATTGCATTTATTGGCAGAATAATCTTCAGTCCTACGTAGCTCAGTTAACAATCAGGTTCCATTTTACTAGCCACACCCAGGCATGATTACTGCCAATGTTCTGCCATTTTTTTTAATTTTTGCATATTTGTCACACTCGTATGTATAATCAATTATTTTTTTTTAACATTAGGCAAAGATAACCCCAGTAAACACAAATGCCTTTTTAAT
>JAYDZG010000009.1:16682048-16702020 GCA_034509265.1 Microcambeva bendego | reverse complement strand
GAGAAACAAAATTATCGTAAGAATGTGTGTGTGTGTGTGTGTGTGTGAGAGAGAGAGAGAGAGCGAGAGAGAGAGAGAGAGAGAGAGAGAGACAGAGAGAGACAGAGTTTTTGCTTTGTGGTGTTTGGTCTGGGATGTTTCCTACCTTTGACCAATTGTGTCTAAGTAGAATAAAGCTGTGGTAAAACAGACAATGAGTGAATTAATTCATGATTTAAAAAATCAACAGTTTATTATTTGGTAGATGAAATTAGTTTTGCAGCATGAATGAAAAGCTAATACCTCACACTGTATGATATTACAGTACAAATGTCCCTGCTCTGGTTTGCTCGTGCTGTTGTAAGAATGTAAGGCATGACTGCATTGAATGTGTCACGTGTAATATTACATTGTGGTTAGAGTCTAAATGTGGAGTTAGCTTTGAACTTCTCATTGTCCTTCTCAATACTGTAAGAAGAACCAAATAACCGAAACCAACCTCTGGTTTCCATTTTGGGTTTAACAAAACAAATTCAATTTGTGTTTGCTTAAAAGAAAGTCTCTTCACTAATATGGGCAAGGATTCTGTCTTCATCAGTCTGATGAAAGCTTAATTTAACTGTTTGGGAACAAGATTAGAACAGCAGATCTAATCTTCCATCAGAAAAATGTTGGTAGGCTGTTTGAGAGGTTTTGCGTGTATCCGTGTGGACTGTATCCGCAATGAGTAAATAGTGGAAATAACATTTCTATAATTTAACTCTGGACTAATTTACAGTACAATGTGAATTCTACAATATGAAACTAAGACTAACATTATGATAATGGTTTACATATTTTTGTAAGCATCGGGTCATCTCAATATTTAAACTCAACCAATTGAATCCTGTAATGTTTACAAAACTCATTGTCATTATTATTTCCACAATGTTCTAAATTTCCAAAAATATGGGGAAACAACTACATTGATAAAAATTTTAGCCAAATACTATTGGCTATATCTGTTCAATTCAACTTATAACTTTTATAAAAATGCCTAAAAGGGGGGATGGTGGTAGCCTAGTTGGTAGAGCTTTGGACCTTCAACCAGAGATTGGCGGTTCAAATCCCAGCTCTGCTATGGAGCCACTGTTGGGTCCTTGAGCAAGACCCTTAATCCTCACTGCTCCAGGGATGCTGTACAATGGCTGACCCCAGTTTCAAAAGCTGGGATATGCAAAGAAAGAATTTCGTTGTACTGTACTTCTGTGTATGTGTAATGACAAATAAAGGCATTTTATTCTATCTATCAATCTATATGTAAACTTTATAAATGGAGGTTTAAATGGAGAATTTGTTTAATATTTTTTACTATTTACGACTTTATTTAATGAAATTCTAATGTTAAAACATGCTAAGCTACCAGTGCTAAAAAGATATGGTTTTAACTGCAAATAATTACAGTTACTCTTACATACTCCTGTGAAGAATTTCCTTTAGACTTTGAACGCCATCCATTAGAATTGGTATCCATTCAGCTAAAATAGTACGATAAAGAATTTATAGGCAATAAGGGTTAGAGTCAACCTTGGATTTCCAGTATTTGGGCTCCGGCTCATCCCCAGAAGTGTCTTCTGCTCATCAGTGTTTTTTAATCTAAACGACCATCCCTGCTCTATGTCAAAGTAGAAAAGGTAATGGAAAGGGGAGAAAGAGAGAGCGAGTAAGCTTCAGATAGAGAATTCCTGACAGCTGATAAGGGGAAGAGGAGATGCAGTTTACTGCACAGATAGTGCAGGAATGTATCGCCAGATTATAACTGTGGCCATGACTACATCCTGACCCGTATCTGAGCCTGCTATGACCCATCGGTGCATCTGCTTTTTCTCTAAAATAGCTGTTTCATGCTTGCCTGGCTCTGAATATTTTCTCATTTTTAGTCCCATTCAGATTACGACCTCAGACTGAATCCATTACAGAACAACTTCTTCCATTGTTAAATTCGGACACAGACAAAATACCTTCATTTGTCATATTTACACATACATTAAAAATAAATTATATTTTACATATCCCAGCTTGTTTGGGTCAGCCATTGTATAAAACATCCGAACTCTGAAGATGATTTAGAACCTTGCTCAAGAGTCCAACAGTAGCTGCATGACAGAACTAAAAATCTTTCAGTTGAAAGCACAAATCTATACACATGAGGCCACTGCCAAGGCTCTGTGACTTGCAACTGTTGATTAGCTTACATAAAATTGGACAGGTGGACAGGTAGAGCTTTGGGTTATCAACCGAGAGTTTGAGAGTTTGATCCTGAGCTCTGCCATTCAGCCACTGACAAAAACAGCCATTCGATTCATTTCATCTGTTATGGTCAATATTCATACATGGGGAAAGTAACAAAATCCTTGGAGGACAGTACGGAATAGTGCCAGCCAGACAGAAAGCATTTGAGAGTCACAGGGTGCACTCTGTAATCTTTTTAATTCACCATAAAATACAATACGCTGACTGTGTAAAAGGCCAGAATGGCACAGGGAGAGTGGAAGGAATTTTATGGAGCCCACTGTACCCTGTGCCAGGCTCGGGGATGGTGGGTGAGGGTCATTCTGCTCTCCTTGGTGGCAATAATAATCCTACCTTCCTTGATCAGATCCAGAGTGTCACTTTCACATCAAAAATAATTAAATCATACAGCCAATGGTAATAATATTTTATTCATAAATGTTAACTGTCCCCAGTAGACATCATTTTATGTTGGCAACATTAAGCCATTTAGAAATTCTGACCATTCTCACTACCAATGTTTCAACCACTAATGGCTTTTAATTGACAGCCAGCAGTAAAACATGCTGCACACACTCTTGCTTTAAAATCTGTTTTTTATTCTATCAGCTTTTTTGCATTGCACTTTTGCAGCAGAGCTTTCACTAGCTCATGTAAAAGGGATCTTCAAAAAGTTTCCGGTGAGGGCGGCAGGAGAGGCTATTGGTCATGTCTGAGAGAGCTTTTATGTTAAAATGATGTGTAATTAATAAAGTGTGGAAGCTTTTTGGAGAACCCTTATGTATAACACTGTCTTTTCAAATATTTTATCTTTTACTCTATTCTTACAAGGGATGTAATGATGCACCACAAAACAATTAAAAATCGGTGCAAATGTGCGACGATTTAACATCGGTAACATTTTAAATCATGTAGCATTACTTCACATAATTACCTACATTAGAAATAAAAGGGCATTAATTATTTAGAATAATCAAATCGTTATCAGATTTATTAGCCAAGAATGTAGATGAACACAAGTAATATGGCTCAGACTGATCGTATTTCTCTATTACAGTCACAAATACAATAGAAGAAAAATAATAAAAGGAAACTTATGTCAGTTTGCATGATTGCAACCCAATCATATTGTATCATGTTTAGAGTGCATCATTACTTCCCTCATTCTAGCTGAACTGAAGAAGTGCTTAATAATTTCATTTTTCAGAATTACAATAAACTCTTATTTGATTGATTCTTTGAACTGCTGCCAGTCCACCCCTCATTATTAACCGCCTTATTAAAAAAAACTCTTTATCATTACTTCACAGATCTTTGAATGATTTTGAAGATTATTTTATTAGTATAGTATGGCCAGTTAAAGACCAACTACTGAATCATCGTAAAAAGCTAAAATAAGGTGTTTTGTGTGTAAAATCTTTAAATTAATAATGAAAGTTTATTAATAGACAGCTTTAAATGTGAGTGGCTCAGTGTTCGGTTCTTTTCAGGTCAGCTAAAGAATAATGGTGTGTAATGTAGTGACTTCACCCTCAGCTCTGTGAACGTGAGCTCTGTCACTGCGGCAAGACAGGAAGGACTATGTGTGTATGTGAGTACAGTCAGGGTCTAAGAACAAAGCCCTCGCTTCTGAACCTTATTTCTCCACGAACACAGACAGCAACAGGAAACAGCAGTGTGCACTAGCCTAGGAGGTCAAACTTCTACCAAACCGTGGCACCGCGACGGGTCATTCAAGGTCTATTTTTCTCATTCCTTGAGGTTATTGTTTCATTAGTTCTGAAGCTGCTCCTCGGTTGGTTTTGAATAAACGCAAATGTCGTGAGTGTTAATGATCTAATAAAACACAGTGAGAATACTATCTTAGTGTTTTTGTTTTTTAATTCTGCCTGTTAATCTATGTGTATCTCCAAACAATAGAATCATGTACTGATTCTTCCCAACACTATCTGCTCTATCACCCGCCAATGATAGCATGCAGACTGGCGTCTGAGCCGGCGATAGCGGTCACAAAGTCTCTCTATCTTTCTCTTTGTCTTTCTCTGTGCGCCAGAGCGTGCTATATTATGGAGGCAGCTTCTCGGTCAGGCGGAGGGTCACCCGCTCTCATGAGAAAAAACCAATCGGTCGAATACCAGAGTGTTTGAGAGGCAGAAGACAGGATGGCACCGGGGAGGGTCGGGTCGTATTAGATACGGGCTGGAGCCATGAAGAACGGGCGAGTGCTTGGTCGTGGGTGCCCCAGTGTCGCTATGCCATCTTATCTACGCTGCCATCAGCCTCTCTGTCTGCCACTGAGTCATCTGCCGGCCTGCGCCCGACCGGGAATCCCATGATCCTTGTCTGGTATGTAAGAATAGCACAATGTAAGCATCTATCAGATTCTTAAAAAACCCAAAATTAAAGTGTTCTGAAATTCCCACCACCCCCAGATATTTTACATGCTTAAAACTTTTTGGTTTGCTGATTGAAATGACAGAGTAGTTTTGTAATCAAATTAGTAATTACAGAGCAGAAGTTATATTTTTCTATTTAAACAGGTGATTCTGGGAAAAACAAATTAGGGATGTGGGATGAGGGTGAGGTCAGTAAATAAAATACACAAAAATAAACCCACATAATCACGTACGCCATGCTATTCATTATTCAAGGAAGTCTTTCCTATGCTTTTTCCTGTGTGATCTCTCTGTGTTACCATGACCTAAACAAACTCATAGTCTAATGCAGGGGGGTTTAACCTGTGGCTCATGCCCCTTTATTTCCAAGATGTTATTTCAGTTCTTAAACTAACGCTTTTCATTTTTAACCCCCAAGGGGACATATTTTATTGGACAATCTGAAAAGGACTATTGGCTAGCAAAATCAAAAAAGGGCTAGTATTTAAGAAACATTGGTGACAAAAACAATGTATGCATTGTTTCAATAAAAGGGGCCACCCATTCTGATACCATCAGTGCCAATGAACAATCTTCATCAAAGGTTTTGACTGCCAGTAGAAACAGAGTATCCTGAACAGTATTCTGAACTGGTGGACTTAGCAAATGCCACACCTTTGTCTCTACTTGGCTCCTTGAAACAGCATTTCTGCCCTCATCTACACCAAAAGATTTATAACAAACTGATATTGAAACATGAATTTACATGATGACCTAACAGAAACAAGCTCAGCTGCCACATTGATTGGAGTTGTATTATCTTTTTAAAGTAAATACAGTAAACCCTGAAATTCTAATTCCTGTGACCTAACCATGACGTTAGATTCCTAGAGCAACCACAAAAATGGGAAAAACCCTAAATTTTAGATAGGCCTATAAATGACATGCTTAAACATCAAACATGCCCATTAAACCCTAAGTTCATTTCAAACTCAGCTCAATACGTTACCCTTTAAAAAGAATGTAAAGCAGTGCTAGAATGAACACCTACTGTATATCTACTGTAACTTTTGCAAGCACGTTTTACAAGCAAGTAGTGTGCGTTAATTAATAATTTAATTGAATTTAAATATATAGTAAAATGTATGGGTACTCAGTAAAAATTAACGGCACAAGCAATAGCCAATGAGCACCAAGGAGAAGTAAATAACACTCTCTGATTGGCTACTTTCAAACCTCCCGCCTCTAAAAGTCTTTCACAATCCCAAACCATGTATTCCTTTACGATTGCGGTCTTAGCGGAGTTTACATTAATGTTGCAAAATTAGTAAATTATATTATTGTTCTTTATTAATAATATAGGATTAAAATGCATAAAAATGTATATTTTCACAGTAAAGCCATTAAATATTGGATAGTCGAAGTTTTTCTGAAATTGCGGGAGTAACTATTATTAGTTAGGAGGAAAAATCTCAAAATCCACAAGTGTGTAAGGTTGCAGACTCTGAATATACTATATTATAATATAAAATAATATAATTTAGCATGTCTGTATGATGTTTCAAGCAGTGTTTTTATGGGGTTGCTGAAATACATGGGGGAGTTTTACATTTCTGTTATTTTTAATGAGGGTAAATTGTGTAGAGAGATTCCTGTTTTATTATTTTTAGTATTGAAGCCACCGGTTTCATATTCAAATGTTGGTTTCTGTAACATCTAACCCTATCCTCAGACCGTCAGCAATTTTTCATCTCTTGTGTTTACGGCAGCAGCATCAATGTCACCTGTGGGAGTTTGGTTGCCATGGTTTAACTGATTCCAGTCTAATTAAAACTATTACCATGCCAGTACTGACTACAATCTACAGAGTGAATGTAAAAATCTGATCACAAATCAGATGTGTTCCCACTAAAAATAATGTCTGTGCTGTTAACATGACATGAGTTTGTTTTGTTCTTCGTGTTGAAAATATGTGTAGGAACTATCATCTAGGAATCTTGCTTAATTCCTTTTGGTAATCGGAACATAATTTCACTTCTAATTTCTATAATCATTGCTTAGTTTATCCGTCACTCCTGCAGCACACACATGCATCAAAATGCTATCTCCTCCCCCTCCATTTATGTGTGTGTGTATGGTGTGTGTATGGCAAACGTAACAAAAACTGACTTGGTAACCTTATGTTTTGTGGAGTTTTGGCTCTATTGAAAAGCTGGGGTTTTGGAGATAAGTGTTTTTCATTCTGATCCTTTATATATATACGATTGGGCATCCTTGACACAGTTATAAATCGACTGAAAGTAGTAGTAGTAGTAGTAGTAATAGTACTTTATTCTATTTCCCCCCTATTATGTACTCTTATGTGCTTAATATGTTAATCGATTGATGCAATCCCAACTAAGATTAAAGTAATTTTATAGTCTTTATTACTGGGCATTAGCTAACGGTGAGCATTAGTTTTTTTCGGGCGATGAAATGGATCAAGTGAAATTTTGACAGACAATTTAAATTACAGTGTGGCAGAAGCTCCAGTTTAGGTTTCCAACAAAATTGAATGTGTTGCTCTGTGGTGGACTGGCAATTTGTCCAAAGTGATTCTTATCTTTGACATAACGAATCAGCCTCATGTGACACCAGGATAATGATAAATGTATTTGTTTTCAAAATACACAATATATATGCTGCAATTATACATTAATTTTATACTAGGACTAACCACAACCACAAACCCGGAAGTAAAGGCTACCACTAATGCTATTGAAGAGGAAATTAAGATAAAGACCTTAAATTACAATAATTATTTAAACAAGAAAACACAAAAGGTTTGTTTGTTTGTTAGTTATTTGGGATTTTAACATCATGTTTTACACTTTGGTTACATTCATGACAGGAAACGGTTACTCAATAAACAAGTTTCATCAGTACACAAGTTTTATTGAACACAGAGAGTTGTCATGGACAGTTTAGTATCTCCAACTCACCTCAATTGTATGTTTTTGACTGTGGGAGGAAACCAGACTGCCGCCTGACTAAAACAATGAATTATGATGGGAATCTACATAAAATAAAGCAAGAAATGCCAATGTGCACATATTAACATTCAGACAATGTGGAGCACTGTGATCTCACAGCCATGGAAGGGACTACTCATTCTGGAAACTCATTTCCTTGCTAAGCAAATGTATTACAGTTTGATACATCAGTGGTTGGCAGATTTACTCTTCTTGACCGTCAGTGGATCAAGTTTCTCAGTTCAGTTCTTTTATCTAGCCTAAAACTACTCCCAGCGTGGCAGCCCCGTCTGCGAGGGTGACATCTGAGAACCCTGATGACACTGCAGCAGGCCATATTTTAGAAAATCTTCCAGGGCAGTCTGGATTGTGCTGAGTGGCTGTTCCAGCTCAGCAAAAATAAGCTTACGGGGAAGGCACTCTGTGATCCTCACTGGTGATTTTAGACCATGTGAAAGAGAGAGAGGGTAAGAAAATATAGGCATGTGGGTGGGAAAGAGCGCCGGGCTGAGACGGGGATGAACCAATGTCACTTGTATCAGTGTTCAGTGCTGTGCCAGGTAGTTAGTGTTAAACTTAAGAACTCATCTTCTCAAATGCCACTTATGGATTCTTGGGCTGGTTGTTTTTCAGAGGGTGTTATTTTCACCACCACTGAATCTGACAATCTAGCTTGACAAATAAAAAAGCCAACGTGGGAACTTGAGTGCGACAAAATAGTTGGATGCCTGGTGCTGACTTCTGTTTTTCAGTGTTAACACATGCTATGAGTCTAATTTTACCCATTTATTACTGATACTAAAAATCTGCATACACACCTACATAAGTCTACACACACCTAAACTCAAATGTTGTTTCTTGCTTATTTGAGTGTCCAAAAAGTTGGAAATCAGATCCGAACAATAGGCCACCTCAGACACAACCAATTACTACTCCTGTGAAACTTTTTAAAGATCCCTCATATATGCTGCAGAAGTTTGAAATCAGACTAAACTTACACCTGAATCCCTCAAAGTATGATACTAGACTTCTACATACACCCTCCTCTGACTGGCCCCTTTTATATATTCAGTCCAGTATTCCATTTTATTTCTGATAACTTGACCCAGTGTTGTGGAATTTCAGGCCTGGAACAATGTCTGAATGAGAGGTGGTATGACATCCCTTTTATAGAGTAGATCACCCTAGTAAACATCTGTCATGTACGCTTTTGGTTGGGTCAGTGTGCAACATTTGGCACAATCCCTGTTCTATACACTTTCTTCATTGTGGGTTGCAAATATTAAAGACTACATGTCTGTTTTATTGATGCAAGCAATCTTCAAAAGGTTTCCAAAAAAATGGTTTGAAATGGTGAGACAAGGAGTAGTCATGGATTGTGTTTGAGAGAGACACTAAAAGAAGCTTTAAGGAAAATGTGCTTCATTACCAAAGCTACATCCTTGCTGCATGTCACTGTAGACTGCTTGTACGGGTATCCTGGCTGACATGCATTGAATTGTGAGGGTGCTTAGATACAAACCTCACACACCCCCTCAGACACCTTCACACACAAATTCACAAAATGACTGTGTAAAGTGCTGTCTGAAGGCAGAGCTATTGAAAGCAGATGCCAGCTCTTGCACGAAGAGAGAAGCAGAGTAGAAACATTCCTTCAAGGTTATTGATTGCTGGTCCTTCGGCATGTTTGACCTATCAGCAGGACGCCAAAGCTGTGATGATAAATTGAAATGGAGGTTAGCACAGAGAGAAGGGCATGCAAAGACATGGCAAATATTACTAATCTTGTATGCACAGACAAGAAGACTGCAGCAAGTTCATTTATCATTTACCTTTGGCATCAATTACCACAGCTATTAGCCTACTGACATTCCCACAACACTGCAAATTCAAGTGGTCAGTGCCCATTTTCTCACTAGTGTGTTGGAATGCTAATGTCTTGTGTAATGCTATTGTTAACCCACAATCCATACACATATAGAAAACGTGTATAAGTATTTATTATTCAAAAAACAAATTAAATCACTTTTCTAGTCACCCTCCTTTGCACTGCATTTTCCCAGCATTGAACCACTTTACTTCCAATGCTTATGATAGAGTGCATAGCCATTGATAAAAAGCTGCTTTCACATCATGATCACAAGAAAATCTTCCCCTTAAAGCTTCTTTGGGCTCTTGCTAAATACAGACTATAAGCTATAAACATCCTTTATTAATGGTAAGTTAATAAAATTGCATATATAAAGGTAATATTTTTTAAAAACAAGTGAGTCAAATTAAGCAACTTGCTCTGTGAATTTGGAAGAGGAACATTTATGTTACAATCATATCACCCTACAGGCAACATATGTGGAAAAACATTGGCACATATATGTCGTATATTACATTTTTGAGTGGGAAAGCTTGCATTTCATCAATATAATTGCTCCTCGATAATCAAAGTAGTGTGTAGCTGGATAAATATTAGCTTATTCAGCAGTATTCTGCCTTTGAAAAGCTGCTGACCCTGAGGTTTTCTATCTAAGCATGTCAGAAAGTTATTTATTATCCTAAATGCGCATTTTGAACTCCCAGTCTCTCACTTCGATTATAACCAGAATGAATCCTTTGTCTTGCTGAGCTTTATCTAAGACCGGTACTGGGGTTTTCAGGGAGATGAACAGAGGCGAATGTTATTAGTCTGAACAGGAATGTAAAGCATGTGTGTCAATGCCACTTGTGTAATCACTGCTGCCTCCTGCATAATACCACACAATGAAGCCATGCATGGCGCTATCAGTGCAGAGGAGGGCACACCATACTAATCATCCTCCCGTATTCATGTCTCTATACATTTTTTGTGCATATGTGTTATGTATATAGCTTTATTGGGTTGACAGCAGGCAGTTTTGGTTCTGTGCTGTTTCGGAGACTTTGGAATACTAGCATGATCTGCATAGAATGTAAATGTTTTGGGATTGATTTTCCATGAAATGTGACACAATTAGGTACAAAAAAATGTATAATGTATACTTTTTAAACCATTCTGCAAAGCTAGATTCTGCTTTAAATTGATGTAAATTAAGTCTGCAAAGATTCAAATGCAGATGTGAAACAATGAGCTTTACATGCTAAGGCTCTGGAAAAGCCATTGCTCCACAGTGAGAGCCATTAAAAGCCATTTGAAAAAGTGGTGAACCTTCACAGGAATGGCCAACCTGAAATAATTACACCAATGCCACTCAATGAAGCCATGTATGGTGCAATCAGAGCAGTGGGCACACAACACGAATCTCCTATAGTCATGCCTCTATACAGTTTCTGAGTCTGTATTATGTGAATGTTGCCTTATTGGGTAAACAAGCAGGTAGCCTTGGTTCTGGCTGCTTCAGAGTCCTTGGCAGCTATTTAACACTTGCATTATAGCCAAACGCTCTGAGACTCCACCATATCACAGTGAGAGCCATTATTCACAAATCAAGAAAATCTTATAAAGTGTTTGAATATTCCCAGGAGTGTTTGGCCTACTAAAATTAAACCTGTACCATCTATTGTTTGTGCATTTCTCACAAATATGTATTTTTAACAGAATGAAAAATATTTTTCTACACTTAATCTTTGTTAAGGAAACTAACCAAGCATTAGGTTGGTCTAATATTTAACACATAGTGTGTACTTTGGAATATCCACTTGCTAGCTTTGCAAGTTGGAGTTTTTTTCATCTACCTTTAAATGATAACTCAAATGTCATGATGGTGTGGTGAGAGGAAACCATGTGTCCACTCTACCAGCTAGAAGCCTTATGTAAATCATGTCTAGAAGTCGACTTCTCTGGGCTCTGAGGCATCCCGGGTGTACCATCACACAGTGGAGATGTACATTTTAGTCAAATGAATTAGCACTCCAGGTCTTCTTTGATTTTTTAAAAAATAAATAATGTTGTCTTTTAATTTTGGTGTATGTGTGTAAAAACGAATGGCAACATTGGAAAGTGGTTAATGCTTTAATGGCCCAGCTTTTTTTAAAATAAGTTGCAGGCCTGAAATGCAGAAATGGATGTTATAATTTAAAAAAATCATGTTGACCAGACAAAGCATGAAATATCCCAGGTTCAAGTGATCTGCAATAAAATAAAAGTCAAAGTAAATGTAGGAAACATATGTGCATTTTCAATACTGTCCCAACTTTTCATTTGATAACCCTGGTAAATACTTTTACACATAAATGTGCATCTGTGTTGACACATACAGCAGTGATGTATTTACCCATGAACTCCTGACCAGCGTGAGTGTCTCTTCCTAGGTCCATTTTATGTGTCTGCATCTTTTTTCCCCTGCTGATTCTTTTCACCCCGCCTGTCTATTATGCGGCTTTGGGGCTTTTTTTGTGAAAAGCAGAGAGATTAGCAGCAGTCAGGAGAACAGTAGAGGTAGTTAAAGGAGAAAGAGAGGGAGTTCATAGCAGCCAGAGAGTCTACTTCCCCTAGGCTTGGCTTGGCTTGGCTTCTCTGGCCGACGGGGCCTGACGCCGCTGACTGCTGAGCTTATCAGTCAGCTCAGCTCGACAGCTGTTTATCTGAGTGCTGTCCTGCACCATCACGTAAACTGTCTCCATTTAAATCTTTCCCTGTAGACTGATTCCCAATAACATGGTCTGTACAGACAACCAGAGACAGAGAGAGAGATAGAATGAAAACTTGATGGAGAAGCACATCATCCACTCGGTCTTACTGTGCCAAGTGGTCTAAATGCCTTTCATTTTAATTTTTGGTATTTAGCAGACGCTCTTTTTTAAAATAAAGTGACATACAATTATGAACATGATTTTGAGCAGTTTTGAGGGTTAAAGGTCTTGTTCAGGGGCCCAAAAATGTAAACTTGATTGTGGTGATGGGGCTTGAACCAGAAACCTTTTGAGAACTATCCCAGTACGTAAACCACTGAGCAGTCACTATCCCTGTTTAACGTCAGGGTTATGGCTAGTCCATTTCTACCAGGAATACCCTATACAGGATGCCAAAATGTCATAGGATTACTATACTATACTGTAGCTAAATAATGCCTGTCTAGAGACCTGGCCGATAGCACCATTATGATCTAATCAATTTGATCACAGTGATGTTGGGCTAGTGTAATGAACCATTACTTGGGTTCTCAAACAAGTGCCGTCAAGCAGGCCATATTAAGTGATTTAAATGTAGTTCATTGTTTTGTCTATTTGACTGTGTTCTACTATTTTAAAGATGAAGTTCTTTCAAAAATTAAAACAATCTTATCTTTTTAATTTTGGGAAGTGTTACTAGTTAGCTGGGCACCATCCAGCACAATTAGCAGTGCCTGAAGAAGACAAAAATGGGCCACCTGGGTGGGAAAATACCAGACTAAGTGGGTGGGGTCTTCAAACGCTGTGCAACGACCCTGCTTAGCAGACCAAGGTCCATGTGCAAGTGGATCAGGATTTTCTGTTAGCACACCAGTGCCGAGAGTAATATATTTTTCCTTCTTTTTTGCCTGCTGCTAAGGACTTATTGCTGGAAGAAATTACAGCCATGAAAATCAATACATCAGAATACTTTAAACAGCTGATAAATCTGCAGGAGTCGTGAACTCCACTGCACACAGTTGCTTTACTGTGTCAATGTAATTTTAAATAAAATTGAAAAAGAAATCTCAGTTCCAATATTGTTTGGTCATCGTGATTTCACATGATGTCCCCAGAATGATAACTCTGACTTGCACAGAAAATGCATGGTACCCTGTTACTTATTTATACAATTTGCACTGAGGGTTCAGTCTTTTCCTTCAGTCACGATCTGTAAGGATTTTTATACATACTGTATCCACATGTATCCCCTGGGTCATTTGACTTCCAAAAACCAGAAACATGTAAATCAGCTACTTAGCTCAGGATGTCCCCGTGGTACATTTATGTCTCATGCCCTGTGTTTCAAAATGACCCTGGACTTACAGTGAATAGCCAATATGAGGTGTGGAAGACACCCTTAACTGATGTGGGTATGAATCCATCCCTGCAGATCATGTATACCTATACATGCCAGTCAGATGCCAATAGGCAATACGTGACACGCTCAGTCCATAAAAATTAAACTGAACATTGAGGTGGGGGTGACAAAGTAGAGGTTGACATTCCTTTTTAAAACATTCCTGCAATCAATAACTGATGTAATCACAGATGGATCATAACTAAACAAACACTGTGGGAACAATATATTTATATGTATGGTAAGATATTTTGAGTTGATTTAAATACAATGAGTAATTGGCTGGTCTTACATTAATTATCTTATTCTGATCAGGATCGCTGGGATGCTAGAACCTATCCAAGCTCTCAGTGGGCACAAGGCACACAGAAACCACCCGGATATGGCTCCAGTTCATCACAGAGCAGAAACACAAAGAAGTTCACATGCTAGTCTTTGGACTGTGGAAGGAAACCCTAACTTCTGGTGGAAACCCATGCAAGGACTGGCAAGACCTGGGAATATAATCCAGGACCATCTTGCTGTGACCTTTGGTCCCCCATTGGCTGCTCATACATTATGGAAAAAAACAAAACATTGCAACAAACTGCTCTTTTTCGGTCAAGCATGTACAGTTTCTGTTTTGGCGTATGCAGCCCTGGCTATGCACCCATGCTATGTATTTAAGAGCACTGACAAGCATTGCTGTTCATTTATTATGTCCCCTTAGCAGACGAGCTGTTCAACTGCGGTGCCAACGTACCTCTGGAAAAAACCCATATCACAAACTCCAAATAACTCGCCGTGGAAGCGAGATAAAACTAGCGCTGCCGTTCTTTAAAAATTTATGGTCAACACATTTTTGGCAGTGGTACTACAGGGTTTTATTATTACCATATGGTTTGCACCTTTGTATTGAGAACATATGCTTCAATCCTTGTAACAAATATGCTATCATAAAATATGTATGTGCATGGACATCATCACCTGTTGTAATGCTGTGCACCATAGTGCTAATCCAGCTCACTGGATCATATGGAAGAGTGAGAGCTGTGTTGAAGTTGGGTACTGGTGTTTGGTGCTTCAGCGTGATTTTTGGTCAGGATTCCATATATTTATGCATTCTTAAATTCCTTTATTTGGACTAAACAATTTCTACCATTCCTGATCATGCTTGGTTTGGTGCCAGAAGGAAAACATAAACTTTGAAGAAGGATCCAGTCCACATTTATTTTGCTGTGAGTGATTTATTTCATGAGGGGACAGCCTATTAATATGGCCAATAAAGTATGGATCTCTATTTCAAAGCTTCTGGTGAATCATTTTTACAGCTTGGAACTAAATGTACAACACACAAATGATCTACTGCATCTAATAATTGTTAAGTATTTCTGTATTCTTACATGACTGACAAATGTTTCTTAGACCTAATGTTGACCAGGGCAGTTTAAAAAGGGAGGATTCAATAACCTGAATTTAGACAAGTAAAAGTAAGAAGCGGCACCCATGTGGCCCTAAGAAAATTCTAAGGTTCTAAACTCAGTAAGCTGGGCTGCAACATAATGGCCGTGCCTGCAGTAGACATGTTTCTGCTAGACCGGGATGATCGGACTATATAGGTGGTGTCTTAGCATGAACACACAGATCACCTGCAATCAGGGATCCCCCAGCAGCGAAAGACAAATTGACTACACTATATTGGCAGAAAATGGGAGAGAATGCACAAATTAAAAAATAAGTGGAAAGAAGCTTTACCTCTGCATAACACTAAATTTGCAGTGGCACCGCCACACTCCATTAGCAACACAGCCAGCATAAAAGTTCACTGTTTATATTTATGGAGACTGTGGGTGTGTTATTCAGGTGCAATACATTAATTACGGAGATAACACTTCTTTCACTACGCTAACACGGTTAGCCTCATTCGATTTGATGATGGATGAGGAGGCACAACACTCTAAAATGTCACCCAACATCTTCCTTTGTGTACCTAAAATTGGTTAAATTGTCACTGACCAGCCTGAATTTTAAACTAAATGACACTAGTATATATTTTAACACATTATAAATCAGCAATAATTAATTTACGTTTGAAAATAAGTCCTCATCTGTCAAGTTGTGCTGCACTGAATGCTGGGCTTGGCTTCACTACAAGTTTTGGGCACTTTACTAGAATTTTAACGCATCTAGAATTTCGAATAGCCTTCTTCTCCGGAGCTCACGCAGGATGATAAAATTATGTCTGTGTGGAGAGCTCACCAGGTTTTCAAACACACTCTGGAAGTTTGTACAGTATACTTGATTATACGATCACACAAATAAAACCAAGTGTCCACATTCATTACCCAATGTGTGTATGCATGTGCTTCTGAAGGGTATCTGTTAACTCCCAGTAGGTGGTCCTCCATCTCTGTTATGTCGACTTTGCATTTCTGGGCTTCCGTAGATCCGTCTCGCTTGCCACTCATCTTGTCAAGAGCCATTTTTAGGTTTATGTTGACCTCAACAATTCACACTGCTTCAAAAATGTCCGATTCACGGTTCCAGTTGCGTCCTTCCAACCTGCATGTCTGTGAAATTAAATATTGGCACTTCCCTGGATGGGTGCTGTTAAGTTGAAGGTAAAATTTCAGCCGGGAGCTGTTTAAGGAGCTGTTTAGACTGTGTTTACCGAGCAACTTAAGGACCTGCCTGCAGCTGTCAAAGAATAGACATGATGGAGACAGGGTGATTGTCTATCAACTGGAAAGTGGGCGGAGTTAATGATTGTTTATCTTTATTGACGCAATTAATTAATTGACACCCTCCATAAGTAATGCAGTACTAAAAGGCGGCAGCTACTGACCTGGGATCAGCAATCAAGCTGACCGTGATTTGTTCTTTGTCCATAAGTAATGCAATTATGTCAGAAGTTTTATTTATTCATCCCTATTATTCTTGAGTGTTAAAACCAAGGTGTCAATCCGTTATGAGACACACCTAGCTCACTCATTCACAAGGTATACCAAACAATACCTAAAACATACCATGGGTGGGGATTAAATCTATGTGCTGAAGCTGTGCCTAACAATTACACTTGGCCCAGAAAGATAATGTATTTCTAGTTCACACTACATGATGTTTACTTTAGCTTGAAAACCCACTCTCAATCACTATGTGTGAACTGAACTGATATAATATATATGTCTCTGCAAAACAGATGATCACTTAACCCATTTCCTTTTTGCTTCTATGCTCCATATCAGCAAACAAACAACTTTGAACGCTCACATCTTTCTGACATATTAACCTTAAATCCCTAGTTACCATGTTTTTGTGAATAATAGTTTGAGAGACAAGACAGAATCATATGCATTTCTGCTGGTTATAGATTGTGTAGTGTGTGACGCTCTATCACGGATAAGTGATAAACCACAATACCTTAAACTTAGTTTGAACCAAGAATAATAATATTGATGAGAGAGCTTATAGTCCAGAATTATCACCATCTTCTACAATTTCTGCCTTTAAAGAAGCTTTAAGGGGAAGAAGATTTTCATGTGATGATGTGGAAGCAGCGGTGCATCACAGGCTACATGCTCAACCAAAAACATTTTTTTGCTGATGGTATTAGGATGGTACGATGCTGGAGAAACGCATCCTAATGAAATTTGACAGTATAGAAAAGTAATGTCATTTGTTTGTGAACAAAAACTTTTTGAAGAATTCCTTTAATATTGTATATATATATTCATGTGTATTGAATGTCACATACTGTCAAGTGCAGAAGCAAGTAGAGGAGAAGGATTTTTTGAATTATTGTGTGTGTGGGGGGGATGGTAAGTGTGTGGACAGCCTGTCTATTCTGCTATTCTATTGCAGTCTGATGCCAGTGGGCACAAAAGAACGCCTGACACGCTCCTTCTTGATTTTAGTTGAAATGAGCCTATGACAAAACAAACTGCCAGTCACTATAGTTCGGGAGGTCGCTGTAATTTTGTCCTTCATACTCCTCTCACCTTAGACCTCCAGAGTGCCCAGCTACAGACCCACAACAGAGCTGGCTTTCCTTACCAGCTTATGGAGTTTGCTACCACCCCAGAACACCACAGCAAAAAAGACCTCATCCCCAAGTAGAACAGATTCTAGATGTTGAAATTTCGACCTAAAATGGATCAACACATTGGGCAGTATTTCTTGGGGCATGTTCCATTGCCAATTCACTGTCTTCATGTCCTGAATTTGCAGTCCATACCTCTAAAATCTGCATCTATATTTTCTATAAAGTTCCACTGCTCCAAGGAGCTTAATCGTTTTCTTCTGCCTGGGACTGGATTTATTCGTATTTAAGGGATTGGGGAATTTGACAGCTGCTATCGAATAGATAAACATAGCTCTAATTACAAAGCCACCCACTTTACTAATTTTCTCTCATTTATGCTGCCTGGTTTTATTAGTGAAAGTATTGGGGGGTGTAACAGGTGGGTTTTTAGACAAAAGCAGAAGCATGCAAGTAGAATTGAGGGATGAACATAGGGGTAATTATTGAATAGTTTCATTGCGGTCATTGTTCATTCTTATTTTCTGGTTCTTATGACACCAGTGGATGAAGCCAATTTTTGGGGAAGTCTTTGAAGCAAAGGTATTTCTGTGCAGCTGGTTGTAGAGTGAGTGGGACCTGCATGTTCAAGCCCAGTTGACAGAGGAAGTCCATCCTCAAGCCAGCTTCATTATGCTGCAAACTCTAAGTTTTCACAGATCAAGACAAAATGCATTTGTAATTAGATGCCTACAACACACTACTAAAATTGAAACAGGTGTAAGTTTAACAGTAGTTTTTATTACAATTGTACTGGCGTCATTAATGCTGTGTAAGGACCATGTTTATTAGCCCGATGCACAGAAGTGAAGAATTACAGAGATTAGCACATCCCACAGAGAAATGAAATATAAATGACATACAGGCCCCATAGAAATGATTGTTTTTCCACATATATTACCTGTAAGGTAATATATTATTGTAAATGGTATTGTAAATTCTTAACACATATGAAGTACCCTTAGTAGGTGTATATGGTACCTACTCTCTCTCTCAGTAAATGCACACAAATATGGGCATATATTTTATTTCTCAAAATTTTATATATGAACATGTATTACATTTGCGTGTGGGGTGACTCTCCTTGTGTGAGACTAGCATTATAGGCAAATCTAATGAATATAGTAAAATAAATTAGGTTTGGTGGACTGTTTATGCATCTGAGAGAGCATGTATCAGGCAAATACACCCCACTCAGATTTCATGAGGGTCCTCCACAAGGGCCCTCCACAAGGGTCTCCAGCAGTGGAAAACTAATTGGCTACACAAAAACTGGAAGAAAAGTGCAGAAAATATCTTACTGAAATAGCAACAAAACAACTAGTTGTCCTAATCCTAGCATTATATTAATAAAATTCTTAAGCTTATTTCAGTTAATGTTTTCAATTAAAAAAGATATGATGCACAGACATATGCCTCAGATGTTCTGCTTTCTGAATATTAGTGTAATCATCAATATTAATTATATTATATATTATAGTTATGGTTATTAGTTTAAATACCTGATTTATAATCTGAACATTCAAAGAGCAACGAGAGAATAATGTAAGCCTAAATGAGTTTACATTCAGACATCATAGAAAGACAGACTGTAGAAAAGCAATACCCCATGGCCTGCTTTTATTAAACCGTCTAGGAATCTCCCGCGTCCTCCATCATGTGCCAAAACTCTCCCTCACTTTTCATCAGCAGCCTGCTCTCCAAATTCCTCTCTGTGTTTTGCTGACCTCCAGACAGTCTGAACCTTTGGGTGATTGTGAGTACCTGCATTTTAATATAAGGTTAAAAAATGTTCACCTTTTTTGTTAAAAAAAATGCATTGTTTTTCTTATGGACAGTTTCTAAAAGAACAAGCATATATATATGCTTCAGAGTTTAATTTAATTTAAAACCACATGGTACTTTATCCAGAGTCCTAGAGCTGACTCAGCTGATGTGATTGTAGTTCAATGATACTCTCTGACAATTTCACCACTCTACTGATACTTACCTTTGTCCGGTTTGAGACTCAGTGGGGCCACCGCACTGGTTGTGCCAGACACAAAACAATTGCAATTAAACATTACTAAAGCAGAGAAGACCAAATTTGGATACACCTTCTTGCTACTACAATGGCAACGTGATTTGGAAAGCTGGAGAATGGAGAAATAAGAGAATCTGCTGTTACCATAAAATTGATATTCACCACCAAATTAGAAAGACATAATAAAAAAACATGAAACTGTTACGACCCCACCAGCGGATCCACTCGCAGAGTCGAGACGCGGACGTCGCCCTGACTCGGCGCCGTCTGTCGGTC